>OX335785.1:4282500-4772500 GCA_946896805.1 Scutellaria galericulata
CAAATATGTCATCATCTACAACATGATCGATATAGAGTTGTAAGAACAGTAAGCTAGTGAAAACCCAAGATCAACTCCAAAAATATATGAAGCATGTCTCTTATTGCAAACTAACATTGTCAGCCCCGTTTTCTTTTCATAAAATATTAGAGTTTTCACTTTGGGTGTGAAGAAAGAAAAAGTAAAGGACATATACCATAAACAGAAAGAAGTAATAGGAGACGACGGAAGAATGGGGTAAGGGACGATGTGAAACATTCACATATCACAAATCGGTCTTAGCCGATATTTTCAACATTCACAGTGGAAACTATCATCAGGATCTCACATCCGTTAACACAAAATGTGAATTTATTTAAAACATTATTTGAAAACATTTTGAGAATCATCATAAAATTACATCTCCAAATATAGCACTTTCTCTCTCCTTCTAGGGTTCATCATGTTCACCATCACCTGTAGTGTGAGTACAGAATAAGGGGTGAGTGTGTGGAATACACTCGTGGGGATAAAATCCAAGTCTTATAACATATGAAAAATGCTTATAACAGAAAGATAAAATCGACAAAAGAAAACACGTTGTCACTGCACGTAAAATGCATAGCAGATATTAGAAAAGATAAGGGAAAGATAGGTGCGGGTGTTCCCCGTCTTACCCTATAAAATTGTCTCAATACCGCTGGTGCATTTCAAGGACCACCAAACCTTCAGAGTATTAGAAATGGGATAGGAGAAGAATGCATGTATAGAGGTGGACCGCAACCCGTTCACAGTTTAAAGTATGACACAGCAAATATATTCACAGCATTTAGTATTCCTCAATCATGCTTCACAAATAGGAAAAACAGTAAACAGATAAAGAGTTAGAAATTACCCCAACCTTATTCGGTGGTTACGACGTGAGTAGCAAGAACCAAAGATCCGATAGCTCAGAGCTCGAGTGGCGAGTACCAAAGGTCGAATAATTCAAAGCTTAATCCAACAAGTAGCCTACACAAGTTTACGATATATCTTAGATCCTTAATATGTATAATTAAAGCAATAAACGTTTCCGGTGGAAAAACGATCGTCAAAGACGTGACGGATCAAGAGATCTAAAGATTGAGGTCAAAGAAACAAGAGAGGATGATCAGTTTCAAAGGCTAAGATGATAGAGGATTGAATTTGGATCGTAATGGAAAAAGAATGAGCTCGATCGGAGTTGAAACGAGCTCGAACGGAGCGTTTTAAGGTTTAGGGGTAAAATGGTAATTTTGGTCAAGGGTTGACTTTGACCGGGACCCCCGACTCCCGACAACTTGATGAAAACATCTGAAACGGAACGATGTGTGAAAACACTCGCCGGCACGCACACGGCGCGCACACGATGTGCGCGCCCAGCACCCGGCGTCACGTGCCCCGCGCGCACGCTCGCGCACCAGCGCTCGACGTTTTCTTGGTAGCTGCCAAGTTTTCTCGGCAGCACGCGCGTAGCTTGGGCATGACCGTGCGCGCCCGCGCACGCCCGTGCGCTAGTATCCAGTGCTGAGCATACACTCGCCCCCGCCGTGCATGACCGCGCCCCCCAGTGCCCTCAGACGCGTCCTGGTCGACTTGCCACCTTCCCGACGCCACCACCTAGTTCGACGGATACCTCGCACCGCCGGCTACCACCTCCGGCCATCCCTCGCCGGATTCCGGCGGTGAACAGTACCCGAATCATCGCTGTAAAAACCTTCGATACCCTGTTTTTCAATCCCAACTCCAACTTTCAAAACTCCGGTCGGCGACTTCCAATCGCCAGCGACCTTGCCCAGAACCTCCAGATTTCTCCCCCAAAAAACCCCCCATTTTTTTCCTTGTTCCCCCTCTTTTCCTTGTTCCGGCCGTCGACTTTCCGGCGTGGGTTACCACCCCAAAACCATCCCAAACTCTTCCCCAACACCCCAACTTATCCTAGCAAAAGAAAAGAACCAAAACCACCAAGAAATGAGAGGGAAACGGGAGAGAGAAAAGGTGACAAAAAATAAGGGTTTAGGGTTTCCGACGACGTTTTTTGCCGTTTCCCAGAGAACGACTCATCGGAATTGAATTCCGGAAGTTGTCCTAGACTCGTGTCGACGAGGGCTACGTTGTGTGCGAAAATCGGCTGAAACTGACAAAGTTACTATTAATAGATTTTGAAAAGTTACTATTAATCAGAATATTCTTTAGAATATTCTTTTTACTATTCATCAAGATTCCACCTCTCGTTTTTCCGAAACTCGTATTTTGCCCTTTTCGTCGTAACTTGAGCTACAGGTCTCCGATTGACCTCTAATTCATGTCTACCTTCTCGTATTTCCAATACGCATCTTATGGTGAAATAAAATTCTATGTTCCATGTCTAGAAAAATATATCCATCTAAAACCGACGTTAAACACGTATCTGAAACGCACGTAATCAAGTTAAACATTCAAAATTAACGCACATAATAATTTAATTAAGGGTTTAATATTTAATTATTCAATTATGCTTCATTTTTGGTTCGGGGTGCTACAAACATAGAAGGCCTAAGTGAATGAATATCTCCTAAACTTTGAGACTTTTTCCTTTTTAATGGGGCCTAAAAATGTTTGATTCTCTCCTGAACACCGTGCCATGTAAATTATTTACACATCAAAAGAAACACCATATACAGGTAATATAATTAAAGTTAAGATCCGATGAGTACTATTGACATTTATCTATGTCAAAACAATTATTGATTCGTATAAACTACATAAACATACAAATCTTGATTTAATGACCATTCCTAACCAACCAACATCCTAAGCCATAATAACACACTCACATCTCCAAATTTTATCTCAGACAAAGACCTAAAAAATTTGGAGGATAAATCATGTAAACAACTATTCAGCAAGAACTTGCAACTTTAAGTCCAAATACAAAAATGGATTGTTGCAGGTTAAACCTAAGTGGCATAGAATCATTATAGTTATACATGACTTTGAATGTGGAAGAAATCTAGGTACCTAAAAGAATTGATTCTATTTGCTACTCTTTCCAAGACTGAAACGTTGATGTCGATTATTGCCCTAATTGAAATGGGAATTCCGTTTGAGCTCGAATCGGAACCTTTATGTGTTAGTAGGCTTTCGACTCAATCTAGTAGCTTACCTATCGGGCGCCAATAAAATCAAAGAGAAAGAAGAATCATGGGCTCATCATCTGATGCAGAACCAATGCGAGAGGGAGAAGAAATATGGGGAAGCGTGGATTGATAGCTTTCAAGAACCCTGCCCTAATTTTTATGTATTACTTGGATAAAGCAGATGGGCTTTCAATGACTACAACATTTATATAAAAAAAAGCTTTGGGCCAAGCCCTTAAAATTAAATCAAAAGGGCCCATGAGACTCATGATTTGTGAATCTGGGAATTTGAGATTAAGAATATATATACTTATAAATAAATATTTATTAACAATTTATTAAAATTATATATATATATATATATATTTATTTATTTATTATTATTCGAATATATTCGCGAATACTCGAATCGAATATGATTATATTCATATTTGTATTCGGATAATATTCGAATGTAAAAAAATATTCTTATTCGGATTCTTTTTCGTATTTTTGGAATTCAAATCAGTATATTCGAATTCGAATATCGAATCGAATCAAAAAAGTTTGATTCTTTTACAACCCTAGTTACAAGTATTACATAAAGGTATGACTAGTAAAATATAAAGGTATGACTAACATAGTATAAAGGTCAGCGATATTTTTTTTCGTTATAGTATTGTACTAAAATTATGATATCTGAACATATACGTATGACTAATATAATATAATGGTCAGAACAAAATAAAAAAATAAAATTATGTGGATCCGAGTCTACCCAGATGTGCAACAAATGCATAGGAGAATTAGTCATAATTTTTTTCTCTTAGGAAAAATTATTTATCTTATTTTATTCATGTAGAAGACCTTGAGTCAAATTAACCAACTACGGATGTCCATCCATAAATGAAAACTTTATAAGATTCACCTTACAAATATTTAGCAAATAATTATGAATCTCTATTTTCTATATTCGCTTTCATCGTTTCCTTATACATTTCATAAATACAATTTAACTTTTAAAATATATATTTTAATGTTTTAAAACTATTGATATTTACTCAAAATTTTCTATATTCATAATTATAAATATCTATAATATTCTAATTACTAATGTATGATGATTAGATAATTCTAAATGTTTATTAAATAATAGGATAATTCAACTTCATATTTTTAAGGGGATTTAAAATTTGTTGATTTTAAAATCTAATTTATCTTAATGAGAAAATGTTTATTTTAAATGCATATTAGATTTTTGTCAAGTATCAACTTGATTTTGCATAGTTTATTGTATAAATAATAATTGAGTTTTTAGAATATAAAATTTGACTTTATAAAATATATGTTTTGGTGGTTTAAAATTTGTCGCTATTTTTTCTAAATTTTCAATATTTGGGGATAAATATATTCTTCAAGAATATCGGTACAAAAAATATCAATATCAATATTTTCTTGATTTTTCTGATATTTGATTAGATTTATACTTTTGAATTAAGGTTATATTAAAATCAATATCATTTGATATTTTATAAATATTTAATAAAAATAGATTTATTCTTTAAATTAGAATCATAAAAAATGATATTGAAAATATTGAAGATTTATGGAAATATAATAAGTATTGATGTTGAAAATATTGAAGATGTATTGAAATATTATAAACATTAGTAAATATTTATAAAAAGTTATAGATATTCTTAATTTCTAATAATTATTCTAATATCAACATTCAATATTTCCCTTAAATGCAAAATCTCAATCTCAATATTCCAATACCAACATTCATTATTTCCTTAAATTGAAAATATTAATATTTTTATAACCTTTTACACTTTATAAAATATAAAATCATTTTATTTAACTAAAAACATCTAAAATGGTTGTGAAATACATAAACTTGTTTAAAATCTAAAAAATTTCTAAATTACATGCACGTTCATTAATATGTTGAAATGTGAAGAGTTCAACAATCAAGAGACTAATAGTACTTACTGCAATATGTTACATTTCATTTAGTTTGTTAAAATGTGAAAAGTTCAACAATCAAGAGACCCATAACACTTACTGCAAAGATGCGGTGAATGGTCCAATAGAGAACAATACCATTCAGTAAAGTAAATGTATCAACATCTCTTACTCTTACTCTAATATCTTATAAAATCAAAATTGAATTATAGAATATAACTTATAATCATACCTATTTGTTGGTCCCGTGAGTTCCAAGTGATTAGAGATTTAGAGGGAGGTGAATGAACCTCTATCTATTTTGCAAACTCTTTTGAAAACTTTTTCTGTCTAACAGGTTCCTGACCAAAAGGTAGTAACCTGTCTCGAATCAGCAACCTGGCTCTAAGCTCAATCAGGTTACTGACCTGGTATCAGAATGTAACGCAACAGAATAAACTTGATAGAGTTCTATTGGAAACCAATTTTCTTTTACAAGTATACTCTTTATCAATATGTTAATGCACGATGCTTATGATGTACACTGCAAGATATATGATGATGTAAGATGCAGAACAGTAAGTAAATCAAAGCATATAAACACACAAGTTTTATAGTGGTTGGAAGGTGGTGTAAGTCTTCTATGTCCACTCTACTCCTTAACACAAGGAGGATCTTTGTTAGGTCAGTTCGAATTACAAGCCTTGCTTTACAAACTTCTTCCTAACAAACTACGCCTACTAGAATCCCAGACTCTAGTCGAAGGCCACAACCCACAAAGGGTACAATCCCACAAAAGGTACGTAATCTATTTCTAGATTACACACTTAGCAAGGATACTATCATCTCAACTAAAGTACACCATAAAACAACCTAGCGTACACAACACAATGGTTAAAAGAAAAAAGGTTTTCTTCAATTGTGGTGATGAAGCCAGTCTTGAACTTGATAGCTTGAATGGTCGGCTGCTTCTCTAAGGTTGAGTAACTTAGCTTGGTAATATCTTGTGTATGAAAGACTTGAGAGATTTTCCAATGTGTTTCAAAGCTTCAGTAGTCTTCATGGTCACTCCATCCTTCTATTTATAGATCTTTGGAATATACCCGTTGAAAAAAGGCATTGTTCCTGTTGCAGTACAAATATGATCCTCCATATCTTTGCAATTAATGCGATTGACAACTTGAGAGAACAGGGCATGTCCTACTCTTATCCGCATTAATAGCGCTACACCCTGGTTGCAGACCTTTTGCAGAGCCGCGGTTCCAGGTGGCATCTTTTAATTGGTTTGGCTCAAATTTTTGTCCAACGACTCTTTGTCAGTAACCTTCCTCGTACTGCATTCATTATACATTCTTTGTACTGTGATAAATGAGCTGAATGGAGATCGTTAGCTTGTTGTTCTGTTCTTCAGTACTTGTATCTCGGATGTCAGCTTCCTAATATAGGTCAGCTTCCTGATGACTTCTTTTTGCCAGCATCCTATTCTTCATGTAATTTCCTTGGCTTAGTTGTTTGTTTGGTCCTTTTTGTTTCTTCCTGATCTTTTGTTTGCTTGATTCTTCTTTGAACACTTCAAGCCTTTATCTTTATTTTTCCTAAGACCTATTTATAAAATCATGATCATCTGTTTATAGGTCTCAGTTTCCACTTATAAAACGTGGAGAGTGGGTACTCTTATTTTTTATCAAGTATTACATTTGTCTCATCAAAACTATCATAAAATTTTCCCAACACTATTAGATAATAAAAAGAAGAATGTTGGGATATTTCAGTAGTTATCTTGATAAGACAGAACAGTATGCGTAATAAGATAATGAAGTTTGCTAAAAGAAAGTTTACACTGATTACATGATCATAAGCTTATTTCTCTATGAATAAGATTATGTAATGGTTTTCCAAATGATAAGGAAAACCAACCTTAAAAGAATTAAGAAGACATTCTCTAAGGGTCAGCAAACTGTAGGAAACAGCAAGCTGAGAGGAAGTATCTACATAAGAAGCAGATAGGATGCTGTAAGGAGTAGACATCAAGCTGTAAGGAACATCATGTTGAAAAAGAAGAAGAAAGCTTCGAATAAAAAGCTGTCGATAAAGGAAATAGGAAGCTGTCAGCAGATTACAACAGCTTCCCTTTGTGGGATTGTACCCTTTGTGGGTTGTGGCCTTCGACTAGAGCCTGAGATTCTAGTAGGCGTAGTTTGTTAGGAAGATGTTTGTAAAACGAGGCTTGTAATTCGAACTGACCTAACAAAGTTCCTCCTTGAGTAGGAGTAGAGTGGACGTAGAAGGCTTACACCACCTTCGAAGCAGTATACATCATAAGTATCGTACATTAACGTATTGGCAAAGAGCATACTTTTAAAAGAAAACTAGTTTTCAAAAGAACTCTATCAAGTTTATTCCGCTGCGTTACATTTTGATACCGGGTCAGTAACCTGATTGAGTTTAGAGTCAGGTTGCTGATTCAAGACAGGTTACTTCCTTTAGGTTAGGAACCTGTTAGACAGAAAAAGTTTTCAAAAGAGTTTGTAAAATCGATAGATGTTCATTCACCCCCTCTGAAACTCTGATCACTTGGGACTCACGGGACCAACAAAGAAGATGCGGTGAATGGTCCAACAGAGAACAATACCATTCAGCGAAGTAAATGCATCAACATCTCTTACTCTTACTCTAATATCTTATAAAATCAAAATTGAATTATATAATATAACTTATAATAATACTTATTAGATAATAAAAAGAATAAGTGTTTTATATGGGTCATCGCCCAACCATTTTGAAATATGAGATTTGGCAAATATCCTAAAGATTTTAAAACAAAGATAATAGTAAATCTTTCACACAAATTTCTCAACATAACTTCCTCCAATCGATAGATACTCAAACCAAATTTCTAACACAAATCAAAGAATACAAAAAATCAGAAAAATTATAAATTAAAAATTTTAAAGCAAAACAATAGATGTATTCTGGGTAGGTTCACATACAAGAGAAACAATCCAACAACTTATAACTGGAAAATCAATACTCACAAAGCAACAATGCAATTACCAAAAAAAAAACCACCTTATTTTCTATTACTAAATTACTCACATACAAACACAACACATGAGCAAAAGTTAAATGCCTAGAAAACACAATTTAAGCAATGATAGCAGATGTACATCTCAAACGTACATAACTTAACAAATTCCCATTTAGGTTGCTTTTTCTCATTCTTTCCAATTTTTATATTTAACATTCTAGGTCACAATGCATTCACACATTCATACATGCAGTTATCAGATTCACGATTTAATACAATTTCATTGCTAACAGTATGTTAGAATGTGCATAATCTAGTTATAGAAAGTCTAACTTTTTAGTTTAAGGAGCAAAAATTTGCACCACATTGCATAATACAAAGCATGATTGACATATTTACAAAGCATAAATGGTAATGGTATCTTAGCATGCAAATGAAGGGTATGCATACTAGCAACATATGCATAAAGTGATTACATACTTACAATGATAGGTTGTGTACAAGAAACACAGATATGACACTACATTTTACATACATTTATTGATCCAGTACATACACATCTTATAGTACAACTTATTTGATATCAATGTGAATTAATGGCCATCAATTTTGGATGAATGCTAAACCATCAATTGAGTGTTGTATTTTAAAATCAGCAAGCTTACAACTCTATATCTTAATATAAACCAAGGATATGAGTTCTATAACGTTTATTCATATCCCAGCTGAGAAGTACCAAATAAATGGATGAAAAACTTACCAAAAGTGGAGAACCACTCTCAATTGCAGTTGATCTCAACTAAAACATAACAAAGAAAGTGGTGTTGAACATGATGTTATTGCGTATACCACAACCATTAAGGTCCAAAGATTAATGTTTCAGTAATAAGAAAGCAATTCAATGACATAATCATGAATTTAGATATTTCATAACTCTCAAGTCCCCAACTCTTAAGGATCGATCATCATTTAGAGAATAAAGGCACACCATATACAAAATATGACTAATTTCAAGACACTATATCTGCAATATTACCAAGTCAATACAAATATACCCTGCCAGCAAAACTGGTTTTCTAATAACATGTCGGTAACACAATAGTTAAAACTACTAAAACATGTTAGTAACAAGAAATTGTGTAATTAAAACTAAAGGTCATGGTATATAAAGTTAACACTAACAATATCATAACATGTAGTTTATTTGGAGACCTCATGAACCACTCTCAAATGTAGTGCAAGCATATATTGATCATTGTGTTATCATAATTATCAATACGTGGTTATCAAAATATCCTCTAATCATTATTATACTAGTGAATGCCCGTGCAACTAAATGATAATTATTCTTGCACATTTTTCATTATTTTTTATGTCATAATTTATAATTTTGTTTGTTTTATCAAGAGATCGTCATGTAATTTTTTAAATCAAAAATATTTTATTTATATATATATATATTAGGAATTTTACTGAACAAAAGATATAACCGTAATTTTTTTAAGATTCTCCTCCCGACATTCATTTGGGAATTTGTCATCCCTTTCATTGATCTGGAAAAAAAGTGCATTAAAACTATAATTAATAGAGGAAAAAAAGAGTAAAGAAATACTAATCAAGTAGTGAAAAACTTGAAGCACAAAAAATGAAGAATTCAAATCATGTACTAATAAGGACTATAGAGTTGCAATTTGTAAGTAATGGAAGATAAAGTTTTCCGAAAAGAAAAGCATAATAGCCAACAATCATGGGGTAGTTTTGGGGGTAATTTGTAAGTAATCTCTAACAACTATTACAACATAAAATTACAAAACCAAAAAAAAAAAATCCTAACATAATGCATTATATGGTTTGCGAGAATACTTAGCTTTCGAATCATGCATACATGATCTCGTAGCATTTGCAAATTAATTTTACTTTATGATCATGTCAATATTACATATGCAATAGTATCCAACTATTGTTTAGAGGTGTTTTTTTTGTTACTTTCATGTTTGGAATATACTTCCAACAATGCTTATGACCCCACTTATTTTCTTCAGCCATTTCACTTGAAATTTGAGGTAGAGTAGCATCAATAAACAACAAATGAACCAACTCATTTGTGCACAAAAGAGAAAAAATGATGGAGTAAGGTTGTACATCTTTTATTAACATAAAAATTAATATCAAACAGAAAAAAATATTTTTTTAAAGGAAAAAGTTGTATACTTCTTGGGGACCTAATAAGAATATTATATTATTTAAAATATGTATCTCATATCCTCTTGTAACTCCATATTATAAAAGTTCAAGTCTGTGGAACCTGTTCAAAAATGAGTTCATTCGTTACTTATGTATCTCCACAAAGAAGGCAAAATATTCTTGATAATAATAAATTAACTAAGCAAACATTAATAGGCAGTCCAACTTTTCCAAAGGAAACAGAAAAATTACAAAAACTAGTTATATATGAAGTATGCTAATTAAGTTAAAATGAATTTTATGATTCAATTATGTGATTATGAATAAAGAGTCACAAATCATTCTGGTGAAATTGGTACCATATTCCTACATAATAAGATTTTTTCTTGTGGAAGCTTCTACAGTCTCGCTGACCATTCTAATAACATACTTAAGCAATTGCACAATCATTCAATTTCATGGTAATCACGAAAATGTACTTCGACGTCATCAAAAGAAGTTCTAATACTTGCTTGAGTTCGAATAATACACGGACAACAACACCTTCACCCTTGTAGAGCAATCCCAAAAGCAAGTGCTTTGTTCCAATATAAGAGAGGTGAAGACAAGTTTGAACGGAAAATTGATGAAATTCTATTTTGAATAGGTAAATTTTATTACACAAATATGTTAATAGTGTATCTTCAAACAATCTCAAATTAAACACATGATAATTACTATCTAAAAGCTTTAATTAGATATATTTTCACTATTTTACCTTGCAAATGAGTTGATCCCAGCATGGAAAGCACTTTCTTGCACTTACATGTATTTTAATATGTCCTTCAACCGTTTATTTAGAAATTCAAAAGATATAATCTCCACCAACACAAAAATCTCTTCATCACCATCCAACATTATATCAAAGAATAAGAAAAACCGATATCTGTAAAATAATAAAAAGGAGAAGTTATGGGGGTAAATGTTACTTCTATCAAATAATGTAGATGCATACAAATTTTGAATATAGTGGCAATTATAAAATTAAAATGACAATTCAAATTAAAACGATTTTGAGTTAAAAAATGGTAAGTGAAAATAAAATTCTTTTCAAGAAATTTTTTTCTTCTTATGCCAATCACCTTCCGGATTCTTTCAAGTCAGTTGAAACATATATTAACATATTATCATGTCCCAAATCATATGCAATAAGCACAATCTAACAAAAGAAGTAATCTCTATCTTAACTTAGTCATACAGTAATATGATCTTCTAGACTCTCATATTCTATGACCTATGATATATTCTCTGTCGCTGCAGAAAAATAGGATTTGCTTATAAAATTACATTGACAATGCAGATCGGGAATTTTACTTTGTTATATTTAATCTGGGACCCAACACTCAATATTTAACTATCAAATGTCATTATGCATAACCTCACACTACAAGAATTTCGCTGATAGACAATGCATGAAAGACAATGTTTTTTGTTATCTTTCTGCATTTTACAACGCTTTTTGTGAAAAAGGTTGTCTTTTTGTGAAAAAAGCACTGAAAGACAACACTTTTAAGAAAAAAAACAACGCTTTTCACAAGGTGTTGTCTTTCAGCGCATTTTTATGCTAATAGACGACACTTTTGTGCAACGCTTTTTATGTGTTGTCTTTCAGCGTTTTTTTTGCTAATAGACAACACTTTTTTGCAACGGTTTTTTGTGGGTTGTCTTTGAGCGGCTATTTTCGCTAATAGACAACCCTTTGTGCAACGCTTTTCATGGGGTTGTCAAAATATAGTGCAAAAAAAATAAAAAAAGGTTGAGTTCAATTAAGAGTCGAACTCTAAGGGGGTGTTTGGACTGGACTTGGTACATCCGGATTTTGGATGGACTCAGTCCAGTCCATGTTTGGACAAGGATTTGCAAAACATCTAATTTTTACAATTCCCAATAAAAACATCTACTTTTTACAATTCTCAATAAAAAACATCTACTTTTTCTACAACTCCCAACAAAAAACATCTACTTTTTCTACAATTCCCTATGTGAAAATGACATCTTAACTATAATTCTACTCAAAATTCAAACTCACAAAATCCTTCTCAAACCAAAATCCAAATTTGCAAAAGCCACCTTAAGTCCAGTCCAAACATACCCTAAACCTTTCAAAAGGTATGTAACCACTTTGCCATTTAACTTTCATTAGTTTTTATTTACCCAAATTTGTATTGTAATTAATTTTGAATTAAGAAACTACCCCTAAAATATTACTCTCACCCTTTTACACTTGGTGAAAACATAATTACTTTCCCTCAATTTCTAACCCTAGGTGTTTATGAGTGGCGGTCGGCGAACGAGCAGAGGTCAACGCATTCGACGCCCGATCGAATCCGACGCCCAAACACAATATTCATCCATCACCAGGTCAGTTTATCACCGTTGTTACTTGCTTTTGCATCTTTGAATTTTTGGTTTCGCTTTCTACGTACGGATTTGTTGGTGTAAATTCGATGTTGTTCTAAAGTTTTTTCGATTAGAGGTAGATTGTTAGGTATAGAAATGTCTGAAGATGTAAATTCGATGGTTTCTGAAGTTCGATTGTTAGGTGTAAATTATTTTTATAAGTTTGATGATGATTAATCTTTGTTTTTTTCAATCGTTTGGGTAATTTTCCTATTACACTAGGTATTGTTTGATGTATGTATGCATATGGTTGAGCCGTAGAGGAGTCTGATTGCAAAACCGGGCTTGCAGCCATGGAAATGTACAGACTGCTATGAAAACACAGCCCTTCTACTTGTTAATATGACTTTATGATGATTGACATTTGTTAAAAAATAAAAAATCGTTTCACTAGAAATATTGTTGGGGATATAATTTTGGGGAAATCCATGAAAAATGTTAATAATTTTAGTATTTATTTAGTGAAGGGGCCACCTTAGTCCCTACCCTACCATCTAACTTTTACCTCTCACTTATCATTTGCTTTTAGAATAGTTGGCCTGAATTCATAAAGCCTGAAATTGAGTTAGACTGCGACCTCTCTCTGATCAACTCTTTCCATATTTATGTCAATTATAGTTATAATTGACAAAAAAGTTTTGAGATATTCAATATCACCACCTTAAGAAAAGTCTTCTTTATTAGTGGTAAAAAATGATTATAGATCATTAGCCACCCCAATGTTTGCTGATTAGTGGAATCTCTACAAACTTAGTAGAAAATTAGACTAAAATAATGATGTTGATTACATATTTATACAAACTTAATCTATTTTGTAATTGCTAGATGGATCTGCTTTCTTGGTCTTTTCAAGGAACACCAATTTGCTGAAAGTACACAAAGGGGAGAGAGAGTGTGAGAATCTTGCTGGAAAGATGATTGAATTGCAGACTACATAAATGCTCATCATAAAAGGAAGATTGGATATTTAGTCATCTTAGTGTATAAGCTTTCTTGAAGGTATCAAATTGAATAGTGAGAAGAAGGGCTAATTCAAAGTGTAGAATTTTGGTAATTTCACCGTTTTGGTAACTTGAGATGGATAAGGAATGGATGTTGAAGGACAAACTCTCAGATGAATACAAGGCTGGGGTTGAGTCTTTTATGCATTTTGCAATTCAAAATATAGATGATGTCAATGCAATGTCTTGTCCATGTTCAGATTGTGGTAATCTTAGGAAATGGAAACATGTCATTGTTAGGTTGCATTTGTTAACTAAGGGAATTGATAAAACATATCATACATGGATGTGGCATGGAGAGAGATGTAAGTCAGGAATGTCTATGTATGTTGATGATTAGTTTAGGGAAAATGAATATAATTTTGGAAAAGAAGAACTTATCGACATGGTACACGCTGGATATGAATACACTAATCAAAATCCAAATGAATTTGATAAATTGCTTGAGGATGCAGAGAAACCTTTATATCCTGGATGTTTAAATTTCACAAAGTTGTCTACCATTGTGAAATTGTACAACTTAAATGCAAAATTTGGTTGGAGTGATAAAAGTTTTACTGAGCTCCTTAATTTAGTTAGGCAAATGCTTCCTCCCAAAAATGAATTGTCTTCATCTTTGTATGATGCAAAGAAAACTTTGGTTGCATTGGGGATGGATTATGAGAAAATTCATGCATGTTCAAATGATTGTGTCCTGTATCATAAGGAGTACAAAGACCTTACTAATTGTCCTAATTGTGGTATCTCAAGATGAAAAGTAGGAAAAAATTCCAAGATTTGTGAAGGAATTCCAGCAAAGGTCCTTTGGTACTTCCCATATATTCCAAGGTTTCGACGGATGTTTCGAAACAAGGAAATATCTAAGGACTAGACTTGGCATGCTGATAATCGAGTTGTTGATGGTTATTTGCGTCACCCAGCTGATGCACCATCTTGGAAAGTAGTGGACCATAATTGGCCTGATTTTACTTCTGAGTCAAGAAATCTCAGATTGGCTCTATCTACACATGGGATCAATCCTTATAGTATGATGACTTCTACGTACAGTTGTTGGCCAGTAATGCTGATCACATATAATCTTCCTCCATGGTTGTGTATGAAATGGAAATTTATGATGCTCACTATGTTAATTGGTGGTCCTAAACAATCGGGGAACTACATTGATTTTTATTTGTCACCCTTAATTGAGGACTTAAAACTCCTATGAGAAGTAGGTATTCAAACTTATGATAGTTTTCGAGATGAAAGCTTCCTACTTAGAGCTGTGTTGTTGTGGACCATCAATGACTTTCCAGCTTATGGGAACTTCTCAGGCTGTACTATAAAAAGATATTGTGCGTATCCTATTTGTGGTGATAAAACTTATGCAAAAAGGCTGAAACATGGTAGGAAAATATCGTATATGGGTCACAGAAGGTGGCTCCGTGCTAGTCATCCTTATCGAAGACAAAATAAGTCATTTGATGGTAATCAAGAGTTGGACCCTGCCCCAATACCATTGAGTGGTCGTAATTTTTTTAAGAGAGTAGCAAAAATCCAATGTACATGGGGCAAAAAGAGTTGTAAAAATCTGTCAAAGCTCAATGAAGATAAGCCATGTTAGAAGAAAAAATCTATTTTTTTGAACTCGAGTATTGGCAACACTTACATATGAGACATGTTCTGGATGTGATGCATATTGAGAAGAATGTGTGTGAAAGTCTAGTCGGTACATTATTTAACACTCTAGGTAAGACGAAAGATGGAATAGTAGCTAGACTAGATCTTGTGGATATGAAAGTTAGAACAGAGTTGGCACCGAAGATGGGTGACCAAAAAACTTTCTTGCTACCAGCTTGTTAGACACTAAGTAAATAAGAGAAAAAAAAGGTTTGTAACTCTTTGATTGGAATGAAGGTCCCTACGGGTTACTCGTCTAATATTAGAAATTTGGTATCAATGAACGATTTGAAGTTTGATGGCCTGAAGTCACATGATTGCCACACTTTAATGCAACAATTGCTTCCAATGGCCATATGTGGTGTTTTGCTTGATAATGTGAGACATGCAATCACTCGGTTGTGCTTCTTTTTTAATGTGATATGCAACAAAGTTATAGATGTCTCAAAGTTGGATGAAATTCAAAAGGAGATTGTGACAACCTTGTGTTTACTTGAAAAGTATTTCCCTTCCTCGTTCTTTGATATCATGGTTCACCTAATTGTTCATCTTGTGCGAGAGGTGAAATTGTGTGGACCAATCTGGTACAGATGGATGTATCCATTTGAGAGATACATGAAGGTCTTAAAAGGTTATGTGCGAAATCATAATCGATCTGAATGGTGTATAACTGAATGTTATATTGCCGAGTAGGTTGTGGAATTTTGTTCAAACTACCTTTCTAGTGTTCACACAATTGGAATCCCATCAAAACATCGACAAGTTAACATGACTAGGCCATCATCAGCTGCCAAAGCGATCCAAGCTAGTCCTGATGATTTGAGACAAACTCATCTCTATGTCTTGACAAATGACATTGAGATTGACCCGTATATAAGGTGATCTCACTAACTCATTAAACCTTATATGTTATTAATCTCATAGTGATCTAATTAAAAAATTTTAGTCAACATATGGCTCACCTAAAGGTAACTTTTGGAAGAAAGTCAGAGAAACAACTCTTGGATGAACATAACAAGACGTTTATTAATTGGATACACAATCGAGTAAGTATTATAACTCTAACCTGTCGTATTGAAGTTTATAATTTTAATTAAAACATTCATTACGACATGTTGAATTATAGGTTGCAAATGAAATTAATCATTCCAATGGTCAAGTATCAAAAAAGTTAAAGTTGATTGCAAGTGGTCCCGAAAAAGATGTGCTGAGGTACTCTAGTTACTTGATTGATGGAGTTACCTATCAAACGAGGGAGCGTGATAGTATACGAGCTGTTCAAAACTCGGGAGCCAGTTTAGTTGTAAAAACCATGCAAGTGGCTAGTGCAAAGGACTAAAATCCAGCAGTGACAGACATGGTTTATTATGGAGTTATTGAAGAGATATGGGAACTTGATTACCACAATTTTCGCATTCCAATGTTCAAATGCAATTGGGTTGAGCACAATAATGGAATTAAAATAGATGATCTTGGTTGCACAACAGTAAACCTCAATAGAATTTGATTCAAATCCGATCGGTTTATATTGGGTAGTCAAGCTAAACAAGTCTTCTACATTAAAGACCCTCGAGATCCTGCATGGCATGTTGTACTTTCAACCCCTAATAGAGAGTATTTTGATCACATCAATGGTGATGATTTAGAAGAATGTAACATCTACCATCAATGTTTTACAATGAGGATGCCCCCATTAGAAGTTGATGGTATAGATGAGAACGAAGCATCATGTGTGCGTGAAGATTGTGATGGGATTTAGATTGATAATTGCACTTCGTAGTTCTTTAATTAACTTTTTGGTATATATAATGAACTTATTACTTTTCTCTTATGATATTCTACTTATTTCTTAAATATTTACCAACTAACCTAATCTTCTTTTATTTTGCAGCTTCGAATCATGGTGTCTCGTACAAGGGCTTCAGCAAAAGAAGATGAGACAATTGAGAAGGGTAAGACTAAACTACTGAAGGATAAAAAGGTAGTTCAAATGAACTTGATGATGATATGGGAAGTGAGGATGATGAGGGCAGCTCTATGTCTAAAGGGAAGAGTACACACACATCAAGAACGTCGAGGGGTCCTACTCATATGCATGCTTTTGCGATACAAAGAGCTCAATGTTTCAAAAAGAAAGTCTTGTTCAATCGCAAAGGTCAGCCCATTAGGCCAAATGGTGCTAAAATGTAGAGTTACATTGGAGTGTTAGCTTGGGAAAAGGTCAAAATAACAATTGATGATTGGAGGGAGGTACCGACTGATGTCAAGGACTTTATATGAGAATCTGTTAATGTGAGTGTGCTTCTTTTATTTTAATTTTTAATTAATCTGTTAATCTATTAATGCAGAATATTTTGCTTATATTGGGTTCTAATTATTGGTATTTTATAGTTGTTATTTGATGTTCCTCCTGCATGGAAGAAGGGGTGTTTGTCTTCGGCTAACCAAAAGTGGCATCAATACAAGACAAGACTCACGAATAAATATGTTTTTAGCATAATACATGAGCCTGCAAAGTTGAATACTGCACCCTTTAATTATGGAGTTGACAAAGTTGATTGGAGTAATTTTGTGATCAATCGCTTATCAGAAGAGTTCAAGGTAAGATTCAACTAAAGTTGCTTAATTGATATTTCTCGCCATGGGTGTCATATGATTGTTAATATATTGATGTAAACAAAGAGAGGGGAACAAAAGAAGCGATGAAGTCAATTGCAATATCCTCATAAGCTTTCTCGTAAAGGATATGCACGTTTGGCTGAAGAGATTGTAAGTCTTTGATTTTTTAGTATTTATTTATTGTATCATCATTCTCATATTTAATGATCATTTTATATAATACGTTATTGGTTGTAGGCTGATGAATTGGGCAATGATGATGAAATCAACAGAGCAATTTTATGGATTAAAGCACGATTGCCTAAAGGGGAAATACAAGAAGAGAGTTTAAAAGAAACAATTACGAAGATTGTGAGTTTGTTTATTCTTAATTATTTTAAAAGCTAACACACTCTCTTACTTACCCATCTCATTTATTGTTATGTTGTTACTAATTTACTTCGAAGGACGAGTACATACAACAAAAAAAAGAGGGTAAGTTCAGCATTTCTGGAAAAAATGATGACATCCTTACTAAAGCTCTTAACTCACAAGAACACACAAGACGTTTGAGGGGGACCGAAGGTCATGTCACTCACTCGACTTACTATCATGTTTCGTGTAGTAATATGGTAGATAAAGATTTGCTTTTAAAAGAGCAAAAAAAGATAAATTCAGAACTCGGTGCACGAGTAAAAAAACTAGAAGCAATGATCTTGAAGAATGCACCTACACATGAAGTTGGTAGAGAAGAGAAGGGCAGTTGTTCAGTTAAAATCTTAAGTCCCTTTGTTATGGAGGGGGAGAGAGATAGAGATGATAAACCAGAAATTCAGAAGAACTTGTTTCAAAATGAAGACTTGGATGATGATCTCAAAATTGTTGATGATAATTGGCCATCAAAGGTAAATATTTGTATCATGCTACACAAACAATATTTCTGTAAATATATATGAATTATCTATATAACCTAATCTACATTGTAGGGTGAACCAGTTGCATTAACATTGGAATCACAAGCAAATATTGCTGCTTATGGCACAATTATCAAAGTGGGTGGAGCTAATCACTTTCTTCATGGTAATCTTTTACCTGAAAATTGCATGAGTGTGTCCGTTGATCAAGCAGTAGATCACGATGCCCCTTTGTCAATTCCTGGAGAATGTAATAGCATTGGTGAGGTGGTAGAATCTCATGTTGTTTGGCCATCGCATTTGATAAAACCCAAAGTGAAGGTAATACTTTTATACGTCATCTTATATGAAATTAATTTTTTATTAGCTACGTAAATATAGCATGTCTACTTACACATCATGCAAATATAATTTTTAGAAACCTGGAAAGAAGAAACGCGTGCATAAATACTTGTCTACTGTTGATCTATCAAGTGTGCCAAAGCCATTACATATGTTATATTGTTATACGAAGCTTGTTATTCAGAATGGAGGCAATGTACAGATAGAGTTTGATCATGAAGTATTTAGCCGTGAGTTCAACATCTTTGTTAACATTGAAGATATGGTTCCATTCTGTCAGTTGGAGCCAATCTCATACGTATGTTTAGTTGTTTATATGTGGTAAGTATTCCGGTCTATTATTATTGTTATTATTACTATTATTATTATTATTATAACATTTAACATTGTGGTTTTTTCCATTTTAAAAATGATGGTTAGACATCTCTACAAAAGGTTGGTAGAAGAAAACAAGCTTCAAAATTTCAGATTTGTGGATCCATATGAAATAGGACATTTGCCATCAACAAAAGGTGATTAAGATTATAAAGATAATGAGATGGAACAAAGGGCATGTGCTCTAGCAAAAAGGTTGAGTGGTACATTGCCTAGCCAATTAGTTTTGACACCTTGTAATGTAGGGTAAGTTATGATTTTCTTTCTTGTACTCCATATTATGATAACTTGACGTTTTGCTCACACTATTTGTGTTAATTATTAATTCCATAGATTCCATTGGATTCTAACTATCATCAACCCCCACAAGGAAACTGTTCATTTGTTGGACCCTCTTTATCATCGCTTGTATGATCAAACTTGGAAAAAAATTGTTGATTTGTAAGTTTCAATTTAATAAGTTTAGTATGTTTTTTTCGTTTATTGTTATGTCGCATGTGCGATGATTAATAATTTGTTTTGTTATGAAGGGTCTTGAGAATGTTCAATATAGAAATTGGAAAGAATGGAAAAAAACAACCTACATGGGAGGTAGTCAAGGTATGTATGGTGAAGATGTGAATAATACGTTGATACTCATGTATATATTTATTTTCATCACCAAGGTAAGTTGATACTTATATATTGTAATGTAGGCTCATTTGCAATCAGATACCAAACAATGCGGTTTTTTTGTGTTGTGGTACATGAGACAACTTGTAGATAAGGGGGCAACTACAGACATGGTTTCATTGCGTTCAATTGTGAGTAATTATTTCCTATTTAATAGTGTTAATTTTTTTCATTTGGATGCCGTAAGTTTTTCCGTTTAATGGTCTTACTTTCGTTTGAATACTTCAGTGTTATGCTTATAATGCTGGGATTTGGTGATTATTTCCTATTGTTCCTTTTGTTAAAGGTCTTATTTTTGTGAATTGTAGTTTGCATTTTATGATATGCGTTCCTGAGTTGACTGTTATTGGATTTTAGATGTAAATTAGAAGTTGTTATATCATATAGGGTTGTTGTGTTGGTGGTAAATTAGAAGTTGTTATATCATATAGGGTTGTTGTGTTGGTGGCTGTAAATGAAGATGGTTTTAAGTACTGGGCATGTTGATTCCAGATTATCCTCTTGAATGTCTTTTTCATGAGATAATTTTGTATAATTATGCTTTTTCATAATGAAGTTAACATTTCTATATATTCTTTTTTCAAATTTTACGCATCTTAAGTGCACTAGAGATGAGATTGATGAAGTTCGTGTTGAATGGGCTGAATGCGTCAAGAACATATCAATGGGTAGAACAAGGTGACTATTATATTTTAATTTGCAATGCTTTCTTTTGAATATATATACATATTTAATATGATCACGTTATGATTTTTAGATGTCCATATTAACTTTGTGCTTACAATTGACAGATTGTGGGGACGTAGCTAGGGAGTACATGTGAAGTTGGCCGATGATGCTGTTTTTGTAAAGATCGTGATGTTATTCAAACAAATATGATCATTTTGTTATTGTTGGAGTTTAAATTTATAGACATAACGTTTTATGTGTTGAAGTGTTATGATATTTCCTATTGTTGGGAGGATTTATGAATCATATGTTCGATATTGACGATGTTTATATGTTCCTCTAATGCAATTTTTAGCTTATATAATTATTGAGAATTATTATATTATTATAGGATAGCAAATATATGAAATGTTGTAAAAAATATGTAAACAAAAAAGACAACACAAAAAAGGGTTGTCATAAAGAAATGATTGCACCCTAAAAACGTCAACCCTAACAAAACGACAACCCTAAAAAAGCGTTGCAAAAATGTAATTGTATACAAAAGAGACAACGGTTAGTGTTGCATATATTCGTGTTGTTGTTATTGAGAAAGACAACGTTTTTTAAGCGTTGCATATATAGTTGCTAAATCCGAAAATACAACACTTTTCTGCAACGGTTTTATGCGTTGTCATATCTGGGAAAGGCAACGCTTTTTAGTGTGTTGTCTATCAGCGCCCATTTAAGACAACGATGGATACAACAACGCTTTTTTTTTTGAAAGACAACGGACAAAGTCCGTTATTTATCAGCGAAATTCTTGTAGTATCACTTGAAAGAAATTGTCAGTAAAACTGCAGTTTTTGGAATGGTGAAATCCTCAAAGAATTCACATGATTCCTCAATATCTCAAATAAGTCTTCCCACAATAAACAATTTGAGTTTTAGATGTTAATAATACAATCAGTGGCGTATCCAGGAATTTTAAATTGGGGGTACGAACAAATAAATAATAGATAATAGAAAAAAAAATTACGCATATCCATTGTTTCATATATAAAGTCTTACTACCAAGATAATCAAATACATAAGATATTACAAAAGATTCAAGTAATAAGCTACAATTTGGTTCTTCGACTCTTCATTTTTTTGAAACGATCTATGACATCCTCATCAGGAATTTGCAAGAACACATCTTTCTCAATGAAAGTGACCAAACAATCATTTAATAATTGATCACCCATACTATTCCTCAATTTATTTTTGACATAGCTCATTCCTGAAAACACTCTTTCAACACCTGCAATAGCGACCGGGAGAATCAACACCAACTTGATAAGTAAAAAAATTACCGGATAAGTAACATGTTTGTTCGTTTCTATTAGCATCTTCGAAAGGGAACCCAAATCATGCAAATCCCGAAACCTATCATCTTTTTGCATATCTTCAATGAATATATCGAGTTGGCATTCAAGAGTCATCAAATCAATACTTGAAAATTCGGATGGATAAAATGTGGCAAGTTTAATAACTTTTTCTTTGTCAAAAGAAGAGAAACCATCTTTATGACTTAAACAAGCCATGCACGTAAGAAATTCCATATTCACCTCATCAAATCGATCATTGAGTTCATTAAGCTGTAAATCAATCACTCCTAGAAAAACTTGAATCCTAAAATGTTGAAGATTTGTCTCTTGTTGTACAAAACATCTTGATCATCCCCTTGCCTTATAAGGAACATCCATATTGGGAACCTCAATGTCATACTTGTTGCAAAATAAAGTGACCTTATTCAAGAGAGTTTCCCATCCACAATCTCTTGTTTTTTGCAACAATTGCTTGGTTAAAGAAACAAGAGACATAGCATTAACAATGTCTTGATCTCTTCTTTGCAAAGCAAGACACAAATCATTAGTGTACCCAAAAATAGTCAACATCAAGTGTGCCATGAACACAAAATCAAAGGACTCTAATGAGAACAAAATGGTTTGAGCTTTTACCTTATCTTCTGAACATGAGGCATTCTCCCCAACCATGACGAGTACCTCAACAATTGTAGAAAACAAATGGATAACATTTAAAAGAGTTTTATAATGAGACCCCCAATGAGTATTCCCCGGTCTTTTCAAACCAACCTCTTGATTCAAACCTGACCCACTCTCAAATTCACCAATTTCCAAGGCTTGAGCAATTTTTTGAGCTTGAACTACTCGAATCATTTCTCTTCTCTTACAAGAAACTCCAACTATATTCAACGAATTTGCAAGAGTTTCAAAAAGCCAACCACAATCGTTGTTTTTCTTAGCAACAACAACAAGTGTTAATTGAAGTTGATGAGCAAAACAATTAACATAATAGGCACATGGAGTATCTTTCATAATCAAAGTCTTGAGACCATTAATCTCACCCTTCATGTTGCTCGCCCCATCATACCCTTGCCCTCGAATCTTCGATGGACTTAATGAATGCTCCACAAGTAAAGATATAATTGCATTTTGAAGTGTCAAAGTCGTGGTATCACCAACATGTATTAGTCCAAGAAAACGCTCCACTACCACTCATGTTTTACAATCAACATAACGTAAGCAAAGAGCTAATTGTTCCTTTTGAGTCACATCACTTGACTCATCAGCCAATATAGCAATGTATTCATCACCAAGTTCTTCTATAATGCACTTAGTTGTTTCTTTTGCACAACAATTGATAAGATATTTTTGAATTAAGGGAGACATCATTTGATTATTAGTTGGAGCATTTGTAAAAATAACATTTCTAACATCTTCATTATGTGCTGCTAGCCATTTCAAAAGCTCAAGAAAATTTCCCCTATTAATTGATTCTTCACTTTCATCATGCCCACGAAATGCCAACACTTGGCGCAAAAGAAACCTCAAACAACTAAGTGAAGCTTTCAAACGAGTTTCATACTCACTTTGAATCGTATCACTTGCATTATCAAAAGCATATACAATAGATTTTTTTTTAGTCTCTTAGATTCACATACTTTTCATAAGCAAGATTATGCTTCTCAAACCTATCCGGTTTATTCAATGATCTAAATCCTCCATTAACAAATGCATCTCCCCCCACATTAAGAAATACTTCATTCTTGAACAAATAACAAATGAAAAAAAATGTTGCATCTTTCTCAATACTATATTCAAGTCAATCATACTTTTTGAACCAAGAGACGCTAAATCGATGTATTCCTCCAAGTTTTCTTTGAGGGAAGTCATGATTTTTCGGTTGACATGGTTCTTTAAGGATATACGCTCTTCTCACTGCATTTCGTTGTTTTGGAGAATAATCCATTATATTTATTCTTTTTCCTGGATCGTGGGGAAGAAGTTCAACATCATATAAAAATTCTTCCTCTTCTAATGCTACTCTATTTTCCCTTGAACCACTTAATTCCATTTTGTTCTCTTGAATTTGGGGTGAATTAAGTGATTTAGAAAAAGACTCACCATCTTCTTGAGGCACTTCGATATCTCTTTGTAAAGAACAAGAATCCTCTTGAGATTTTGTTTTCTTAAACATAAATTGTCGAAGATCAGGTTGCTTTTCCATTGTCTTTATTTTCTTTGATTTAGGAGTATTCTTCATCGTAATAAAATTGATAGTAAATAATAAGAATAAAATCAATTCTGTAGTAAATTAACAATTACAATTACAACCCATGTAAATATAACAACGCATTTGTCATAAAATCAATAAATTTCATTCATAAACATGAAAAACACAACCCCTAAATTATGAATAAAAACAATATCAAGTTCACTAAATAATAATCTACATCATATATTAAATAAGAATACATATAAAATATGAAGACAAAATAAGTAAATAATTTAAAAAAAATACCTCAAAATTTTGGGAGGAGCCTCCTCACTTGAATCTGTTCGACAATAGCCAGTAGGAATGATAGAGAATGAAATGGGAGGTAGCATATTTCAATTGCTTTTAATTTAGATATAATGACATTTTTGTAGTTATTATGGTGAATAAGGGTATTATAGGAATTATGTAAATATATATATATATATAAATTTCAATTTGTTGTACCCCAGTACCCCTTAGTTCCGCCACTGAATACAATAAATGTCCACACATATGTAATGAAGTAGTTTTAAGATTTTTGGAGTTAAAAAGAGGTTTGAATGACTTTTCATTTCTCAAAGACTTTTCATATTATGCATGACACAAAATTTACATATATGAAATATAAGATGACAAATGTCACATTGATAAAGCTCCAAATGCTGATTTGTCAAGCATTTGAGAGTTGCACCTTAACTTTTATACATATAGATATTGTGGAGTTGTACTATCCCGATCGTGTATTGAGATAGTTTGTCATGTGACATCAATTCCACATATAATTTCAATTATGCACGATACATTGCACAACGTGTGTTTAAGAGGATGCCATGCATTATCAAAATTGGGCTGAAACTCACAGTGAATTTGTGACTTTGTGGGTTAACAAAAATTGTATTATTGTTTTATACCATTTCTTTGGTCAAAATGAAGATGATAGAGATGTTGCATATAATAGGTGGTATCAGCATATTACAAAATGTCTATTAACTCCAGAGTTAAGTGTGTGTGAGGGATACCAACCAGTAGCAAATGCATAATTAAAAATTTTAGTTCATAAACTTCTTATATATAAATTAATTTTGATCACATATACATTGGATTATTTGAGATATTATATTCATACATAGTGTATTGAACATCATTTTAGGAGAGGATAGTTGAGAACATGCATCAACTAGCAATTGATGATCAAGAGTATTTTAGGGAGCCAATGAGAAGATCTTTTGATAGACCTCATTTCAATGACCAGTGTCCACCATTCCATCAACCCCTTCACAACATTATATAGGACCACAACAAATGAAATTTAGTGGAGATCAATAGGATACTCTGTCATGTAGTATGTCATCTCATAGACTCCAGATTTAGAGATAATGTTAATATGTCGCATAGTAAACGTTATCCATTTATGCCCCTGCAGAGATTTAGGTGGTCCATCATCGTCTTCATTTATTGGACATCCAATATGAATACTTATCTTAATTATATTCCACTAGTAGCATACCAACAGAATCCTGATCATATTACTTCTTATCGTGGTTCCATTGATTATGATCAATTGATAAGTAGGAAAATGTTCATAGAAATGACAATTTGGAATGTGGTTTTAATGATAAAACAGTTATGTGCATAATATATTTTTCTACATATTGATATTTTACATCCAAATGCTAAGATGTATGCATTTTACGTGATTTTCATGCTTATTAGAGCTAAGTTATATTAGATGGGGCGGAATTGGGCCAAAGGTAAGCACAATTGGACCAAAATCAACCAGACGGACTATACTAGGTGGACACTGTGCTAATTACCCAGTACAGGGCCAGAATTCGAGATTTTGACTTAAAACCCAAGATTTAAGGCTCATAACCCATTCTCATCAGTATTTAAAGGTTGTAACCCCACATAATTAGAGAGGACACCAGTGAGAGAAGAGAGACACATTATAATATCTTTTATCATTAGTTTTCTCTAGTTTTGAAGTATCGAGATGATTCAAGGCATCAATATGCTTGACTAGAGGTTTTATTCATCCAGTTTGAGGGGAAGTTTGAATTCATCTTTCTTACTATGTGATTGTTTCTAGTGATGTTTAATTTAGTTTGCTTTCCGAAGTCACTTCGTGTTATCTGTTTTACGTGTTTATGGTTTATTGATGTTTGATGTAGTAATTGCTTGCTATGTTGAATGTTTTGTATACATAATGCTAGAATAGATGTTGATAATTTGTAATTGTTACAATAATCAATCATTAGTAGCAACTGATATCAATCAGGGTAACATGAGTTCAAGTTAAACAAGTCGAACGTTTCGTATTTGCGGTTTGGTTTGGTCCGTCGTCCTAGAGTTCAATGTTGGTAAATTAAATCTAGAGGTTGTACCTATTAGGTTGTTTATCAATTAGGGTCAACTGGATCGTATCATTAATTAAATGCACTGTAAGGGATGGCATGAATAATCAAACATTCAAAGGCTGAAGATTTCGAGATAAACTGAATTAACGTTGCATGTGATCATAGGAGGAAGAAAGTGGGTGATAATTGAACTAAAAACTGGATGAGCTTTCGTAATTTGATTTATCAATTCTTGTTTTTTTTTTGTTCTTCATTGGTAATTAGTTTATTAGTTTTAGATAGTTTCAATCCAAACTCCCCTCCCTTTATATGTTATTTTGATTTAGTACATTCTCACTTAATTGATTTTACTACTCTCAGTGAGATCGACTCTCATTTGTTGCTACTGCAAATTAGGATGCTTCGACGACACACCATCAATCATTTATTACCCTTTTGGAGTTACAACAGTACCCAAGTGACTTACCATTGTCAACTAACCATCAGTCAGCTTATGGGGTAGGTCACCCACATTTCAATGTGTCTCTTAATACATTTGTAACTAGTCTGAGGACAGGTTATGGTGATAGACATTCAAGATATACATTATCATCATATCGTCCGACTTTTAGTTTGAATCTATCCCCAACAAATAATGATGATCATACACAATATGCATCAAATAGTGAGATTGACGCGATTGGGCATGGTTAAAGGAAGAAAAAAAGAAACATAAAAAAATGTTGTTGCTGAATTGACATTCTTGTTAGTAGTAATTATTTATAGTTCTTTGAATATGTTTATTTCTCTCATATACTATTTATTATTAAGATCATATATAATATATTAATTTACAAATAAAATGAATTATTAAATCATAATATTTATATGATAGATATAACTAACATGTACGTATTCACTACAACAAAAATAAAAAATAGCAACGAAAAATAGCGACGAAAATTTATTTTAGCGACGAAAATTTAGTATTTGTCGCTAATATTAGTGGCGAAATTTAAGATGTCGTCACTAAAATGTCTAATCTAAATTTAAATAAAATGGAAGAAATGTTAGCAACATTGTATTGTATTTTCGTTAATAAGTTAGCAACGAAGTATTGTATTTTCGTCGCAAAAAGTCTCTTTGAATTTAAATAAAATTGGGGAAATGTTTAGCGACATACTTTTTATTATTTCGTCACTAAGTTAGCAACGAAATATGATATTTCGTCACAAAAAGTCTCTTTGAATTTAAATAAAATAGGGAAAATATTTAGCGACAAGCTTTTCATTATTTCGTCACTAAGTTAGCAACGAAATATGATATTTCGTCACAAAAAGTCTCTTTGAATTTAAATAAAATTGGGGAAATGTTTAGCGACGAGATTTTCATTATTTCGTCACTAAGTTAGCAATGAAATATGATATTTCGTCACAAAAAGTCTCTTCGAATGTAAATAAAATTGGGGAAATGTTTTGCAACAAAGCTTTTATTTTCGTCACTAAATGATTTATCTAAATTTAAATAAAAAGAGAGAAGGTTAGCAACAAAAACATAGAGTTTTCATCACCAAGTTTGCAACGAATCTTTTATTTTCGTCACCAAATGTATGTAAAACAAACCCGCCAATTCTTTCCCCAAAAAAACACTCGCGTCTTCACTCATTTTCCGATCACGGAAAATTGCTCTCAAATCTTCCACACTACACTATGCCTTTTTTCCTACGATTATGGGGTGAACTCTGCGGTGGTGCCACCGCTGACTCCGAGCATCAGATTGAAGGATTTATGGTATTTCTATTAACTGGTCGGAGCAAAAAACTGAGATTAAGAGAAGTGATATTAAGGAGAGTTTCCGATTAAGGGAAGCCGGCGGCGATTTACAAATCGGAGAACATTTTAAGTATGGTTCGATTATGCATTTTTGTTTGTTCAACAAGGATGGAAGAAATATTACTAATTAGTAGTTGTTGCCCTAGATTTGAGTGTTTGAGTGTTGATTCTATTAGTCTGAGTTGAATTATTGTAGTGCTTATGATTTTTTACTTGAATTATCTTTGTGCATATGTGTTTGATGAATTGCATGTGAAGTTTGTGATGGATTCTTGTAAATTCAGCTTGTGATGTTATTTCTTCGGTTTTTTGTTGGTCAATTTTGTGGGGTTTCACATCAAATTCTTTAATTCTCTGTCTAGTCATCAACTCAATGAGTATAATCTGACATATTTCTTGCATTGGTGTATATGCTGTAGCAACACAGAGGTTCTAAGACAAGAAATCAGTTGAGGTTTAGATTTGATAAAGCAGTGTGTTGTTCATTTCATTGCTTAATTAATTGTGAAATGTCTGCGCTTTATAATAATGCCAAGGAGGTAGTCCAGATTCACAATTTTGAAAGCTTGCAAGCTAGCTAATGATTATCTACTTGAACTTATAAAAGATAAACCAAGAGATTTTCAATGTCAAGAACTTATAAAAGAACACACATAATTTATGTGGGAGAATGTAAAATTGGTTCAAATAACTGTAGTGTAGGAGAACTATGGCGAAAAGACCGAAATATTGTTTTGAGCTAAACTTACTAGTCAAAAGATCGTAATATTGTTTGTTTATGCCATATTGAATTGCTATCTTCCAAGGGCATCCAAGGACAATGATGCTTGCTCACCTCTCTAAGCCGAGCCCTCTATTGTTTGTTCTAGCATCAATTTGTTCAGTCAAATAATAACAATATGGTCGAGTTTGGACTTGGTAACTTCTAATTTATCAAACTTGCTTAGAGAGTTGGGTTTTAATATGTTGGATCAGAGCAATCCCTGTCTTTGTGACTTGTGTGTTCATTATCTATTCAAGAAGTGATCTTCTACATATGTAATTGATGTAGTGATACTTACAAGTCATCTTGTTAATCTCCTTGCATTTGTTATTCCTTGGATTTCAGACATTCTTATCATGTTTGTCATATAATCATGCTTGAAGGAGAAATACTTTGGTTTCTCATTGCCGAAATACATAACTGAGGAGTTTCAGAAACACATTCCGAATGCAGTGTTCTTGAGTAATCCTTGCAGGTTTTTTTCTGAATGCTTGCTATAAAATTTATAGAATGAGGAGGGACTTCTTTATCATTTGAGTATGCATGAATTAATCGTCATCTGTACTCTATGGTCACTTGAAGGCACTTTAGTCTAACTGAGTTGTTTTGATTTTCACATCAGAAAATGAAGGCTGTAATTACCTTTATTTTTTTCTGTTATTGTTTTTGAATTGAGGTTAACTTGTTATTTGGTTGAAACATAATAAAATTTTATACCCAAGAAATTGTGTTTTTCCAATTTCATATCTCCTTCGACTGAAGAAAAGAGTGATCCTTTTTTAGCATGTGAGCCCATTCTTCTACTTTCATATCTAGTGTGGATAGTATGAATCATCTTCTTAGAATACTTTCTCATCATTTTCATTTCAAAGCCATCTGTGCCATCTACCTTTGAGTGTACAACCCATCATCTGCTACCATAACACATCAAAGCCATCTGTGCCTCTGCCTTTGAGTGTACAACCCATCATCTGGAACTTTGTATCCAACTCCACAAATAGTAAGAGTTAGTGGAATTAAGGCAAAGTTTATTGTTGCTTATGTGAAGTGTCTTTCACTTTTCGATCTTTCTTATGCTATAACTTGTTCTACCATTAAAAGAAATGTGTTAAACTTGCTAATTGTGGTTTTTTAACTTCGTAAATTTTCAGGATCTAGGATTGTTCTTATTCCAGTCACTGTAACTGAGTAGCTTACAACAATAAACACACTTGTAATCAAGACCCAGGTTCTCCAATCATAGCCTCTTTTCTTCTCAATTTAATTTTCCTATTCATGATCTTATAACTGAAGAATATACTGAATCATGACTACTTAATACAGCTAGCAACAATATGATATAGTTTACTCGTTGTTTTGGATTTTGTTGAATAACCTTAGCTCTTATGGGTATTTATAGAACACAAAATATATGAAGGTACTTCCTCATTAGTTAGAGATTTCCTAATATAAATAAATACGTGTAGCATGTTATATTTCTTTAATTAATTGTGAAATGTCAGCGCTATATAATAATGCCAAGGAGGTAGTCCAGATTCACAATTTTGAAAGCTTGCAAGCTAGCTAATGATTATCTACTTGAACTTATAAAAGATAAACCAAGAGATTTTCAATGTCAAGAACTTATAAAAGAACACACATAATTTATGTGGGAGAATGTAAAATTGGTTCAAATAACTGTAGTGTAGGAGAACTATGGCGAAACTATTTTTTTTAATGAAAAGAACTAATTTTACCACTTTTAAAAGAAAAAAAAATTTATGCAATTTGTTTGATAATCCAGCTTTGTAATTTTGCTTATATCCTACTAGGCATTTTATGCAATTTGTTTTATGATTATGTTCAAACATGTTTTTTCAATTCGTCATATATGTGATCTATGTGTAACTGTTGAGCTGGAAATGAAGTCTATTCGTTTTGGCTGGGTACAACAATATTTTCTGTTGATTTATTATCTGATGGTGGATGAGATATTTGTGTTTTGTAAGTCATTCTGTTTAGCAGCTCAATATATTTTATTTGTTTTGTCCTTCATTTTGACATTAACAATAGTTTAACATGTTCATCTATATTTTTTTTTTCAACAACAGATTAGTACAAATCATGGATAGAAGTTGGATAGTGAATCCGAATCGTTTAGCTCCATAATACATAAAAGGTCTAAATCAATTTCTAGAGTTTGCTGAAAATTACATGATAAATGAAAATTTATCCAAGATTCGATGTCCTTGTCAAAGGTGTACAAATTTGTATGAGTTTGACTTCAATTATGTTCGAGGTAACCTTTATAGTCGTGGGTTTTTCAAATTATACAAAGTGTGGACCTTGCATGGAGAAGTTAGTAGACCAAGTGATCATACAAGTCTCATAGATGAAGTTGAACACGTGCAAGACCTTGAAGAAGATGATACTTTTTTTGACATGCTTGGCGATTTAAGGGATGCTGAAATTGCCAGCAGTGGATTGAGATCAAATAATGTTGAAAACGAAACTGGAGAGACATTGGGAGAAGGGTACATGTCAATGTTTGAAGAAGCACATTGAGAGTTGTATTCAGGGTGCACAAAATTTTCTGCATTTAGTTTCCTAGTGAAACTGATGCATATTAAAGTTTTGAATGGTTGGAGCAACAAGTCTTTTGATATGTTGTTTGAGTTGTTGCGAGAAGTATTTCCAAAACCCAATGATATCCCTAGCTCTCATTATGAATAAAAAAATGTTAAAAGAGTTGAGATTGGGTTATGATTCTATACATGCTTGTAAGAATGATTGCATATTGTTCTGGAATGAAAATGAGGATAAAGATATATGTCCAGTGTGTAAGGAGTCTCGCTTCAAGTATGAAGAAGCGAACAAGAAAAAAATCCCTCAAAAAGGTGCTTCGATATTTTCCGTTGAAGCCAAGACTCAAGCGATTGTTTTTTTGTCAAAATACACTGCAAAGGAAATGAGATGGCACAAGGAGAAAAGAATTGAGACAAATGGTGTACTGAGACATCCTGCTGATGCTGAAACGTGGAAGAACTTTGATAATTTGCATAAGGATTTTGCTAATGATCCTAGAAATGTTCGGTTGGGGTTGGCAACCGATGGATTCAATTCATTTGGAAATATGTCAAATGCATATAGTATGTGGCCTGTTTTACTCGTGCCATATAATTTGCCACCATGGAAAATGATGAAACCATCTTACATGATGATGTCTCTTCTAATTCTTGGTCCGAAAGCACCTAGAAAAGAGATAGATGTATATCTGCGTCCTTTAATCAATGAATTGAAGGATTTATGGGATGAAGGGGTGGAAGCATATGATACATCGACTACACAAGTGTTTCAGTTACGTGCTGCAATAATGTGGACAATTCATGACTTTCCAGCATATGGAGCAGTATCTGGGTGGAGGACTAAAGGTTATAAAGCATGTCCTATATGCCTTGAAGATACTATGTCTTGTCGTCTACGTAGCAAGATATGTTATACAGGCCATCGTTGATTCTTACATTCCAGACATTCATGGCGAAAAAACAAGAGTTTCAATGGAAATTTTGAAAATGAAGGTCCACCCCGCACCTTCAATGGTGATGAGATTTTAACTAAGTTAAATTCATTACCACAAGTTATATTTGGCAAAGAAAATTCGGTGACTGGAAAGAGAAAGCGATTAATGAGTACTTCAAATTCGGTTAAGAAGTCAATCTTCTTTGAGTTAGAATATTGGTCAGATTTGAAACTGAGGCACAATTTGGATGTTATGCATATAGAGAAAAACATTTGTGATGCTTTAGTTGGAACATTGTTAAGCATTGATGGCAAGTCAAAGGACACAATCAAAGCTCGACTGGACTTGCAAGATATGAATATAAGAAGTGAATTGCATTTGAAGAAAATAGGGGATAAAATCAGCAAGCCACATGCAAGTTATACATTGACATTGGAAGAACGACAAGAATTTTGTCGTTTCTTAAAATCAGTGAAGTTCCCAGATGGTTTTGCAGCAAATATTTCAAGGAACGTGAATGTGAAAGATGGAAAGTTACATGGGTTAAAGACACATGATTGTCACGTTCTTATGCAAAGATTACTTCCAATTGCCATACCAAAGTTTTTACCCAAGGACATATGCACCACGCTTGTTGAGTTGAGTGAATTCTTCAAAAAACTTACTGCAAAAACTTTACAAATTGCTGATTTGAGTAAGATGGAGGAGGATATAGTACTAATTTTATGCAAAATGGAAAGAATATTCCCTCCGGCATTTTTTGACAACATGATTCATCTGGCTGTTCATCTACCTCGTGAAGCTATATTAGCAGGACCAGTTTCATCACGATGGATGTATCCATTTGAAAGATATTTGGGTACATTAAAGAAGTATGTTCGGAATAAGGCAAGACCGGAAGGTTCTATTACAGAGGGATATGTTGTGAATGAAGCATTGACTTTCTCATCGATGTATATGAGTCAAATTGAAACAAGATTTACTAGACATGAACGAAACAAAGATATTGATCATGTCATCTTGTGCAAATTAAGTGTATTCTCACAACAAGTAAGGGTGATGGGTATTCAAAGAAATCACAAGTTATCCTGGGTATTACTAAAGAAAACACATTGGTATGTACTCAATAACTGTAAGGAAGTTGAGATATATAGAAAGTAAGTTTTTCACCTTTTCTACTTTTATTTCACAAGTTTTTGGTTATATGTTGTAATTATTGTGTGTTATTATGCAGTGAACATTTGAGAATTCTTTCAAATAGAATTTCTGATCAAAGTAGCATTCTTCAATGTCATGAATCGGAATTTCCAAATTGGTTTAGACACAAAATTGTTAGATTAAGATCACTTGAGGATCCAGAGGCAACAAATGAATTATATTCTCTAGCATTGAGACCTGATACTGAAGTGCAGTTGTATGATGCTTGCATTGTCAATGGTATTCGCTACCATACAAAATCTTGTGATGCTCATCGAACTTCCCAAAATAGTGGGATTAGTGTACCATCATCTGATGAAGGAGATAATTTGGACTTTTTTAGAGTTCTCAAGGATGTTCTGCAAATTTTTTATAACTTCGGATACAAGGTTGAATTGTTTTGGGTGAATGGTTCCAATGTAACCCAAAAAAGAAATCAGTTGTACAAGAGTTTTGTCTCACATGTATTGATACATCTAAGACATGGTACGAGGATGATCCTTTTATTTTGGCTACACAAGCACGACAAGTTTATTACTTAGATGATATAAAACATGGGGCAAATTGGAAAGTTGTGGTAAAAGTGCAACAAAGAGGTCTATTTGAAGTGATAAAAGATATAGAAGAACCTGGTCCATCTGAAAGCAATTTTGTTAATGAGCCTAATCAGCAGGAATTTTCATCAAATGAGATAGGCTTCGCAGTTTGTGATGTTTTAGAAACCTCTCAACTTTGCAGAATAGAAGTTCAACCTCAATGTGTAGAAGTGACAGATTCAATATCAAAATTATCTAATGACATGCATGAATTCATTAATGATGAAGATGAAGATACTGAACCAGAAAGTGATGATGATGCGCATATACTTCAATCTGATGATGACATTGATTAATACTTTGAATCATGGTATTATCGTCAATTTCTACTTTTTAATTTTTTAGTTGTTACTACTTTAGTAGAATAGAAAAATATGACATTTTTTTATGTATATGTGCATTTTTCTAGAAAATGAGTTTAACTAATACTTATTCAAATATTATCTATCTATGAATCGATATGCCGCCCAAAAGAATCGAAGATCACCCTAGTATTGATGCACCTAGTGGAAGCAATTCTATTAATGAAGGAGCTGATGATAATCTCCTTGACGAAGGTTTATCTGATGGTATGTTTTATGAATTCATATTTACCTGATGGATTGTCTTTACATGACATGTATATTTCTTTTAATTTATTTTATTATGTAATAGTTGTTTTGTTAATAATTTATTAGATGAAGGTGTCGAGACAAAAGCTCTCCACAATGTGAAACTCAGAAAAATGGTACAAGAAAAGGGGCCACTACCACTCACATTCCATAAATATGATGGTAGACCAACTGGGAAGTATGCAGCTATGTTTTCAACTGAAATTGGTGTCGTCGTTAAAAGATTCGCTCCCCTTGATGTTGATTATTGGAAAAACATACCTGAAGAGAAAAAAAATGCCCATGTTTGACAGACTACAGGCTAGTAAAATCATTTGTCAATATTTACTAACTAGTTTTACTTCAATTATTGAATGTATTAACATATTTGCATCTTCTCTTGTAGAACTTTTTCAATGTGGATTTTGGTAAAGGCCCGGATTCTGTCAAGAGAGAGACTGAGATTCTGATGAGTACTCGATACCGTAATAACAGAGCAAAAATGCATGCACACTACAAGACATTGATTAATTTACCGTGGGCAAAACGATTACAAAATATGCCTAAAAAATATTGTAGTGAAAAAAAGGATTGGGAATTCTTATGCAATTTGTTTGAGAATGAGAAATTTAAGGTAAAATCAAATTTCTAATTACATGTTTTGGCTATGTTTAATAACTTTAACTAAATCTTTTCTTATTTTTTTCTGGGTAGATCTAAAAAAAATGCTGGAAGTCGATCAAAGTTGCTTTTCAACCATTGTGGTGGCTCAAAATCCTTTGTGCAATATAGCTATGAAATTGTACATATTAAAATTAAGTTTTCTTGAAAATTAAATATTATCTTTTTGCAATAAAGTTAAGTGTTGTGTTTTCTTTTAGGGTGGTGGACCAGGAAAAGCCAATCGTATTGCATTATTCAAAAAAACACGTTGGAGCTCGGAAAAGGGTTGGGTAGAGGGTTCTGAGTCTGTTTATGTATGTATTATCTTATTTTTATTCTTATTCTTTATAAAATATATTTGTTCTAATATATGTATGTATATTTGTTTTAGAATGAAATGGTTGAACTTCAAGAGCAGTACCGACAGATATTAGTAGATGGCGGACAACCTGTGGATGAGATAGAGATATCTGAAAGGGCATGTGATGCAGTACTTGGGAAGCGGTTAGGATATATCAAAGGACTTGGAAGTGGACCAAAGCCTACGAAGTTGACTTCTGATGTCAGCTCTCGTCGAGCATCCAATGCTGAGCTCAAGGAGGAGCTTTCATCTACTAGGAATGAGTTGGAGAGAACTCAAGCATCCTTGAAAATATCGGAAGAAAAAATAGAACGTCTTGAGGTAACTCAAAGCTTGATGATGCAACTTTTTCAAAAGATAGCTCCTGATGCACTGCAGTCTTTAATTGGGTAGTCTTCCTCATCAGCTTCAGTTTAAAGTAAGTATTTAAATCGAATTGATACACCAATCTTTCTCTGACATTGTTTGGTTTCTTTTTAACCTTGTTATCATGATATTAATCTGTTCTCCCCCTAAAAGAACTCCAATGCAATAATTGAAGTTGAAAAATGATTTTCTTATCAAGCATGTGGGATTTTTATGATCTTGAAGGTGACAACCATCCTGAATATGGCACATAGCAAGGAAACTGAAGTTAGTATATCAAAATGGACCCTGCTTTTGTCATCTAATTGTCAGTTTGGGCTCTATATATTAAATGAAATTTAAATTAGTTCATGCTGGTGTTTGCAACTTTTTGTCTTGAATGGTTTTGATTTGCATCAGGGAGAGTTGTTGTAATCTAATTTATTTTAGGACTTAAAAGATGAACATGTCGAGAATGCATAAATTAGGGAAGTTAATTGTTTTACAAGAAGTGCAACCTATTTAGGAACCAAATATCAATTTGCCTATGAACTTTTGATTATCAAGTAATTGATGAGTCTGCTGGGAAAATATTCTCAAAGTCATTGATATAACTGCTATTTTCTTGAAATAGCAGGATGAGGTTTTTGTGTAGCCATTAAAACTTAATCTACATTCTATCATTACAAGTTCTGTCTCTTCAAACTACATCTGTATTCTGTTTTTTTTTATCTCATCCTCGTAGTGATGTTGGATCTTTCCTTTCTGTTAGATATTTTTTCTCAAATCTAAGTATAGATTACAATGACCAAATGGAACTTTGACAGGCGACGTTAGCTTTTATAATGAAAAAGGTGACAAGGATTTCCAGTGAACAGCTCTTTGTTGGTTCTTTTGACAATCTCTTCCGGTGTTTATACTGTGGAAACTTTATTAGTATCAGTTTTCACATACCAAACAACATGCTCATTAATTTTAACAGGTTACTGCTCAGAATTAAGTAATAGTTATGATCTATTTTGCAGGTTGTAGAAGGAGCTTTGATTTTGAATGTTTTGCAAGTTTCAGAAAATGATTTTGAATGTGTTTGCAGGTATGATTTTTTTGGTTGATTTTTTTTATTGCTTCTTTGATTGGTATTCATACAGAAGTCACCCCACTCACCAACACTGAGAATCTTAAATAATTTTAAATGGTTGATATAATTTTTTAAGATTCATTGGTAGTGTCTACAATTCTCTATGTACTAATATTTATTTTACAGGTTGATGATCAATCAAACGAGATGCATTACTATTGATTTGCTTTTGTATTAGAACACATTTAAGATGTTAACTAGAGTTAGAAGTTGATGAATTGTGTTGGATTGGATATACTTATTTTGACTTGGCCTTTATAAAATTCATGGACTTCTTTGATTTGATTTTGTTATTAAATATTGCATATTGTAGCTTCATATTAAATATTTATAGGTAAAAATAACCAAAAATCAAAAGAAATGAAGGCACAATAATATTTTATTTTAGCAACGAAATGCATAAAAGTCGTCGCTAATAAATAAAATAAAATTTTCCGTTAGCGACAAAATTTATTGCAATTCGTCGCAAATGTTAGCGACGAATTTATAATATTATTGTCGCAAACCAATTTTAGCGACGAAATTATATACATTGCCACTAAATTTGTGGCGAACTAATAATATTTTGTTGATAACTTAGCAACGAAAATCATGTATGACTTTTGTCACTAATTCTAGTTTTAGTGACGAAATTTGCAAGGTTAGCGACAAAATTTTTTTGTTTATAACTTCGCGACGATGTACTAATATTTTGTCGCAAATAAGGTTAGTGATGCTGCCATAGCGACGAGCCTGGCGACGAAAATAAATTGTCACTAAATCATATTAGCGACGAAAATTTTCGCTGCTAAATACCAGTTTTCTTGTAGTGATTTAAAATACATAAATTAAATTGTAGCTTATTAAATATTGAATTTGTGAAATATACTAAGCCATAAGATAAAATTGGTGAAATATACTAAGGTCACCAGTATAGGTTGCTAGTGAAGGAGAATTATGGTCGACATCGATGGTGGTGACTAATATTAAATATTAATTAAATTTCAAACTGTGTTAAAGAAAATTTCAGAAGAAAAAAAACCCAAAATTTCAACCTCAGTCGCTATTAGAAAATTCAAAGTTATTTAATAATAAAAACACGAACGTGATGCTAGTTGCTAGGACATTATTGGATCGGAAAATATCAAAGGAAGCTGCGTTGAAGTCTCGTTCACAAATTTCAATTCTATCCAATTTTTCTATCAATATTTACGTGTCAAATAAATAATGGCCGGAGTTGTTGACCTCTCTCATCAAAATGTTTCTTTCAAACCTTTGATTCTTCCACATTTTGGTCCTCATTTACTATCAAGTCTCCTATTTTCTCTCTCTTTTGTTGTTTTCACATTATTATTTTGACAATAATCCAATGAAAATGAACGATAATAGTTAATGAAAATTGCAAGTAATCCAAACAACCATTCACTCCAGTTTTTGTCTTGAAAATGATATATAGTGGTACTATTTCGGATAAAACAATTATAAGAAAGAATTCAATTTCATGTCTTAATAAACTTTGCCCAGTGTGTTACATTACATCAATATTATCAACACGCTAATTAATTCCATAATGGACAAAAATGGAGAATAATGAACAATCAAGAAAAATGTATGAAGAATAAACTTCTTTCATCACTCTGATTAATTGATAATCAATTACCTGGATAAGAACTACTGCTACTTTTATTGCCATCATTTGTATTTATGTTGGCATTACTGTTGTTCGATTGAGCGCCGCCCATGATGGAGGAGATCGCGGCGGCAAGAGCTGCCGTGAATTTAGGGTCGGCGGTGATGGCGGTAATGGTGTCCGTGTACGATTGCCCCGACAACGGCGCGGTGGCTTCATGGATGTGATCTTGAGACATTTGAAGACCTGAAAACTTGGACTGATTGTAGAGGGGTTGGCCAAGAACTTGAGGAATTGGAACCGGAGAGGGGGGGAACTGGAATTGTGGTGGAGATCTTTGGAACTGTAGAGGGTTTGGAGTTTGTGTTAGGTCAAGTGTGATGGTGGGGAAAGGAGCTGAGGCTGAGATTGTAGCCATGTTTGATGAACATGGAAGAAGTGTTCTTGCTAGAAAGTTTTGGTTCATTAATCCGTCCGCGCTTGGCATCGACCCCGAAAGTAGCATGTTCGCTGCCGATGAGGTGGTCGACGCCATCGCCATGGCGGCCGGTGGTAGCGGGTGGTTGTGTGTGCCTTCGTACGTTGTGGTCAGTATTGTTCGATCCTCGGCACATCTTTGAACCTGTAGGTTTTCATCGTAACACCAAAATATTAGCCCTTTTTGGGAAAAACAAAATACGAGTCGTTTGTAATGTATAAAAAGTCTTGCATTTCATATGGAAAAATCAGTTAACATTAAAATAAGAGATTATGATTATACTAAAACGTACTTGTTTGCGGACAGGACAACCAACGGCCATTGTGCAACGATAATACGCCCGTGGACAAGGGTTTCCTTTCGCCATCTTTTGTCCGTATTTTCTCCATTGGCATCCGTCGGAAATCTTCAAATGCACACAAAAAAGCCAAATATTAGCTTCAAAATAAAAACACTAATTTAAAGAATTCACTACTAAACTCAATTCAAGCTCATCTACCATGGGAGCTTCCGATCGTGCTCTAACGGAGACACGTGCTTTGCGCATGGTGGCCTCCGGCGCCGGTTGATCATCAACCTTCAATGGGTTCAATCTTGAAGCCTTGTTAGAAACCCAATCTTCAGATTCTTGGTTCTCATTAATCCTCTTATTTCTCAATAATTCAATTTTATGATGATCTTGTGGTGATGATCCTGTCAGATTTCTTTCATCCAAAGATGAATCAGATTGTTCCTCAGCTATCTGGTTGAGAGATAAGTCCAAGAATTGGCGTGGAACTAACACTCCATTTCCCTCTTTCTTTTCTTCAGATTTTATGTCAACAATCTGTCCAAAAAACACAAAATTCATATTTAATAAATGGGTTTTTGGAGCTTAATTTGTCTCACGAACCTAATTAATGTGAAATTAATTTAATTACCTCATGGAGTTGAGTGGAATGATCATTTTTGGAAATTTTCTGTTGTTGCATCACTGTGAAAAGTTGCATCTCTAGGGCTGTGTAATTATCCCTTACTTGAGAAAGCATCCCTCTTAACCTCTTATTTTCAGAGTTCATCCTTTCTACTTCAACTTGGAGCTGTCCCAACTATATCATCAAAATTATAACACCAATCAAATCACAATTTAATTTCACAATAAAATTAAATTAACTCATTTTCTTGAAATATTAATTAATTAATAAATAACTAACCTCAAGTTTGGCTCGTCTATCATCCACATCGGAAGAGACCCCATCATCCACCGTCGATTGATCGCTAGCAGTGAGAAGCTGCAAACCAGTCTACATACACAAATCAACATAAGGTTAGTAATGTAATCATGCACGTTAAATATTTAATAAAAATAATAATAATAAAAATATCTAATAGCAAAATACCAACCAACTCACATTAATTTCCTTCTTTACAAAAGCATTGACTTCATTAATAGGCCTTAACTTCTTCTCGGAGAAAAAATCAACTTCACCAAAAGCCGCCGCTGGCGGTGGCGCATCTCCGCCACCGCTCTCGTCTATCGTAACCATATTGCTCCGATGACTCAAACTCGTCGGACTCAAACAAAACCCGAAATTAACGGATTTGTTAACGAAGAAGCCAACTCGATCGGAATTCTCAAGAGTGAGACCCCAACCCTTGTCCATAAATTATTAAAATCAAGAAATGAAGAGCCAAAAGTATATCAAATGAATTATTCTTTGTTTTGAAAGGCAATATAGTTTATAAGAGAAGAAGAGGAGGAGGAGAAAGGGAGAGAGAAAAGTCAAGAGTGTGAGAAGTCTTGCTCAAATGCAATGGAGGAGTGTATATATAAGGATTGGTGAGATGAAATTATTTACGTAAATGTAGAAAGTTGACGATACTCGATTTGTCCTAACTTGGATCGTGTGTGAACTCAGTGATGTAAATGGCTGTAGAGGGTCCCACTGCCATGTATATATGTTCCAACTTCCAACCTAGAGGTGAGTTTGAATTTTGAAGACAATTCTACTAATTAAAACACGAGTAAGTCTCTTGTGAGACGATCTCATGAATTTTTATTGTATTGTGTGAGATAGGTCAACCTGCAGCCCAATTAAGTGATGGGGCTTCGTATCACGTTAACTATCCTTGAGACCGTCTCACATGAATTTGTGTGTTAAACATCTCACCAAAAGCACCTCCCAAATGACAAATTAATAGTCTATTGACTGATTGATTTTATTTGAATTGAAATGTTCTAATTCTTTTCCTCTTTTTTTTGGGGCGAAAATGAACTATATTGAACTCGGAAAATCAACAATATAATTGAATAAAATTGATTTAAGAAAATAACCATATACAAATTTGTATATATTTATAATTCTTTTATATATAGTGATTTTAAATTAGTTACATTATTTGATTGGATATTTATTACTATTATAATTTTTTAAATTTCTTACAAGAATATTAATTATTAAATAAGCAATGTATTTATAATAAATGATTTTAGAAACACAAATATATTAGTTAAATGAGTTACTCGTAAAATAATAAGTTTAGAACCTCTATAAATTAATGTGTAATATTTTGAATTCAAGTTTATATTTATCTAATCTAATTTTATTGTAAAGTCATATATGTGTCCTTTTTAAAAGGCGAATTTCCTCATGGTTAAGCAATTCATTTTATTATCATTATAATGGTTTGTTTGTTTTTTTTCCAAATTACAAATCTTTTTTGTATTTTATTTGAATGAATATTTTTTTTAAATTGAAAATTCTAAATTCTCAAAAATATTTATTATGCTCGAATCTCTTAATAGACCGATTGGATTTTTCGGTTTGGTTCCAAAATATTCTATTATGAAATATCCAAATTAATTTCGATTTGATTTTGATGATTTCTTGATTTCCGAAGCATTCTAAGGTCGGGACTATATTAACCCCTATTCAAACATATGGAGAATCGAGTTTAGGGTTATTATGATGATTTAGAAGACTGGTTTTCTGTTCTTTGTTGAAAGGCAAGATTTATCTGAAATTAAGTTTAATTTGGAGGATCATATGTGAATATTAACATTCTTTTGAAATATTAATTAAAAAATATTAAATATTTGTTAATTTGTTAATACTTCATTCGATTCCAAATAAATATCTACGCGTCTAATTTTGTTTCTTTTTTTTTTTTTTGAACTTTTATGCAACTTTATTTCAAATTTATCTATGTTCAAATTCCATAAAAGTATCTTAATTCAAACAATTAGCATGTGCATATTTTTTGTTAAAATTTTGGCATTTAAGCGAAACTCTCATTATTTTTTAATTTAATTTGATTCTCTTTCACTTTTATTTATCATGAATTACTTAATTATTTAAGAGTATACTAGTCATGTTTTTATATGTGTTAAATTATTACAAAACTCTAAAAAGATACTTATGTGAGATTGAGAGAGTGTATAACTAATCTAAGGACAAGTGTTCTTTTTCATTATTTTCATTTCCCATCCAAACTAGAATCTAAACCAAATTTGTCTAGGTTTATTTCATACTTCGTCTAATCTCATTTAAAAGTTTTTTTAACATTGAAATTCGACAAAGAGTGACCTTAAGAAATATTTTGATTTCTTGATCGTCATAAAAAGATTACATTCATATATTGAAATAGTATTATTCCTGTGAATCAGGTGCACGAATCTAGATTATGCAACTGAGCATGTGTGGGTCGGATTAGGTCCAGCTTGGATTCGCATCCAAATTTATGTTTTCTTTTTAAGTTTATGTGGTAACCTTTATATTATACGAGTATAATATTTATGTTATATTAATATAACATTTATGTACAGATATCATAACCTTTAAGTGATATTACTTTAAGTTTTTTCATTATAAAAATTCATGTAGTATAACTGAACTTTTATGTTATAATAATTTAACGTTTATGTTATATTAATATAACTTTTATGTACAAATATCATAACCTTTTATGTACACTATAAAAGATTAAACTAGCATAACATTTATCTTATGCGAACATACTAAAAGGTTAGGCGCGCGGGACTATGATTTGAGTCGAACCTAAAACGCGCGGGTGTGCATGGAGCATGTGAAAAACACCACCGAATCGGATCGATCCAGTAACACAGTGTTTCCGACCGGTGCACCCGGTGTAAAAAAAACAATTGTGATATGGAAAATTGTTCACCAAATTATGTTAATCAAAATATATTAAAGTAGACAAAGATAATAACATGAAGAAAAGCATAAGAAAGAAAAAAAAAAATGATAAAATTACGTAAGGTGGTGCGTCAGGCATTGTGGGGAGAATATAGGTTGGGAAAAAGATGGATATTATTAGTGAAGACTAAATTAGACTGAAAGAAGATATGGGCGGGAAGAGGGCAGGGCAGCTGTGTTGCGTTATACAAATCCACCGCCCCGATTTATGCGGCGCTTTCCACGTGATCAATATCTATTATTTAAAGTCAATATCTATTCTCACTCTGCCCCAGTCACCATTATCTCACCTACCTATATACATGAATAAACACTAAGTTCTACATGTGATATCTTATGTAATTATGTGTTTTAATTATGAATAAATTAGAATTATTTATTCAATATTGATCTTCTATAAAATTTTGTTTCAAATAAGATCATATGTGAGACAGATTGATATAAGTTTTTGCAACATAAATATGAGGCAAAATGTTTTGAAAAACCACTAAATTAAATAAAGAAGACCTTTTGTACCACACAATATGGTTTTCTTTCTTTTTCTACCACAATTTTGATGAATTGTCAAAAGTATCTCTTGGTCACATGTGAATATATAGTGCAAAAAGCACTGATGTAATGAAATCATCATTATATTTATGTCTTATCAACAAGGATAAATTTGTCACTTTATTGTATTATGGCAAGAAAGTATATATATATTATTTATCTTGTATGGAAGAGAAATAAATCAATATATTAATTGTGGTAGAACGGTTATCTTGTATGGAAGAGAAATAAATCAATATATTAATTGTGGTAGAAAGGTTATCTTGTATGGAAGAGAAATAAATCAATATATTAATTGTGGTAGAAAGGGATGGTATCTCTGTATATCACATATAGTAATTACTAACACCACATGATTCATACACCATTCAAATCAACAGTACTCGAATTGAGTACATTTGTTAAAAGTTTGATTGAATACAATTTATGAAGTAAATTATCGAATCTAAAGTATACAACAATAGCTTAGATGAGTTATTGGGCACCACTAATATCTTAGTGTATACAATTAATATCAAACTAATATTTTTTGGGATACATGAGTATTCCTGGGGTATATAAGTTTTGCCATAAAATATCACATTATTGTAGGGTTACTACATTGTGAGTATTTATCACGAGACTTGTAGCTCAAAATGATATCTCAACTTCATAAACATGTAAATTGTGATGACTAGAGTTCGAAACAAGTTTTCTAATCTTTATTCTCTCCCTTTCAGAATATCCTTAACGAATCAAAATATGAATCTGCATAAATACTTTGGAAGGGGTTTTGGTGTGGACATTTGATGCTCAAGTCAGTACAACAAAATATCTAAGAATAATGATGCAAGAATAATGATAAAAACGTAACAATCAAGTATTTAACAATTGTATTTATACAATTTTACTAGTTGCAAGGTCAAGATTGTCATTTCAACACATGAAAACCCTTGCTAGAGGGTATATGGCCATTGATGTAACTGATGAAGTCTGCAGATGTAACTGTACATAGCAGATCACCTCACAACATGAACCCTATATATATATATATACATATATGCATTATAAGATAATTATAATACAATTAACCTGCATGCACCACTTAACTCATAACATCACCAACTCTTTCTTATGATCATATCATTGAGTGCTAGCTGCCACATCTGCCACATACACTAATTTATAAGCACAATTAACACGTGACTCATTATACCTACATTACATCCACATGATCACAACTTTAGGAAGAAGGAGACTGGAAAAAATCTTAGCAAAGGAAATGTAATTCCTCATGAGATTGCTTATAATAAGAGAAATAATTTAATTAATTAAAAAAATATAGAAATAAATACAAAAAAACTTATTTTATAAACTAGAGATGATACCCTATTATCCAAAACTCAAACTCATTACTATAAGTTAATCCTTATTAGGAGTGATTAGTTGACTAATCTCACATGATTTAATTTATTAAATAGTGTCATAAGAGTTTTACTAGGATAGAGAAAAAGGTGAAGGTTGAGAGTTGACTGCGGCGGTTAGTAGATGGGCAAGTGGTAAGGTTGCCACTGGACCGCGTCATTTGCTTAGACTTCAAGGATTTGGACTTTGGGAGTTGGGACCATATATATATATATATATATATATATATATATATATATATATATTTTTTTTTTTTTTTTTTTTTTTTTTTTTTTTTTTTCTTAAATCTTGGTTAGAGGGTGTTTGGTTAATATTATTTGAAAGAGATTATAATCTTTTAAGATTTTATAAGATGTTTTTAAAGTTCATTATCAGATGTTTAATTTTAGTTTAAAAATAAGTTGTTGAAGTATTTGGATAAATAAAATGGAGGAACTTATAAAATTTTAGTAATGATAATTGTATAATTTCAGTGATCAAATTTAAAAGTGTTTGAAAAATAATATCTTATTTTAGAAATAAGTTGAGATCCCCTACTTTTCAGAAAAAAAGTTTATAAGTTCATAACATCTTATTTTAGGATAGAATAAGATTTTTTTTTTTTTATCATAATTAAACACTTTTGAAGAGCTTATTAGCTCTTGAACATCCTATAAAATGTTTTAAGGCGCTTATAAACTCACCCAAACATTCACTAAATTTATTTTAAAATATTATTGATGTTGTTAATTACATCTCATGATATATTCTTAGAGTTTATAAATTTTCTGATTGATCTTATATAATTATAAGTTGATGAAATGTTTTAGTAAAACAAGGTGATGACAGCGTTTGTAAGATATTAGTAATAATTTTTTTTTAATTTAAGTGATAATATATTTAGAATTTGTTTATAAACTAAGTCTTGTTTGTCAAATAAGATAAGGATTTCCTCCTTTAAAATGACATTTATTATAAATTCATAATATTATCTTATTTTTACGATGAAATAAGATCTTATTCTAAAATTTTATCAAACATTTTTAAGTAGATATATAAGATATTTAGAACAACTCAAACTTAACTCATATATGGCTCGTTTATCATGTTAAGCGGGCTTAAGAGTTGGTCTCTTGTGAGACAATCTCACATGCGACCAGATTCAAGTATGTGTTTTTCAGGTATAAGTATGTGTTTTTCAGCTCTAAGTATGTGTTTTTGAGTATGTTTTTACAGTAAAAACATGAGTTATTTAAGTATGACTTTTATAGCCATAAGTATGTCTTTTTCTGCTATAAGTATGGTCGTCGCATGTGTGACGGGCTCACATGAGTTTTTGTGCGGGCTTAATTATGTAGAGCTTGAGTCACTCTATAATAATCAAGTTTGTTAATTAAACATATAATTGAGCTTTAGCTACACTAATTAAATGTATGAATTGATCCCAAACATAATTTTATTTTGGATCAAGTAGTACAAACGAGAGGACTCATTTTCAACCTTATGTAACATCATATATACATCTTGAAAATGATATGAAGACAAAAGTATGGCCGCCTTAATTAATTTTTTTTGTAGTTTTATGGTTCGTTCATATCTTCTCATTTCCATTCTATGCACGTTATAACTCAAATAGTTCATTATATATTATAGAAATTATAAATTACTTGTCCACACGATTAAAAACTAATCAATTTTAAATGACAAACTCGAAGGATTATATATTCTATATATATATATATATATATATATATATATATATATATATATATATATTGTGAAAATATTATTTTTGTCGAAAATAAAACTCATATGAGAAGATTTCAAGAATATAAACATGTAAACTATAATACATGAGAAGATGAAGCTCAATTACCCATAAATCAAATACTCTGTCATAGACTGATAAATAGATTGTAAGCTATTAATTGTGGATCGACTCGCTTTATAATTAGATAGATATGTGGAACGGTTTCATAGGAATACTACTTAATTAAACTGCTGACATTTAGTAGTACAAAATCAGCATTACGCATAGATAATGTCATATTTTCGTGAATGAGTAGTGTAGACCCATCTCCTAGTTGTTTATAACTCACATCGTTGTCACCTACTCTAATTTTAATAAGCCTCGTGAGGAGACCCATCTCCTTTAACTTCTTTCAATAATATTATAATTAAAGTTCCAATCTAACTACAAGACTAGCTAGTCTTTCTATTTAATTCTCAATGTTAACTAAGTTTTTATTTTATAGATATTACATTCATAAATTTATAATATTATTATATATTAATAATAAACGAAAGCCAAATGTAAATGTAAAAAAAAAAAAAAAAAAAAATTATGTGCAATAGCAAAATATGTTTTCCTTAATTCTCTCTTTTTTTATTTCTTAACTTCACTCACTTCACCAAATTAGGATGATAGGACTTTGGATATGCAAGGATCGAACTATGATATCCTTTTGAATTAAGGAGATCAAATAGCAGCTCTAATAATTTGATTAGTAAATCATCTACATCATTCTGTCCCAAAAAGAGAAAAAAAAAATAATAATAAATAAAAAAAAGGGAGTGATCTCTATAATGACCTTGTAACTAACTTATGATTATTAGTTATAACCAACTTTGAATAATAGATTTAATGGATAGATTAATAAGTGGTATTAATGAGATTTCATGCATTAAAAAGCGTTATACATTCTTAGTTTAATAATGGATTGGAGGAGTACTCATATATCATGTTGCATACACCAACAAAATACAATGAGGAATAAAAGTACAAATAAAAAATTCTGGCTTTACCAATTATAACATTAATAATGGAGAAAAGAAAAAGATCTTGGAAGTGTATTCATCAAATTAATTACTTTCTGATCCATGTAATTAAAAATTGAAAATTCCTGCTACCCTTACAGGCTAAGTGGCAGAAATCAATGAACACGTACAAGCTATTGTATCGATGAAGGAAAAATAATCCATAATTTCTGATCATATATTCATATGAGTTGTGAGAATCTTTTTACTTTCTTTCTCTTACTAAAATTTAAGATCAACATTCCTTAGTCCAAAAAAAAAAAATTGATGAGAGAGAGAGAGCAATGGCTTGGTCAAATTGTTATCCTCAATTAATAAGACCTAATCAAATTGAAACGGCCGAATTATAAAAAAATATAATAAAATAAGATAAATTTTGACCTAATTTATAGATTAGTTCTTAATTTTAAACTTAAATTTTAAAGTTTTTAAATAAGGGGCTCAATTTTACTTTTTTTCTCAATTTAAAACTTGAAAATTAGATTGGATTCTCAATTCATGACAAAATTCCATTTTTTTTCTTTTTTCATTTTATTTTATTTAAAGATTTATTTATATTTCAATAAGTATTTATATTTTAGATAAATTAAGACAAATTAGTGCAATTTTGGAATGATTTTCATCCGACTTGTATTAATTTATATAAAAAAAAAAGAAAAATATAATTAATTCAATTCATAAAATATAATTTATATTAAATTGATTAATATTAAAATTGGTTTTCATACTTTTATTCATAAAATTAAGAAAATAAAGGAATCTTAATTTTATGAATCGCATTAATTAATTAATTATATATAAATTAATACAATCGGATGAGAAGATAGTTCCAAAATTGCACTAACTTGTTTTAATTTATATGAAATATAAATAAATCTATAAATATAAGTAGAATGAAAAAAGAAAAAAAATAAAATAAAATTTTGAACTGAGAACTTAATTTAATTTTCATGCCTTAAATCGATAAAAAAAAAAAATTGAGCCCCTTATTGAGAAACTTAAAAAATTGGATCTAAAATTAAAAATTAATCTATAAATTGGGCTGTATTATGAAATTTATCCAATAAAAAATTATGCCAAATTTGTTGATGACATTAATAACGTTCACATGATATTTATTGATAAATAAAATTAAAATACACATTTCTGACCCCAAACTTGTAAAACTTTAACTATTCTGCCCGTTTAACTTTTTCGACCATATTTTGTTCTCTAAATTTAGTTTATAAACATGTACATTTGTGTTTGTCTAAGTTTATAACACGTTACTCTATTCAGGGCACGTACGTGTAGTTTACACATGCTGGCAGAAAAGGTGTTAACTAAAGTAGCAAGAGAATTTTAATTGTATTATTTATGTCTATTTTGAACTTAAAATTATACATAAAAATAAATGAATAAACGTAGTAGCTATTTCAAAAAGAGTAGATCTTCTGTACAATTGGTGTATTCGGGTCGGATTGGGTCGGATCCACGCATTTTTTCGCATTTTTTTTTCTTTTGCCCTGACCTTTATGTTATATTAGTCATATATTTATATTATATTAATTATACATTTATATTCAGATTTCATACCCTTACTGCAATACTTTAACTTTTAAAAATAATTCGCTAACCTTCATACTATGTTGTCATACATTTATGTTATATTAGTCATACCTTTATATATAAATATCATACATTCATGTAATACTTTAACTCAAAAAAAAAAAAAACCTAATTTCGGCACAAGTTGTACACGTTTACCTTTATTTGATATTACTCATACATTTATGTGATATTATTTATACTTTTATATCAATATAAACATACATTTATGTTATATATAAATGTACAACTAACATAACTAAAAGATATGACTAACATAACTAAAAATATGACTAATATAACTAAAAGGTATTAAAGATATTAATAGTTGTTTGAAAATATGTTAAGGTACATGTAAAAATCTAAAAGGTATGACTAACATAATATAAATATATGTTTAACACTATATAAAAGTATGTTTAATACTATATAAAGATATGACATCCGGGATCGAATCTAGATGAATTTGTGCACGACCTTGGGGCGTATGCGGGCGCATGACTGCGCGTGGGAGGCGAGTGTACGGTTTCAGAACTGTGCAACGAGTGTATAAAATTTGTCTTTAAAAAATGATAGACTGGTTATTAACAAAATGAAAGATCTTAAATCTTATATATATATATATATATATATTAATGATAAGGAACACCATTGGGTTCCTTGTATTGTTTTCCTTCAAAATTTCTTATTATTCCGTTGGAATTTCCCCATCGGATTTCCAACAAATTTTTGCTGGTATTTACTCTATAATTTCAACTGTATATTTTCCATTAAATTCTCATGATTACATTGAAAACTTATTTGATACACCCTCATACATTTTTATGGCTCCCTCATACATTTTTAAAGCCATATCGATAAACCTTGTAATAATGAATCATGAAAATAAAGTATAAATACATCGAAATTCATTTTTAAAGTCATATCATAAACCTTGTAATAATGAATCATGAAAATAAAGTAAAAGTACATTGAAATTTGATATTCCAAAGGATCAAATATTAATTATAATCCAACTAGCATGCATCAAATAAAAATAAAATGCAACATATAATCTCATCGTTGAACAATATATCAAAAATGAAAAATAAATTCTAAGAATTATATACTGTACTCTCCTAAGGATTTTTTTTTTTTTTTCTCGTTTCTCAAATCACTAGATTTAAATTCTAAGAATTCTATAGAGTATTCGCCTAAGGATTTTTATTTTTTATTTTTTTTATTTATCTCGTTTCTCAAATCTCTAGATTTGCAGTTGAAAGCATTGTTCACTCTAACACTTAATATATCATCTTCTTTCAGCATGAAATCGCACTTAAATCTCATAACTTGCTAAGCTAATTGACCAATGCAAACATTGTTGTATCTGCAATAAAGTTGAAAGACAAAAGATAATTTTCTAGTCAATAGAAGTACATGCATATATAGCACCATAGAACATAATTCAAATTAAACTACAGAAAATAAATAAAAATATTCCTTAGTACATCCATATTTATTCCTCAAGATTCATACCAGAAGAATGCAGCATAGCACTTCGGCAAAACCATATCTTATCGAAGCTGCTTGGACAAATTAAAGCTTTTAAGATTTTAAGGTACTAAGTGTTTTTAAATAATTTTTATGTGAATTTAAGCAAGGATTTTAAACAGGTATTATAAACGGATATGCTTTTGAAATTATATGATGGAGAGGATATACGTATTTACCCACGAAACTGTCATCCCAAGGAGTCAGTCTCCTGTGCAACTGGTGCATGGATCTTAGATCCATGCACTCGGGTCGGGTCAGGTTGGGCCGAATCCAACCCGGCTCCGCGCTTTTTCCTTTTTTTTTTTTTTGCCCTGACCTTTATGTTATATTAGTGATATCTTTATATTATATTAGTCATACCTTTATGTTATATTAGTGATACCCTTATATCCAGATTTCATACCCTTAGTGCAATACTTTAACTTAAAAAAAAAAAAAATTCGCCGGTCTTCATACTATGTTAGTCATACATTTATGTTATATTATTCATACTTTTATATACAAATATCATACATTTATGTAATACTTTAACCATAAACCCTAAACCCTAATTTCGGCACAATAAACCCTAATTTAGTACAAGTTGTAAATATTTACATTTATGTGATATTACTCATATATTTATGTGATATTATTTATACATTTATATCAACATAAACATACATTTATGTAATATATATATAAAGGTACAACTAACATAATTAAAAGGTATGACTAATATAACTAAAAGGTATGAGAAGTATTAATAGTTGTTTGAAAATATGTTAAGGTACATGTAAAAATTTAAAAGGTATGACTAGCATAACATAAAAATATGTTTAACACTACATAAAGAGGTATACCTAATACTACATAAATGTATCAACATAGTCATACATTTATATAATATATAAGGGTACAACTAACATAATTAAAAGGTATATCTAACATAACTAAAAGGTATGACTGTTATAACTAAAATAAATGAAAGGTTAATATGTCTGTCTAAAAAAAAATGATAAGGTACAATTAGTCTTACAAAAGGTACGTCTAACATAACTAAAATGTATAACTAACACTACTAAAAGGTATAATTAACATAACATAAAAGGTCTGGTACCTGGGAGCATGTTTGGACGGATTTTGTCCGCGACCTAAAGGTGCGTACGGGCGTGTGGTGGGTCGGACCCTAAATCCATGCACTTGGGTCGGATCGACCCAAGTGTATGGATTTAGGGTCCGTGCACAGGTGCACAAAAGTTTTTGTCCACCCCAAGGTGAAATTATAAATTCTTGGATATATATGTGTGTGCATATATTATTATCAACTTGGCAAATAATAATAGAGGTAATGGTCATTTATACCCCTTTTCGTATAAGAGAAATCCATTTTACCCATTAATATAAAACTTGATCCCCAAATACCCCTAAATATAACAATTGATCCCAAAATACCCATTTTGAGTCAAGTCAACTGTCCAATGGCCCCCACAAGTCCAATCAATCTCATATTCCCACCCACCCACTTCATTTGATGCTAAATGTATATACAAAGTAAATATTAACTTAAAGTTACACGAACATTTAAATGAACATTAAACGAAGAATAAAAACCTAATATTAAACGAGAATTAAAAATCAACATTAAAGGAAAAAAATTATCGTGTAACATTAAAAAAATAACCCGCACAGAAAATTAAATTTGCACGAACATTAAAGAATTAACCTAAAAAAAATTTGAAATTTCACGAACATTAAAAACTGAACATTACACAAAGATAAAAATTTCACGTAACCTTAAACGAACAATTAAGATAAAGAGTAAACCTTACACGAAAATTAAAAATTAAAAAGAGTAACCTTACATGAAAATTAGAAAAGAGTAAACCTTACACGAAAATAAAAAATGAAATTGACGAACAATTATTTTAAATATCTTATTTACTAAGAATAAACGATATATAAAAAATGAACAAAAAAGGTAAAATAAAAAAATGAAGATTCAACGAAAAATAAAAGTTCAACGTTTAACGAAAATAATAAAATGAAACATGCAAAGGAAAAAACGAAATTAAATCGAAACATTAAAAAACAAACGGTCCACGAAAATTAAAAATATATTTAATTGAATGTTTCATGAACATTAATAGATTTGAAGCATTAAAGTTACACGAACATTTTTTTGGGGCTACACGAACATTAGTCATTTTCAATTTTACACGAAGATAAATTAGTAAATGAATTTTGTGGGCCCCTAATTAACGGGCCCAACAACCCAGCTTACGAAAATTGAATTCTCTCCCCCATTTAATAAAAAAAATTCATGTAGCCCTAATTTATCTTAGTTAAAAAATTGAATTCTCTCCCCCTAATTCTCTCCGGCGAACGAAGATTCTGGACCAGACATTCTCACACATACAATATGGAAGCGAACAATGTTAGTTTCCCATCTCCCTTCAATTTTTATTTTCGTCCATTGTTTTTTTTTTCACTGTTTATCTATGGTTCGGCCATTTTTTTTCCATGTTTTTTCGATAGTTTTTGATCTATTTTTGGGTTTGTAGTTTGAACTAGGATTTGCCATTTCTCGTATTGTTGATGGAATGTGGTTCGATTTTAGGTGTTTGTCTTTTTTTCTCTTGAATTTGAACTGTGCTTGTTGTTGGTGAGATTTAGGGAAAAATAGGCTTACACGAAGATTTTGCAGAGAATTGAGCGTTACACGAACATTTTGACATTAGTTATAGGGGTGCACGAACATTAGTAAATAAACCTTACATGAACATTTCTAATTTTGTGGGTTGAACGAAATTTATGCTTTGTCCTTACACGAACATTTAATGAACCTTACACGAACATTTCATGAACATTACATGAAAATTTCAATAAAGCTTACACGAACATTTAAATTATTAAAAAAAATCATAATGATTCATGTGCATTTACATTAATTTTAATTTTATACTAAATATAGCTATATATTTTATTAAAATAATACCCTACCATTAAGTAACAATTAAGTGTATTCCTTGACAATTAAGTAACAATTAACGAAAATGTATAAGTGTGTTAGTCCACTACACATGTTTTTCTCCTTTTGATATATATAAACATTGTGTAATTTTTTTGAAATATATCATGTAGGTATTGTTTGAAATAAGAAACGATTTACAATTATATAGAATAAAGTTGGTGGCTATATATTTTGAAAAAAAAATATATATATATATATATTAATATGCCTTGAATTTTGTTCATTTTAGAAAAAATATCTTAGACTTATGAAGAAAAAATGAAATAAATAAAATTTAAATCTTTAAAATTTTTTAAATAATTAACAATGAAATGTTATTTATAGATCTTAAGATTACTGTATTTATTTTTCTCCTTGCAAACTTATAAAGCATGAAATAATTCACGATGCTATTTGTTTGTACATTTGAAAAATGTCTTCAAACAATTACATAATATATTAATAAAAAATTATGGCGTAAATAATGTTTACACATTTTATATTTCATGGCCTTTAAGCGTGATAATAAATTAAAAATTAACCATCTATTTAATTGAGTTATTTAAAATAATTATTGTATTGTGAATATAATAGTTTGTTGTATGTATAGTTAGATCGTTGGTATTGCTTGATAATTAATTAATTAGATATTTTTTATTATTTTAGTACCAGTGGGTCTGTGAGGGTTGCTAGGGTACGTTGGCATATATCAATGGTTATACTCGTTTGAGCCTATTAGATGAAATCAAGGATGAATTGTTGTACAGTGGGAGGGATTGCCTGTTGGACCTCCTGAGATCGTGTTTCGGCCATTTTCTGAGGTGGCAGACTGAGCTAGAGAGTTGTAAGACCTTTCTTCACGTGTTGCTGTCACGTGAGATACGTAGGATAGATACCCATGAGTGATGGTTTCTTATAGGTCGGGACCTCAATCTTTGTCGATTCTCAAGGAGAGAGTTTGCCTTGATCACTGGATTGCGATTTGGGGATTCTGAGTTTAATCCGTTGGGGCCGCACTATCCACCTGATGATGTAGTATATCATAGAGTCCACGCCGACTATGATCGTGTGACTGTTGCTGATCTTCGCGAGAGATTTATCGCTGGGGAGTTTCGTGCAAGTCGGGATGATAATTTGAAGATTGCGAAGATCCTCATTGTCTATTTGTAACACCCCCTTCTAATAGGGTAGTTACTTCTACAAAATTATGCTTAACTTTCCAACCAATACAAATACATCATAAGGATTTATAAAATTTTCTTTTTTTTAAACAGCGGAAATAATTTTGTTAAGAAACGCATCAGAGTTTTAAAACGGTCTAAAACATTCAAAAAGAATCAAATCGTTTGTGTAAAACTTTCGTAAAAAACAAATCAAAAGTCTTCTTAACATGCAAATTTAGAAACTCTAAAAATCTTAAACCAATTCTGAGGCCGTCATCACCAATCACGCTTCAGCGCTGCTACCTCCTTGCATCACATCTTACATTTTCCTTTATCTGCAGTATGAGGTAAATACTATAAGCAAATTGCTTAGCATGTACACCACCTATCTCACAAAACACTTTTCTTTGCAACTTAATAGAAAACAAGAACATCACTAAAAAAAACAATAATATACTCTTATACTTGAAAGTAATATACTATGGGCCCAGACAAGGTACCAATGCGCGCAACTCCGATGAATCCGGGGTAGCTAGCCACCGAATCCAAACGGAGCAACTCAATACTCATAGGGTAGCCTCGGGGCCCTTAACTTCTCTAGTGGGCGTCTCGGTGCCCGGTACTAGTCTCTTAAAAATATAGAAAATAAAACCATATATATATATACTCTATCTCGAAATATTTTTCTCACTTTTCGTAGAACAAAAATACTTGCATCTTGTACCAGATCAAACATATGGAGTCACCACACTTAACAAAACATCTCTTCACATTCACATAAATCATAAATAAAAACTCATGAAGCGTTTAACTCATCAACTTATTAAAGCATACTCACATAAACATAAATAGCACTCATGTAATTCTGCATAATCATTAAACAATTAAAAAAAAGCTACTCATACTGCAGGTGAGAGATGTACTTACCTGAATTTTCGAAAATCACAATATCAAGATCCTTACACACGGTATATGCTTACGGCTTACCCAATCAAATCTAAAGTATAAACAATTGATAAAATATATAATCAGAACATATCCATTTTATATACAACTAATCTTTTTTTAAATTATAGCTCATTATCGCTCAACCAATTATATTATCTGTGTTGCTAAACTTTAAAACGATAGTTCATGAAATTATAATTCAACTAAAATTAAAAAGATGAATCTAATAATATCAATATAGATGAGGGTCTGTTCCTACCTCAACAAGTGACTAAGATAACTAATCATGTTAAAAATTAAATTCCTAAACTATCCTGCATATTGATTAAGTAGTGGTCAATTTCAATCCTAATAAATATTAAATCATTTCAAATTTTCAGGTAACATTCTTATTCTTAAAATAAATCTTCGAGTAATCATCATTCTTAATTCTAAATAATGATATAGTCACTAACTGAAGAAAAATACAAAATTCTTAAAGTTTAACCTAATGAACTCTAGTAATAGCAATGGCCTCAATTTAATTCATATATAATTTATTTAATTATCACCACTTTTATCTAATGTGTATCCAAATGCCAATATAAAGAGAGAACATAAATTTACATCACACCACTAAATTCTGTAAGCCAACAACTGACTAAGCATCGATTCTCATATATAAACAACAATTCTATCATTAATCTAAATGTTTATTCTTAAATCTAAAATTGTGAAAACTGGTACACAAGTATGGAAAGACTCAGATCAGCTATTTAGACAGTAAACAATTAAGCATTAATATTTACTTTATTCAATATTAAATAAAGGGAAAGTCCCAAAAGCAACAAATTTAACTAACATAAAAGTCTTTGCTATAACAATCAATTTTATATTAATTTGCCGGACATAAGAATGCATGACTGAATAAATATTATTAACCTAAATCTCAAAATTTATAAGAATGCATAATTTGATGGGATATTCAATTATTCATTACAGCATTGCAATACATGTCAAATGGTTTCCTACTGAATATACTCTACCAATTATGTTTCTTTTAATTGTAACAATTACCTTCAAATATATCATACTAATAACGAAATTAAAGACAATAAGCATTCAAAACACTGTTTTCAGTCAATGACCAGGAATGAATGTTACAAAACTTTATGTGAAAAACTTACGACGTGAGAGTTGAGAGTTGCGCTGCTTGTAACCCTTAGTTCTTTGTTCTTGTTTTTCCAAGAGAGAATTTATAGATTTCTAACCCACCACAGTATGTATATATATTTAGGGTTTAGATTCTCTCTTTATTTAAGAGATAAATTAAACAAATTAATAAATCATAAATAAGTAAAATAGTGGACTCCTAATATATCTCAACAACTTAATTCTTATCCCTACAAATAAATTTAAATTCTGAAATCCTTATCCAATTTAATATGATTATAAGTCTTCTAGTTATTTAAGAGTTCTGATCACACTTGCATAACTAATTCACTATAATTTATTATGAGACCATGATAAATAAATAAAAAGTCTATTATTCATAAAAGAGATTTAATTAAAAATTTGGGGTATTACACTATTGTATTACTATTATCTTAGGAGTTGATATCGGGAAATCGACAGTGGATCTATGGGTTTGGGATCTAGTCGAGCAGGAGGCTCTTTGGGAGAGCTTTCCGTGGGGAAATATATCTTACCTGACCGTACTCCGATACATGGACAAGCTACCGACAGCAGTCCCACCACAAAGGGGGAACTGGGTATTCAGATACCACTTCTACGGGTTCTCGATTGCTTTACTGGTTAGTTGTTTTTATTTTCCATAGTCTTTACTTGTTTTATTTTCTACTTGATATTTGGATGCTAGCGTTTGAAAAATTATTTTAGATGTGGAGTTTTGATGAGGGTGTTCTCTCTGACATTCGCTGCTTCTCTCCTCTCGACAAACCATTTTTCTATTACTCGACGAGCACACTCCAAGAAGGAGCTAACCGGTAGCTTTCTTGCCCAAAGGAGTCGAGCATTCCAACTTTCAGCCGCATTTGATGTCATGAAGCTATACCGTCGAACAGGGCATCTAACACGACTCCACCTACTCATTCTGCCCTGCTTAATGTCTCAAGTGCACCATGTATATTTGTTGCTTCCAGACTTCTTATATACCTATGAAATGTAAAAAAAATGTGCATTGGTTAACGTGATTACCATTTTACAATTCGTAAAAATAATAAATTGCATGTTGAATTTATTTGGACTTACAAATACCTATCGAATTCAGAGTCTTGATAACAGTATGCTGCTTTCTGGAATAGTCCAACTAAATGTGATCCGTATTTCGCAAGATTCTGCTGTAAATGATAACAACATAGACCATGGGAGGCTTCTGGGTAGACTTCCTCGATTGCATTACTGATACTTACGTGTTGATCATACACTATCAGTAGCTGTTCAGGGCATCCAAATGTTTTACAAACATGTTTCAAAAACCACGTCCACCTTGTTGAAACTGAAACACCTCTTTCGAACCATTTTTATACTCTAGGCCTGCCCAATAACCTCCAAACCAAATTATTACAGACACATATCCCATCGTTTCCTAAACATTACAAAAACCAATATATATGCAAGTCAGTTATTTCATAATACTTGTCCTTCGAAACAACGAGAATACAAAAAATCAATTCATATTGGATATAATATTATGGAATGGGAAACAATCAAAACTGCAACAACATAGTTAATTTACAAATCTTGTTATTCAGGACTAAAAAAGTAATTATTAATCATTATATAAAGAAGTAATACAATTTATTAATAATTCATAATCATTACTTAATTACTAATGATTAAACTATTCGTAGTGATAATGAATTCAAAATAATTACTACTTTTAAATAATTAAGTGTAAAATATACTATAATTCCTAATAATTATATAATTTAAAACATAACAACAATTACACATGAAAAATATTCACCACCTCAGTAATGTAAAATAATTATTCAACATTATTAAAAAATAATAAATAATACCTTCGTCATATATAAATAAAAATCATATAAATGTGAAAAACGTCGACATAACAGAAATAATTTTGTTACAAAGAATGTTTTCATATATAAAAACAAAAAATGAACTTTCAAATATTTTATAATATTTGTATTAACAGTAAAATTATTTTTTAAATATAAAGTTATTTACAGAATACAATTATTAAATTTTTCGTGTAGCTTCAGAAATATTCAAATTTTCATTCAACATTACAATACTAACAATTCTAACTTTACAGAAATTCTCGTTCAACATTACAATACTAAATTTTCGTGTAACATCTCAAAAAAGTTAAAATTTTCATTTAACTATATTTCTTGTACAATGTAATTATGGAAAACTTCGTGTGGCCTTTAAAATTAATTTTCGTGTAGCCTTTAAAATTAATTTTCGTGCAGCCTTTAAAATTAATTTTTGTGTAGCCTTTAAATTAATTTTCGTGCAGCCTTTAAAATTAATTTTTGTGTAGCCTTTAAATTAATTTTCGTGCAGCCTTTAAAATTAATTTTCGTGTAGCCTTTAAATTAATATTCATGCAGCCTTTAAAATTAATTTTCGTGTAGCCTTTAAATTAATTTTCGTGTAGCCTTTAAAAATTTCAATTACTAACTTTATTTCCACTAAAATTTCTCTTGGTCTAAATATTCGTGTAGCATTGAATTTAAATGTTCGTGGAGCGTCAAAATCTATATTTTCATGAAAGTATACTAAAATACCAATTACTAGATTTATTTCTTCTAAGATCTTAATTATGCATATCTTCGTGTAGCATTCAAATAAATAATTTCGTGAAACGTCGTGCACTAATTCTAATGTTCGTGGACCTCTAATACATAATGTTCGTGTACCTGTAATACATAATGTTTGTGTACCTCTAATACATAATGTTCGTACATCGTTTTATTTTCCTACAAGTGTAACAAAAATTTATTTTAAAGCAATTAAAAATGCTCCTAATTCTCGTGGACCTCTAATAATGTTCGTATGGAGCTTCTTATGTGTGGAAGAAAACCTTTATAAAATCGTGTAATACTCATAAAATAATTACATACCTTGAAGAAGTTAAAATTCTTGGCGCACCATCCACGATAATTTTTTTTAATCTATACAACTTTTTGGGTGTGATTTAGGGGTGAGGAGTTAGAAGGCTTATATAGAGAATTGTATGAAAAATAAATGACATATAGATTGCTAAAGGTCAAAATTTTTTGGCTACTTCAATAAATTTACACGAACATTGCATGCATGCAAATTTCTCATCCCCTGCAAAAGTCAATAAATTTACACGACAAAATACATGGAAATGTCTCTTCGGTCCACTGTTCAAAACACTGTTGGTGGCTGACTTTTCAGAAAATGGGTAAAAAGGGATAATACCTTATATTTAGGGTTATAAATGATAATTGCTTATATGTTTGAGGCTATTTTTGGCTATTCTCCCAATAAGAAGAAACCAAATCCTAGTCTATATATATATATATATATATATATATATATATATATGCTGGTAACCCCTAATCTAGTCTTATTAATTAGCGTGGCTCTCATGTCAAAAATCAAAGACACATTTTTCGTTTTTCCGATTTATTTCTTTCTCACTAGTCTTCAGTGGCCCCAGCACGCTTTTAAACTTTTTGTAGCCCATTTTATTTATAATTGACTAATTTTAATATTCTTTAAATAGACAAATATTGTCAAATAAAGGAAACCTTCAAAATAGACTACATGTGAACCAATCAGAGCTAATAAATTAAGCAACTAGAAAATTAAACTCGTTACAAATTCACGAGAATAAACATATCCAGCTAGTAAGGCAAAATAGTAAATCGGTCAACTAAGAACAAATTCAATAAACCAAACAACTGACCTACCTTTTAAAGACGACAGCAAAATAAATCTTTTGAAACTAAAGAGACAATGAAACCCATATATTCGTGATTGATGTCGTGGGTAAAGTCTGATTCTTGTGGATGTCGAAGAACATTTGCATTACTATTTTCAAATATTTCAGTAGTCAGCTGAAGATGCTCATAACTTGGATAACTATAATTTGAGCAAACTCTAAGGCTTAATGTCAGACATATCTGGTAAATCATTTCTGATGGTTGTGGTTCCATTTTAAGTCAGAAAATGAAACTATTTCTTTTTTTTTAGTGAAGAAAATATTTGTTTGGATTATTGTATTTTTAATAAAATTAACCTCATATATACTAGTTTATACCACCATAGTTCACCACGTACTAATTTGTATCACCATATTACACTTGTATACTATTATAAATGTAGTGTACCATCATAGTACATCCTCGTACCATAATTAATGTAGTCTGTATTATTATATTACACATCCATATTATTATTAATGTAACGTGTACCATCATAATACACCCTTATACCATCATTAATGTAGCTCATATCATTGTATTACACCACAAATGTTAGAAATGTATAGTTGAGTAAAAATCATTTCTCTTGGTTTAAAAAAAAAATTAATAACATGACAAAAAATAACATTTATAAATAAAGATGGTTAAGAATTAGAGTTTCCACTTTAAAATATTGATGAGTGTAATATTATAATCATCATGAATTTATGATACATGCCATGTGACACGTAGAGATAATAACCATGGTAAATGAGATTCGTGGGGAAAATTGCAAATTTAGAATAATAACTTTAGACCATTCACCTTTTGGGGACATTATTTTTTCGGGCTTTAAATTGAGACACTATCTTTCAAAATTAGGCGAATTTAGGACAAATTAGCCCGAATCGACGAATTTCGGGCTAATTCACACGTGAAAGTCACATGACCTATATACCTAACTCGGACTTCTTGCTGATGTGGACTCCTTATATTAAATTAATTCGGATTTGAAACTCCACCTCATTAAATAAAACTCCACATGATTCAATAAATTTCCAAATCATTTGTAATATATAAAAACAAAAAATTCCTTAAAACAAAACCCTAAACTAAAAGATGAACCCAGCACACCCATCTTCATGGATACCCACACCACCTCCATGGATACCCACCTTCATAGATGAAAAATCTAAGAACAACAACAAAACCGGCGCCTCCTTTTCACCGTCGTCACTTTGCCTGCACTCTCCTCTCCATCAAAATAATTATAATAAATATTAACAATTTATAAATTTATTTTTAAAAATCCAAAACATTATCTTTACAAAAAAAAAAAAAAGGAAAAAAATGTGAGGAAAGTTGTGATGGAGGGGAAGAAAGGAATCGAAGATGGTGGGGAGGAAAAGAGGGGCGGTGCTCGTTAGTGAAAAAGACGGAGTTCTTGAGATGGAGTCGGGGGACTAGTGGTTGAGCGCACGGTGCCCTCGCGGTGGTGGTATTGGGCGGCGATGGTTTGGGTGCTCGACGATGGAAGAACAACAGCAAGTGGAAAGATCGACAGCACCACGCGATGGTCGAGGTGATGCGACTGTCGGCGAATAGCGGCGGTGGATAGAGACTTGCCCGTGGAAGAAGATGATGTACAGTTAGGATTTATCCCAATTCTTTTCAATGTTTTTTTTTTTTTGTAAATAATTTTTTTTATGTTTTCAGATTAAAGAGATGACATTTGTTATATCCGAATATTTATTTTTTGTTTTCAGATTTAAATTTTTTTTTATGAAACTTTTAATATTTATTAAAATTATTTTAATTATTATTATTTTTGAATAATAATTCTGGAAATAATTATTTTAAGATTGTAAAATTAATTTTTTATTTATAAAAAAATAGTTACAATTATAAGATAATTTTTCAAAATTTTGAAATATAGTTATTAATTTTTTTGAAATTTATTATAAATATTACAATTAATATTAATATTATTATTTAATAATAATATTTAAACTATTATTGTAAGATTTTAGAAATAAGTTTTTTGAGTTTGAAAAAAATAATAACATTGATAACATAATTTTTTCAGATTTTTAAAATAAATTAATGATTTTTAAAGATTTTTTTATAATTATTTTAATTATAATTATAATTATTTTAATTAAATGATGTGGCATTTTATTTAGTAATGTGAAATTTAAAAATCAAATTAATTTATTCAAATGCGCCACATCAGCGAGAAGCCCGAATTGCATAAGGCACGTGACTTTCTCATGCCAATTGGCCTGAAATTCTTCGATTCGGGCTAATTTGTCCTAAATAAGCCCAATTTTGAAAAATAATGTCTCAATTTTAAAGCCTGAAAATATAATGTCCCTAAATGGTGAATTACTTAAACTTACTGTACTAAGTTTGCAATTTTCCCGAGATTCGAGTGTTCATCTCAACCGAGAGACAAAATAATAAAATGGGGAGAATAATCTCAATCAACCCTTAATAATGGATCAACCTTAGTAATTTAAAAAAGATTTTTTTACCACACAATAAAATTTTCTTACTTTTCTAACTGCCACAAATGTTCAAAATTTAAGAATATAGTTCTTAATTTATTGAATTGTGGTAGAAAAGCATGGACTGGATGTCCTATAACAACATGTAACAAAAGACGTTATACAATACTATAACAAAATATTTGATCGGAAAAAAAATATATCATTTATTTTGTATAGTAGAAAAAGAAACCACTATATTAATTATGGTACAAAGCCATGTTATTAAAAAAAAAAAAAAAAAAAGACATGGATTTGGTTCCATAATTGTGTAAAGAGAAAATGGTGCAATATATATTTTAATGTGGAAATGAGCAACATAAAAAGCGACGATGTCAACAAAGTGGCAAGAAAGTCAAATCAAAGTAAACAAAGAGCAAAATCGTTAGGGGGACAAAAGGAGAGTTGACTGAGATTTTGTCCGACTAAGCCCACGTGGGTCACTTCTACGACGTAGAAATTTTGATAGGATTAGGTGAGATTTGGACCACTATTATATTATTAAACACAAAGCTGCTTAAGTTCCTATTCAACCTTTGAATTATTTACAGAAATTTGCTTAATTTTGTCGATTCTTGATTTAATTTAGTTTCTAGCTGGCATTGTTTCTTTTGATTCCTTGCATCAATTAATTTGTCATAAGTCATCTAAACTACTATCGTGATGTTATAATTCCTTAATTTATTTGATCTTTCATTGTTTATACCATTAATCAATATGTTTGTGCGCATATAGATTTTAGGATGATTAACATTTATCATTCTTCGGATTTTGATACTTGTAATTAGAGCATGGTCCGGAAAAGTTGGGATAAGAAAATCTCCGAAATTGCTCCAAAGTTCAGAGATTTTTGGAGAATTTGCAAAAAAAAAAATCTCCGGAATTGCTCCATCAATTCAGTTCGATTTCTTTAGAGATTCGGGAATAACGAGCGGATCAATTCAGGTTTCGGAGATTTAGGTTTTTACAATTTAAAATAAATATTCATTGAAACAAAATGTAAAAAATAAATAAATCGTACGATGCTATTTAATTTATATCTTAAAACAAGTCATAAACTAATAAAATAGATTTGATAAAGTATGTCTCTTCTCGAAAACAAATATTACATTCAAAATTTTCTTTAAATTTTATTTTTCGAAATCTTCTCGTTCTACACCTTATAAGTAGTAATCAGAAAGTTTATCTTTTAAAATATCTTATGCATTACTTTCTACAAGTTAAAAACTAATTATTTGATTAATATCTATTGTAGTTAATAGATTTTATGTCCTCCCAAAATCATTTATTATAAATATTTTTTACTTTATTATTTAATTGTTAATTTATTCTATGAAGTATTAAAATTATAATAGTATTAAATAATAATATCATTCAATCAAATTTGCAAATATAGCAATATAAAAAATAAATTTAATGATACATACAAATTTTATGTAGTTACATCCTTCAAATCGGTTCTATTCGGTTCTAATCGGTTCTTCAATTAGGTACAATTCGGGTTTGACACAAAAAATAATCGGAGCTGTTCAATTTGAATACAATCAAATAATAAACCATTCTTTATCGAATTGAATTGTTTCAATTTGAATTTGCAATTCGATTATTTTCGACATCCATACTCACCCCTGCTTGTAATATACATCCAATTTGACTATTGAAAAGATAACCCAGGTGCTTTTTTTGCAATCATTCTACACAAGTAAGGATAAACTACAAAAGGATCTAAGAAGCCCAAGAAGCAAGCCCATGACAGCTTAACGCCTGATTTGGTGCATTTCAAACTAAGTTGTTCGAGTATTAAAGAATTATGGATTCTATATAATGGGGCCCATGGGCCTGGTCACCTATAAAAAAAACAATGAACAAATATTTTTATTAGTTTATAGAGAGAATTTTGGGTTTCTAACAATTTTAGTATCCAAACTATATCTCTTTTGAACTTTCATATATCACTAGCAGTTCATCTGCGTGATACACAATTTTATTTATTGTGTTAATATTTGCAATTTATAATAATATAATGAAGTTTCATAAACTAACAAGTTATTCATAACATCTTTTATTATTTAAATTTAAAATATTTACGATATATAAATGATTTTTCATATTTCTCATGTGTGTTGCATGAATTATCATATAACTTTAGTAATTTTAACTGTTAATTTTATTTTTAAACATTTTTGTTTTATTTGTTGATTTATATTTTCGTCAAATTAAAATTATTATATACAATAATATTTCATTCAATCATAATAATTAATCTTTCTTTTTATATTTTTTATAATTTGTATATTCCACTCTCATATTTGAATCATCATATATAGTTTTCTTACATTATTTGTTCATTTCTCATTCACAAAATTATTCGTTCAATTTATGTTTAGTGTACAAAGACAATTTGGTGGGATCTCCTTAGATGAAGATATGAGACAATAAGATGTGAAAGAACTTTTTTTTTTAATCTTTGAATGTTTAACAAATCTTCTATTCTTTCATTTTTTTTAGTTTTATATAGATTTGAAAAATCATTATATTTATGATTTTTTATTGTTCTTTTTTTTTTCTTTAGATAATAAGATCTGGAAGAATTTTTCTACCTTTGAATATTTAGCAAATCTTGTATTCTTTCATTTTTTTTAGTTTTATATAGACGTTCACTAATTTCTTTTAGCTACTCCCGCAAGTGTACGGTGTAGGGTGTAGAAGTGGTGAGCAAGGTCGATCCCACAGAGACTGTATATCTAGAAACTAACTAACTACCCAAATTTAGTTCTCGATTTTATCTAGGAAAATCAAATCACAATAATCGTAAATTAATTCAATAGAAAAGTAAATAAACAGATAAATTCACGCAAGAATAACAGATATCTAACACATGTTCTAGGACATGCTTTCATCTAATTCTCATCAAAACATCACTTTAACCAATTCAAGTTCATTAATCAATCATCCTATATGAGCAATCACATATGTCGAATTAACAGCTCTCCCGAGTCAGTTAACCGGTTGATTATTATGCCACCAGAGGTATCCTTACTCAATCTGATTGAAACATAACAACTCCCAAAAGTACCTAGGATTGATTTCCAATCACATAAATTTCTTAATCTCCCGATCTAAATCTTTTTATGTGTCATGTGTTTATTCTTCCATAATTAAATCTCATCTCCCGAATTTTGATCTAATTACTAAATCATGTTCAATTACTGGCCACATAACCAAACAAGCAATCAAATCATAAACACACAAATAAGATAAACGATCATGAACATTGAATTGAAATTAAAGATCCATCAAGATTCGAATCAGATTACTAACAAGCCCTAGAAACCCTAGAAAATTAGCTAGACATGATTATGAACAAACTCATAGACAAGATTGGAAATATCATATCTACTAATATTCAACAAGGAAAGAAAAGATTAAAAACTCTATTGACGATGATCTCGCGATCCCTCGATCTCTTGAATTCTTTGTCAAATCCTCTCGATGCTTCTCAGACTATCGTGTTTTTCTCTATATAAATCTCGCTTCTCTCTATCTCTATCATCCTCCTTCTCATGTTGAGTATTTATATTGTTGTGGGAATCTTACAAGTGAAGTAACATGTGAAGATTATCCAAGAAAACCAAATTCCTACGAGTTCCTGTTCACCCGGGCACGATCGTGCTATACGGCACGGTCGATCGTGCCCTACTAAGGGGTCACTGGCGTTTGCACGGCGTTGACCGTGTTGTGGGGACGGTCGTGCCCCATCATCCAGAACTCACTGCATACTGGTGCACGGTCGTGCTGCATGGCACGACCATACCGTGCACCACCAACTCTTTCATATGATCTCGTATTTCAACTCCTATTCTTTCTCGTTTTTCCATGATTCCTTCCTTGATTATCAATTACACTTGAAACTTGCACTTTTCTCATCAAAATCATGAAACTAAGCACAAACCCGTCAAATGCAACTTATACAATATAATATCATAAATCACCATGAAACGTATCTAAACATCTTCAAATGAATACATAAACATACGCAAAAATATGTGAAAAACGACACTTATCAAATCCCCCAAACTTGAACTATTGCTCGTTCTCGAGTAACATCAACTACTCAAATGACACTTCTAAATAAAACCAAGCACAAACTAGAAGAAACACGAACCATGACATCAAGTATCACAAACTACAAATCATATACACCTAGTTGTTATCAAAAATTCATCCAAACTTCTAATGAATACTTCAAACAATTCATAACCATGTACTTTCAAGGAGTAATGAACCTCACAAAGTAACATTGTATCACTCACGCTCAAAAGTGTTTAAAAATAGGACGTGTATACGCTCAAAATGATAAATCAAGTAAAACCTACCATAAGCTTGCAAATCGTCTCACTTCTCCACCACATTTGTACATGTGAATATTAAGAATAAAAAAAGACTTTATTTGGACGCAATAAGGCTCTTTGGACAAGGTAGGAAAAATTTGGGATAAAAGTGACTACTCAATTAAATAATTGAAGCTCCTCCACAAATTTCAACTCAAATCATGAATTTTTTATCTTCATACGGTCTCTTCAAATGACCACTTCTCCTAAAACATGAGTTCCAGCAATATGTCAAAAATAATAATTATTCAATTGAGTTCCAGAAAAGACACAACTCAACTAAAAATAATTATTCATTTGAGTTTCAGAAAAGGCACAACTCAACAAAATATCTAAAACATATCAAAATTAGGCACAACTCATGCAAAAATTTTCCTTCCAACTATCACCTCTTCAACCCAAGTATATATCTTATTTTCTTTCATTTCACATTTGGTCTCTCTCTTTTTTTCTCTTTTTTTTTCTTTCATCATTTTTCCTTTTTTGATATCTTCTACCAAATTATTTCTCCAACTCCACATATACTTCCCAATTGAGCTTCAAAATCATATGTAGGTAGGCTCAAAATAAAAGGTTTGATAATTTACTGTCACGCCCCGAAACTTAACCCTATTTTATTACAAAAGATTAATAAATTTTATGAAAAACATTTTTATATTATCAGAGTGTCCCCGACAGGCGTGCAGGAAAGAAGAAAGAAAGAAAAGAGAAACGAAGATGATACATATATATGTATATAACGAACTTTGAAAGTTAACTATGTACAGCAGCGGATCTTAAAATACGTGTTTAAACCCAACAGAAACGTAAATGTACGTTGTTTCGAAACAGTTTAACAAAATATCGAAATTAACAAAAGGGAAACTTTAGCAGACAGGGCACATCTCTCCCTTCAACTTCTCCCAACAAAATCATCACCTGTAACGAACACGTAAGCGGGGTGAGTGCATAGAAATACACCCCGTGGAGGCAAGTTCATAAATTAATATAAAACTTTAAGACAGATAAGCAGTTAATCACAGCAAGTACAATGCACAGCACGTAAATGATGTGGGCGCAGGTATATCCCGCCTTACCCCACCACCTTATCCTCCTGGTGATTATTTGGTCAGGGGGACTTCACCAATCCTCCGTTTTCCTGTTAGGACTTAATCCCAACCTGTCTTCCCAAAGACCGTGCACATGAACACATATCTTAATTCCAACAAAAGATTTAACTCACAGCACGTAGTCAAAGCATATAAATACGAACATGTATAACGCTTAATAGCATACTGATATCATCAATCATCTTTCATGCTCATAAACTCAAGTCGTAAATCATATAACGTTCGTCATCATAATATAATTTATCGAAAACCCTAACATGCGACTATGCAGGATAAACGTAAAGTTAAACATTAATTCAGAAATTACCCCCACCTCAGCCTGGGCGGTGCGATTAACACGTTCTTTTCCTTTTAATTTGGTGATGAATTCGATGCGTTTGGGCCTACAAACACACAACATAAAATTATTAGATTATGTAATTATTTAAGCGTTTATAATTAAATGCTCGAAAGAAACTACGAATTGAAAATAGAACAGAACTCGACCCGATTAGGTCTAGAAATATAGAGGATTCAAAAAGGAAGGTTTAGAGACGAGAACGGATTAAAACGGATAAGAAACGAAGCTAAACGAAGCATTTTAGGGTTTGGAGGGTCTGAGGGGTAAAACTGTAATTACAGATAAAGTTTGGGGTCGAAACGAGGTTTCAAGAATCTGGAGGGGTCGAATTGCAATATCGGAAAGTCTTGGGGTGAAAATCCAAGCCTTGAGAAGTTTTGGGGGTGGAAATATAATTTCCAAAACTTCAAGGACCAAAATGTAGATGTTAGAAGGTTAAGGACCAAGTTGAAAATCAACACAACTTTGAGGAATTGCAAAGAAGCCCCTAGAGATTATCTAATTCTCAAAACCCACCCCAACCCCCAAACCACCCCTGCTCCCGCCACCTCCACTGCCAAACCCAGCTTCCGGCGCCGGCGGCCCCTGCCGCCGGCGAACCCCGCCCCAACATACCCTCCTCGCCGGCGCACCAAGCGCCGGCCTTCTTCCGACCACGGCGGCGCTTGGAAAGCCGTCGCCAAACACCACCTCACCACCACCCAAAACATCCAAACACAGCCCCATCTCCACTCCAAACACCAACCATCGCCGGCGCTCCTTGCGCCGGCTAATTATCTCCACGGCGGTGCTGCATGCGCCGCCTCCACCGCCGATCCAGAGGGAGAGAGAGAGAGAGAGAGAGAGAGCTGAGCGAGAGAGAGAGAGATGATCGGGGAGAGAGAGAGAGCTGAGCGAGAGAGAGAGAGATGATCGGGGAGAGAGAGAGTGAGGGGAGGAGAGAGAAAGTGACATGCAGAAACTTTGACCGGCCACCACCGGAGTTTGGCCGGTCCGATCAACGATCCGAGCCCAGAATTGAGACGGGCTCGGCGAGAACTTCACTTTAGGCACGAGAATCACCCCGATCGGTGGCCGGATGGCCGAGAAATGAAGAGAGAGAAAACGGGGTTTTTAGAGAGAGAAAGCCGTGTCTTCTCCGGCGAATTGCCGGCGAACGCGGCGTCGGATGACGATTCCGAGCCCGGGGTTGGCACGGGCTCGACGAGAGCTTCAAGATGGTGTAGGTTACGATACGTTTCGGTTCGATGAAATTCCGGCGACGGTGGTCGCCGGCGACGGCGACGGCGGCGCTCCGGCCGGCCGGCCGCCGGAGAGGATGAGAGAAGGAGGAGCTTTTCATGAAATTCTTACCTTATCTTAAAATTACTGTATGGTATTTACTTAGGTTAGAAAATGAGTTATATACTTTGCTTAATTATATAATTAAAAATATTATAATCTTAAACTTTATACTAACCATTCTTATGATATTAATTAATTTGGGATATCAAACGAACTCCGATTTGATCCATTCTTTTTGCGTTTTGTTCGATTTTTCGTTCTCGTTCATCTCGTCCCACTTATGAATTATTTTGTTGACTTTGTATTTTTACGAAATAAATCTCCCAAAAGTTAACTTAATTAAAGTATGCTTATAATTAAATTTTCCGAAACGCACGTAAAATAAATCAAATAATTAAGGGTTTAGATAGTTAATTATCAAATTATGCATCGGTAAAATCCTAGTCGTCACACCCCTTACCCCTTAAAAGAATTTCGTCCTCGAAATTCAAAAACATACCTATGGACGGAAGATCTGGAAATTTTGACAAAATCTCGTCTTCATACTCCCATGTTGCTTCTTCCAATCCGTGGCGATTCCATTGGACCTTTACTAGAGCCATCTCCCGGTTTCTCAACGTACGCATCTTCCGATCTAGGATGGCCACTGGAACTTCTTCGTATGATAGATCGTCTCTAACTTCAAGGTTGTTCTGGTCGACCACATGGCTCGGATTGAAAACATACTTTCTCAACATCGATATATGAAATACGTCATGTACTCCTGCAAGATTAGGCGGCAGTGCTAAGCGATAGGCAACGTTTCCGACTCGTTCCAAAATCTCGAATGGTCCCACATATCTTGGTCTTAGCTTTCCTCTTTTCCCAAATCGGTATACTCCTTTTGTAGGGGATATCTTCAGAAAAACTTTGGTTCCTACCTCGAACTGTAACTCCCTGCGTCTTTTATCTGCGTAAGCCTTCTGTCTATCTTGAGCTGCTTTGATTCGTTCACGGATTTTTCTGATTACCTCGACTGTCTGCTCAACCAAATCAGTTCCCAGCACTTTCTTTTCACCGACTTCATCCCAGCACAATGGAGATCGACATTTTCTTCCGTATAATGCTTCGTATGGTGCCATGCCGATTGTTGATTGGTAGCTATTGTTATATGCAAATTCTACTAAGCAAATATGTTCTTCCCAGCTCCCGTGTAAGTCTATAGTGCAGGCTCTCAACATATCTTCTAGAATTTGAATCGTCCTCTCTGTCTGTCCGTCTGTCTGAGGATGAAAAGCAGTGCTAACTTGTAGTCCATGTAGTCTGACAATTTCCTCGAGGTAAATCCGAGCTAACTTGTCCATTCCGTATGTCATTTTGACTGGCAAGAAATGAGCGGACTTAGTCAGTCTGTCCACAATCACCCAGACGGCGTGGTTCCCACGTTTAGATCTTGGTAATCCGACGACGAAATCCATAGCGACATGTTCCCATTTCCATTCGGGTATCTCCAATGGGGTCAGAAGTCCCGCTGGTCGTTGATGTTCAGCCTTCACTTGCTGACATGTCAAACACTGTTTTACGAACATTCCGATGCTAGACTTCATGTTATTCCACCAGAAGTTTTTCTTCAAGTCTTTATACATCTTTGTGCCTCCAGGATGTGCTGATAGAGGCGAACAATGAGCTTCTTCTAAGATCTCTTTTCGTAATTCTTCGTCTTCTGGTACGCATAGTCTTCCTTCAAAAATCAAAGCTCCATCTGGTGATAGGGTAATTCCTTCTTCTTTTCCAGTATCCATACGAGTCTTCTTCTTCTTCAGGAACTCATCCTTTCCTTGAGCATTGATTATACGTTCGCGAAGTTTGGGTTTCAGAAACAGCGTTGAGAGTGTGGCCTGGATGCTATCTGGTGGTGTGATTATTTCCAAGTTTAGCTTCGCCATGTCTTCGATTAGTGAATCTTGAATTGTAATCATCCTTGTTATAGATCCCTTTCCCTTTCTGCTGAGTGCGTCGGCTACTACATTTGCCTTTCCTGGATGATACTGAATCGTACAATCATAATCCTTGACCAGTTCTAACCATCTTCTTTGCCTCATATTAAGTTCTTTTTGCTCGAAGAAGTACTTCAAGCTTTTGTGATCGGTGTAGATATCGCAGTGTCCGCCATAGAGGTAATGTCTCCATATCTTGAGTGCATGAACGACTGCGGCTAATTCCAGGTCGTGTGTCGGATAGTTCTGCTCGTGAGGTTTCAACTGTCTTGACGCGTAGGCCACCACTTTTCCTTCCTGCATTAGAACACACCCCAAGCCTTGTTTAGAAGCGTCGCTGTAGACTACGAAGTCCTTTGTTGTGTCTGGAATGGTCAGCACTGGTGCTTCCGTCCATCTTCGCTTCAATTCTTGGAAACTGTGTTCACATTGCTCTGTCCATTGGTACTTTATCCCCTTTCGAGTTAAACGAGTCATCGGATTAGCAATCTTCGAAAATCCCTCAATGAATCTGCGGTAATATCCAGCTAACCCCAAAAAACTTCGTACTTCATTAACATTTGTCGGTGTCTTCCACTTGCTGACCGTCGTTACTTTTTCTGGATCTACTTCAATTCCTTTAGCAGTTATAATATGTCCAAGGAAGGCCACCTTTTCCAACCAGAACTCACATTTCTTGAATTTGGCGTAAAGTTTCTCCTGACGCAAGGTTTCCAATACGATCCGGAGATGCTGTTCATGTTGAAGTTTGTCACGAGAATAAACTAGGATGTCATCTATAAAAACTATGACAAAACGATCAAGATAAGGGTGAAAAACACGATTCATCAAATCCATGAAGACGGCGGGTGCGTTGCTGAGTCCGAAAGGCATGACCACAAATTCATAGTGCCCGTATCTCGTTCTGAAAGCCGTTTTTGGTACATCCGTCTCCTTTACTTTGACTTGATGGTATCCCGATCTGAGGTCTATCTTTGAAAATACACTGGTACCCCTTAGTTGATCAAAAAGATCTTCAATTCTGGGCAGAGGATACTTGTTCTTGATGGTACGCTTGTTAAGCTCCCGGTAATCAATACACATCCGAAAACTTCCGTCTTTCTTTTTCACGAATAACACTGGAGCTCCCCAAGGTGATACACTCGGACGAATGAAACCCTTATCTAACAGTTCTTGGAGTTGGACCTTTAGTTCCTGCAGTTCCTTTGGTGCCATTCTGTATGGTGCTTTTGACACTGGTGTTGAACCTGGAATGAGGTCGATCTCGAATGCAACCTGACGTTCCGGTGGAAGGCCTGGTAAGTCATCTGGAAAGACATCAACGTACTCTCTGATAACAGGTACTCTTTCAATAGGATTCATCTCCCGTTCGGAGCTCATAACGTTCACTATCCATGCCTTACAATCGTCGTTCTTGAGAATTTTGACTGCTTTCATTGCTGATATAACTCTCTGGTTGCTTTCGACTGGAGTCCCGGAAATTGTAAATTCTTCGCCATCTGAGGTTCGTAGAATAATCTCCTTGACATGACATCTAATTACCGCACGATTAGCCTTCAACCAATCCATCCCTAGAATGACATCAAAATCTCGCATATCCAGCGCATGTAGATTGGCAAGTAGGATTCTGTTTCCGAAAGCGATCTCCAGATCTCGGTATGAATGTTTCGTTTTTATCACTTTTCCAGAGGGAATGCTAACGTCTAGGGTTTCAGCGACTATCCTACCGTCCTCATGTTTTAACAGATCACAGAACTTGGTAGATATAAAGGAATGAGATGCTCCAGTGTCGAATAAAATTAAAGCAGACACGCCACACACTGACAACATACCTGTCATTGTTTCCGGTCCTTCAGCTGCCTCTGTTCTGGTAAGAGCGAAGGCTCTTGCTGGTCCGGTTCCGGATCTGGGTCTTGGTGCAGCATTTGTTCTTCTTGGTTTTGAGCAAGAGTTCGCTTTATGACCCGGTTCTCCACAGTTGAAGCAGTTTGGGCAAGAGGCCGCAATATGGCCTGGTCTTCCGCACCTGTAACAAGCCGGAGGCGTCCTCATACAAGGCCCCACATGGATTCTTCCACAGTTTTGACAAGGGTTTCTTGAATTAGGATTCTGAAAGAGAGGAGCATTGTTGGGTGGTTGTGGTCGGTTCTGAGTAAAGCTCCGGTTGGGTCCCGTCCACTTCCGTTTCCCGAGTCGCGTCTCTATCTTCTTGGGAGGCGCGGTGTCTAACCGTAGTCTTGAGGAAATCTCCTGAGCTCGTTCTACAACCACTGAATATGACGTTATGCCTTGTCCGGCAAGAATGGAACTGATCTCGGAACGGAGGCCCCTCTCGAACCGTCGAGCTTTCTTAACTTCCGAATCTACTAGGTGAGGTGCATACCTGCTCAACTGATTAAAACTTCTTTCATATTCCCCTACCGATGAGGTCCCCTGTCGTAGATGTAAGAATTCAGTTTCCTTTCGGTCCCTGTATGACTGCGGTACGAAACCTTGAGTAACCTGTTCTTTAAAGTCTGCCCAAGTTAGCTCTTCTACTTGTTCTTGTGTCAGAGTCCTGGAGTGTGACTCCCACCAATGACCAGCTTCCTCGATCATCTGAAAGACTGCACAAGAAACTTTCTGGTTTTCGGTGCACGATAAATGTCCAAACAGGCGATCCAACGCCCTCAGCCACTCCTCTGCCTCGGCCGGACCTCCCTTGCCTGAGAAGGTCGGGGGGTTGAAACGTCGAAATTGTTCCATTACTTGATTTGTATCATTCCTGCTCGATGTCGTTGAAGCCGGCTGAGTTGATTGAAAATGTTGAGCTAGGCCACGTAATACTGACACTAGGTCTTCCATGGTATTGTTTGCATTAGCCGACGATGGGTCCGCCATTGATGCTGGATTCTTCCTGGGTCTTCCTCGGGGTATAAGTATCTAATAAGAGACATGATATAATCATCACACACAAGGCTCCAAGTAGAAATCTTCGAGGAATATGATAAATTCCATACGCTCATCGTAGAAAAGAAAAGATCTGAATACGTCATAAAGAAACGAAGAAACAGAAAATACGCGAGTCGTAGAAAAGAGGTAAAGATATACATAACATCGCAAAAGATAGATAAGAGAGTAGCTCGGAACCATACAACAGAATCCAAAATAAAAAGTGTCAAGCACCAACATACATCTGAACAAAAGTAAACATAGTCTCGAGCAGAAAAGATAGAAAAGAAAGGAAAGGAAACTAGGAGCAGCTACACAACAATCGCTGCAGCTCCGGCAGCTGGGGGCGGTGGAGGTGGTCCCCTGAAACGACGGTGAGGAGGGCTGGGCACCTCCTCTGGATCTTCTTCAGGCTCTTCTTCTTCATCGCTGCCTAGAGGATCGAAGGGTCCGGGTGGAGGCATCATCGGCTGTCCCTCGCGTACCCATATGTCAAGGAGTATACCAATAAAGTGAGGAAATGAGATGATCGGCTGTCCCGTACGGATATCGTAAACGACTTCATTCTGGTGTACCCTTTGGACGACTTCGGTCCACCGTCCGGGTAGCATGTTGACCACGTGTTCGCTGGCATTTGTCTCAGAGATCGCTCCGTGGGTTCTCCTCCAGAGAGTAAGTAGACGCGTTAAGAACATACCTACTGACTCTCCCGGCTCCATTCTAGCTCCGTAGAATGCCATCCAAACTTGAGTTGGTATTACTTGTCCACCTGTGCTTTTTAGAGCCGTGAGTTTCGTCCTTGCCATCTGTGTCGTCATAACATAACTACCCGACTATACGCAACTAACTTAAAAGGAAAGCATAAAACAGAAACTACAGAAAATCCCAACTATCACATAAACATAAACATAAACATCAACATAAAATAAATAAACAATACTCAGAATATCAAACTCAGGGTGGAGAAGTCTTGCGGAGAGAGATGTGCTTGTCCCTGTTTTCAAAACATACGTTAGAATAAAATAAAAAGAAGCGAACAGGGTCCTAAAGGGCAGGACCTTGCTCTGATACCATAACTGTCACGCCCCGAAACTTAACCCTATTTTATTACAAAAGATTAATAAATTTTATGAAAAACATTTTTATATTATCAGAGTGTCCCCGACAGGCGTGCAGGAAAGAAGAAAGAAAGAAAAGAGAAACGAAGATGATACATATATATGTATATAACGAACTTTGAAAGTTAACTATGTACAGCAGCGGATCTTAAAATACGTGTTTAAACCCAACAGAAACGTAAATGTACGTTGTTTCGAAACAGTTTAACAAAATATCGAAATTAACAAAAGGGAAACTTTAGCAGACAGGGCACATCTCTCCCTTCAACTTCTCCCAACAAAATCATCACCTGTAACGAACACGTAAGCGGGGTGAGTGCATAGAAATACACCCCGTGGAGGCAAGTTCATAAATTAATATAAAACTTTAAGACAGATAAGCAGTTAATCACAGCAAGTACAATGCACAGCACGTAAATGATGTGGGCGCAGGTATATCCCGCCTTACCCCACCACCTTATCCTCCTGGTGATTATTTGGTCAGGGGGACTTCACCAATCCTCCGTTTTCCTGTTAGGACTTAATCCCAACCTGTCTTCCCAAAGACCGTGCACATGAACACATATCTTAATTCCAACAAAAGATTTAACTCACAGCACGTAGTCAAAGCATATAAATACGAACATGTATAACGCTTAATAGCATACTGATATCATCAATCATCTTTCATGCTCATAAACTCAAGTCGTAAATCATATAACGTTCGTCATCATAATATAATTTATCGAAAACCCTAACATGCGACTATGCAGGATAAACGTAAAGTTAAACATTAATTCAGAAATTACCCCCACCTCAGCCTGGGCGGTGCGATTAACACGTTCTTTTCCTTTTAATTTGGTGATGAATTCGATGCGTTTGGGCCTACAAACACACAACATAAAATTATTAGATTATGTAATTATTTAAGCGTTTATAATTAAATGCTCGAAAGAAACTACGAATTGAAAATAGAACAGAACTCGACCCGATTAGGTCTAGAAATATAGAGGATTCAAAAAGGAAGGTTTAGAGACGAGAACGGATTAAAACGGATAAGAAACGAAGCTAAACGAAGCATTTTAGGGTTTGGAGGGTCTGAGGGGTAAAACTGTAATTACAGATAAAGTTTGGGGTCGAAACGAGGTTTCAAGAATCTGGAGGGGTCGAATTGCAATATCGGAAAGTCTTGGGGTGAAAATCCAAGCCTTGAGAAGTTTTGGGGGTGGAAATATAATTTCCAAAACTTCAAGGACCAAAATGTAGATGTTAGAAGGTTAAGGACCAAGTTGAAAATCAACACAACTTTGAGGAATTGCAAAGAAGCCCCTAGAGATTATCTAATTCTCAAAACCCACCCCAACCCCCAAACCACCCCTGCTCCCGCCACCTCCACTGCCAAACCCAGCTTCCGGCGCCGGCGGCCCCTGCCGCCGGCGAACCCCGCCCCAACATACCCTCCTCGCCGGCGCACCAAGCGCCGGCCTTCTTCCGACCACGGCGGCGCTTGGAAAGCCGTCGCCAAACACCACCTCACCACCACCCAAAACATCCAAACACAGCCCCATCTCCACTCCAAACACCAACCATCGCCGGCGCTCCTTGCGCCGGCTAATTATCTCCACGGCGGTGCTGCATGCGCCGCCTCCACCGCCGATCCAGAGGGAGAGAGAGAGAGAGAGAGAGAGAGCTGAGCGAGAGAGAGAGAGATGATCGGGGAGAGAGAGAGAGCTGAGCGAGAGAGAGAGAGATGATCGGGGAGAGAGAGAGTGAGGGGAGGAGAGAGAAAGTGACATGCAGAAACTTTGACCGGCCACCACCGGAGTTTGGCCGGTCCGATCAACGATCCGAGCCCAGAATTGAGACGGGCTCGGCGAGAACTTCACTTTAGGCACGAGAATCACCCCGATCGGTGGCCGGATGGCCGAGAAATGAAGAGAGAGAAAACGGGGTTTTTAGAGAGAGAAAGCCGTGTCTTCTCCGGCGAATTGCCGGCGAACGCGGCGTCGGATGACGATTCCGAGCCCGGGGTTGGCACGGGCTCGACGAGAGCTTCAAGATGGTGTAGGTTACGATACGTTTCGGTTCGATGAAATTCCGGCGACGGTGGTCGCCGGCGACGGCGACGGCGGCGCTCCGGCCGGCCGGCCGCCGGAGAGGATGAGAGAAGGAGGAGCTTTTCATGAAATTCTTACCTTATCTTAAAATTACTGTATGGTATTTACTTAGGTTAGAAAATGAGTTATATACTTTGCTTAATTATATAATTAAAAATATTATAATCTTAAACTTTATACTAACCATTCTTATGATATTAATTAATTTGGGATATCAAACGAACTCCGATTTGATCCATTCTTTTTGCGTTTTGTTCGATTTTTCGTTCTCGTTCATCTCGTCCCACTTATGAATTATTTTGTTGACTTTGTATTTTTACGAAATAAATCTCCCAAAAGTTAACTTAATTAAAGTATGCTTATAATTAAATTTTCCGAAACGCACGTAAAATAAATCAAATAATTAAGGGTTTAGATAGTTAATTATCAAATTATGCATCGGTAAAATCCTAGTCGTCACACCCCTTACCCCTTAAAAGAATTTCGTCCTCGAAATTCAAAAACATACCTATGGACGGAAGATCTGGAAATTTTGACAAAATCTCGTCTTCATACTCCCATGTTGCTTCTTCCAATCCGTGGCGATTCCATTGGACCTTTACTAGAGCCATCTCCCGGTTTCTCAACGTACGCATCTTCCGATCTAGGATGGCCACTGGAACTTCTTCGTATGATAGATCGTCTCTAACTTCAAGGTTGTTCTGGTCGACCACATGGCTCGGATTGAAAACATACTTTCTCAACATCGATATATGAAATACGTCATGTACTCCTGCAAGATTAGGCGGCAGTGCTAAGCGATAGGCAACGTTTCCGACTCGTTCCAAAATCTCGAATGGTCCCACATATCTTGGTCTTAGCTTTCCTCTTTTCCCAAATCGGTATACTCCTTTTGTAGGGGATATCTTCAGAAAAACTTTGGTTCCTACCTCGAACTGTAACTCCCTGCGTCTTTTATCTGCGTAAGCCTTCTGTCTATCTTGAGCTGCTTTGATTCGTTCACGGATTTTTCTGATTACCTCGACTGTCTGCTCAACCAAATCAGTTCCCAGCACTTTCTTTTCACCGACTTCATCCCAGCACAATGGAGATCGACATTTTCTTCCGTATAATGCTTCGTATGGTGCCATGCCGATTGTTGATTGGTAGCTATTGTTATATGCAAATTCTACTAAGCAAATATGTTCTTCCCAGCTCCCGTGTAAGTCTATAGTGCAGGCTCTCAACATATCTTCTAGAATTTGAATCGTCCTCTCTGTCTGTCCGTCTGTCTGAGGATGAAAAGCAGTGCTAACTTGTAGTCCATGTAGTCTGACAATTTCCTCGAGGTAAATCCGAGCTAACTTGTCCATTCCGTATGTCATTTTGACTGGCAAGAAATGAGCGGACTTAGTCAGTCTGTCCACAATCACCCAGACGGCGTGGTTCCCACGTTTAGATCTTGGTAATCCGACGACGAAATCCATAGCGACATGTTCCCATTTCCATTCGGGTATCTCCAATGGGGTCAGAAGTCCCGCTGGTCGTTGATGTTCAGCCTTCACTTGCTGACATGTCAAACACTGTTTTACGAACATTCCGATGCTAGACTTCATGTTATTCCACCAGAAGTTTTTCTTCAAGTCTTTATACATCTTTGTGCCTCCAGGATGTGCTGATAGAGGCGAACAATGAGCTTCTTCTAAGATCTCTTTTCGTAATTCTTCGTCTTCTGGTACGCATAGTCTTCCTTCAAAAATCAAAGCTCCATCTGGTGATAGGGTAATTCCTTCTTCTTTTCCAGTATCCATACGAGTCTTCTTCTTCTTCAGGAACTCATCCTTTCCTTGAGCATTGATTATACGTTCGCGAAGTTTGGGTTTCAGAAACAGCGTTGAGAGTGTGGCCTGGATGCTATCTGGTGGTGTGATTATTTCCAAGTTTAGCTTCGCCATGTCTTCGATTAGTGAATCTTGAATTGTAATCATCCTTGTTATAGATCCCTTTCCCTTTCTGCTGAGTGCGTCGGCTACTACATTTGCCTTTCCTGGATGATACTGAATCGTACAATCATAATCCTTGACCAGTTCTAACCATCTTCTTTGCCTCATATTAAGTTCTTTTTGCTCGAAGAAGTACTTCAAGCTTTTGTGATCGGTGTAGATATCGCAGTGTCCGCCATAGAGGTAATGTCTCCATATCTTGAGTGCATGAACGACTGCGGCTAATTCCAGGTCGTGTGTCGGATAGTTCTGCTCGTGAGGTTTCAACTGTCTTGACGCGTAGGCCACCACTTTTCCTTCCTGCATTAGAACACACCCCAAGCCTTGTTTAGAAGCGTCGCTGTAGACTACGAAGTCCTTTGTTGTGTCTGGAATGGTCAGCACTGGTGCTTCCGTCCATCTTCGCTTCAATTCTTGGAAACTGTGTTCACATTGCTCTGTCCATTGGTACTTTATCCCCTTTCGAGTTAAACGAGTCATCGGATTAGCAATCTTCGAAAATCCCTCAATGAATCTGCGGTAATATCCAGCTAACCCCAAAAAACTTCGTACTTCATTAACATTTGTCGGTGTCTTCCACTTGCTGACCGTCGTTACTTTTTCTGGATCTACTTCAATTCCTTTAGCAGTTATAATATGTCCAAGGAAGGCCACCTTTTCCAACCAGAACTCACATTTCTTGAATTTGGCGTAAAGTTTCTCCTGACGCAAGGTTTCCAATACGATCCGGAGATGCTGTTCATGTTGAAGTTTGTCACGAGAATAAACTAGGATGTCATCTATAAAAACTATGACAAAACGATCAAGATAAGGGTGAAAAACACGATTCATCAAATCCATGAAGACGGCGGGTGCGTTGCTGAGTCCGAAAGGCATGACCACAAATTCATAGTGCCCGTATCTCGTTCTGAAAGCCGTTTTTGGTACATCCGTCTCCTTTACTTTGACTTGATGGTATCCCGATCTGAGGTCTATCTTTGAAAATACACTGGTACCCCTTAGTTGATCAAAAAGATCTTCAATTCTGGGCAGAGGATACTTGTTCTTGATGGTACGCTTGTTAAGCTCCCGGTAATCAATACACATCCGAAAACTTCCGTCTTTCTTTTTCACGAATAACACTGGAGCTCCCCAAGGTGATACACTCGGACGAATGAAACCCTTATCTAACAGTTCTTGGAGTTGGACCTTTAGTTCCTGCAGTTCCTTTGGTGCCATTCTGTATGGTGCTTTTGACACTGGTGTTGAACCTGGAATGAGGTCGATCTCGAATGCAACCTGACGTTCCGGTGGAAGGCCTGGTAAGTCATCTGGAAAGACATCAACGTACTCTCTGATAACAGGTACTCTTTCAATAGGATTCATCTCCCGTTCGGAGCTCATAACGTTCACTATCCATGCCTTACAATCGTCGTTCTTGAGAATTTTGACTGCTTTCATTGCTGATATAACTCTCTGGTTGCTTTCGACTGGAGTCCCGGAAATTGTAAATTCTTCGCCATCTGAGGTTCGTAGAATAATCTCCTTGACATGACATCTAATTACCGCACGATTAGCCTTCAACCAATCCATCCCTAGAATGACATCAAAATCTCGCATATCCAGCGCATGTAGATTGGCAAGTAGGATTCTGTTTCCGAAAGCGATCTCCAGATCTCGGTATGAATGTTTCGTTTTTATCACTTTTCCAGAGGGAATGCTAACGTCTAGGGTTTCAGCGACTATCCTACCGTCCTCATGTTTTAACAGATCACAGAACTTGGTAGATATAAAGGAATGAGATGCTCCAGTGTCGAATAAAATTAAAGCAGACACGCCACACACTGACAACATACCTGTCATTGTTTCCGGTCCTTCAGCTGCCTCTGTTCTGGTAAGAGCGAAGGCTCTTGCTGGTCCGGTTCCGGATCTGGGTCTTGGTGCAGCATTTGTTCTTCTTGGTTTTGAGCAAGAGTTCGCTTTATGACCCGGTTCTCCACAGTTGAAGCAGTTTGGGCAAGAGGCCGCAATATGGCCTGGTCTTCCGCACCTGTAACAAGCCGGAGGCGTCCTCATACAAGGCCCCACATGGATTCTTCCACAGTTTTGACAAGGGTTTCTTGAATTAGGATTCTGAAAGAGAGGAGCATTGTTGGGTGGTTGTGGTCGGTTCTGAGTAAAGCTCCGGTTGGGTCCCGTCCACTTCCGTTTCCCGAGTCGCGTCTCTATCTTCTTGGGAGGCGCGGTGTCTAACCGTAGTCTTGAGGAAATCTCCTGAGCTCGTTCTACAACCACTGAATATGACGTTATGCCTTGTCCGGCAAGAATGGAACTGATCTCGGAACGGAGGCCCCTCTCGAACCGTCGAGCTTTCTTAACTTCCGAATCTACTAGGTGAGGTGCATACCTGCTCAACTGATTAAAACTTCTTTCATATTCCCCTACCGATGAGGTCCCCTGTCGTAGATGTAAGAATTCAGTTTCCTTTCGGTCCCTGTATGACTGCGGTACGAAACCTTGAGTAACCTGTTCTTTAAAGTCTGCCCAAGTTAGCTCTTCTACTTGTTCTTGTGTCAGAGTCCTGGAGTGTGACTCCCACCAATGACCAGCTTCCTCGATCATCTGAAAGACTGCACAAGAAACTTTCTGGTTTTCGGTGCACGATAAATGTCCAAACAGGCGATCCAACGCCCTCAGCCACTCCTCTGCCTCGGCCGGACCTCCCTTGCCTGAGAAGGTCGGGGGGTTGAAACGTCGAAATTGTTCCATTACTTGATTTGTATCATTCCTGCTCGATGTCGTTGAAGCCGGCTGAGTTGATTGAAAATGTTGAGCTAGGCCACGTAATACTGACACTAGGTCTTCCATGGTATTGTTTGCATTAGCCGACGATGGGTCCGCCATTGATGCTGGATTCTTCCTGGGTCTTCCTCGGGGTATAAGTATCTAATAAGAGACATGATATAATCATCACACACAAGGCTCCAAGTAGAAATCTTCGAGGAATATGATAAATTCCATACGCTCATCGTAGAAAAGAAAAGATCTGAATACGTCATAAAGAAACGAAGAAACAGAAAATACGCGAGTCGTAGAAAAGAGGTAAAGATATACATAACATCGCAAAAGATAGATAAGAGAGTAGCTCGGAACCATACAACAGAATCCAAAATAAAAAGTGTCAAGCACCAACATACATCTGAACAAAAGTAAACATAGTCTCGAGCAGAAAAGATAGAAAAGAAAGGAAAGGAAACTAGGAGCAGCTACACAACAATCGCTGCAGCTCCGGCAGCTGGGGGCGGTGGAGGTGGTCCCCTGAAACGACGGTGAGGAGGGCTGGGCACCTCCTCTGGATCTTCTTCAGGCTCTTCTTCTTCATCGCTGCCTAGAGGATCGAAGGGTCCGGGTGGAGGCATCATCGGCTGTCCCTCGCGTACCCATATGTCAAGGAGTATACCAATAAAGTGAGGAAATGAGATGATCGGCTGTCCCGTACGGATATCGTAAACGACTTCATTCTGGTGTACCCTTTGGACGACTTCGGTCCACCGTCCGGGTAGCATGTTGACCACGTGTTCGCTGGCATTTGTCTCAGAGATCGCTCTGTGGGTTCTCCTCCAGAGAGTAAGTAGACGCGTTAAGAACATACCTACTGACTCTCCCGGCTCCATTCTAGCTCCGTAGAATGCCATCCAAACTTGAGTTGGTATTACTTGTCCACCTGTGCTTTTTAGAGCCGTGAGTTTCGTCCTTGCCATCTGTGTCGTCATAACATAACTACCCGACTATACGCAACTAACTTAAAAGGAAAGCATAAAACAGAAACTACAGAAAATCCCAACTATCACATAAACATAAACATAAACATCAACATAAAATAAATAAACAATACTCAGAATATCAAACTCAGGGTGGAGAAGTCTTGCGGAGAGAGATGTGCTTGTCCCTGTTTTCAAAACATACGTTAGAATAAAATAAAAAGAAGCGAACAGGGTCCTAAAGGGCAGGACCTTGCTCTGATACCATAACTGTCACGCCCCGAAACTTAACCCTATTTTATTACAAAAGATTAATAAATTTTATGAAAAACATTTTTATATTATCAGAGTGTCCCCGACAGGCGTGCAGGAAAGAAGAAAGAAAGAAAAGAGAAACGAAGATGATACATATATATGTATATAACGAACTTTGAAAGTTAACTATGTACAGCAGCGGATCTTAAAATACGTGTTTAAACCCAACAGAAACGTAAATGTACGTTGTTTCGAAACAGTTTAACAAAATATCGAAATTAACAAAAGGGAAACTTTAGCAGACAGGGCACATCTCTCCCTTCAACTTCTCCCAACAAAATCATCACCTGTAACGAACACGTAAGCGGGGTGAGTGCATAGAAATACACCCCGTGGAGGCAAGTTCATAAATTAATATAAAACTTTAAGACAGATAAGCAGTTAATCACAGCAAGTACAATGCACAGCACGTAAATGATGTGGGCGCAGGTATATCCCGCCTTACCCCACCACCTTATCCTCCTGGTGATTATTTGGTCAGGGGGACTTCACCAATCCTCCGTTTTCCTGTTAGGACTTAATCCCAACCTGTCTTCCCAAAGACCGTGCACATGAACACATATCTTAATTCCAACAAAAGATTTAACTCACAGCACGTAGTCAAAGCATATAAATACGAACATGTATAACGCTTAATAGCATACTGATATCATCAATCATCTTTCATGCTCATAAACTCAAGTCGTAAATCATATAACGTTCGTCATCATAATATAATTTATCGAAAACCCTAACATGCGACTATGCAGGATAAACGTAAAGTTAAACATTAATTCAGAAATTACCCCCACCTCAGCCTGGGCGGTGCGATTAACACGTTCTTTTCCTTTTAATTTGGTGATGAATTCGATGCGTTTGGGCCTACAAACACACAACATAAAATTATTAGATTATGTAATTATTTAAGCGTTTATAATTAAATGCTCGAAAGAAACTACGAATTGAAAATAGAACAGAACTCGACCCGATTAGGTCTAGAAATATAGAGGATTCAAAAAGGAAGGTTTAGAGACGAGAACGGATTAAAACGGATAAGAAACGAAGCTAAACGAAGCATTTTAGGGTTTGGAGGGTCTGAGGGGTAAAACTGTAATTACAGATAAAGTTTGGGGTCGAAATGAGGTTTCAAGAATCTGGAGGGGTCGAATTGCAATATCGGAAAGTCTTGGGGTGAAAATCCAAGCCTTGAGAAGTTTTGGGGGTGGAAATATAATTTCCAAAACTTCAAGGACCAAAATGTAGATGTTAGAAGGTTAAGGACCAAGTTGAAAATCAACACAACTTTGAGGAATTGCAAAGAAGCCCCTAGAGATTATCTAATTCTCAAAACCCACCCCAACCCCCAAACCACCCCTGCTCCCGCCACCTCCACTGCCAAACCCAGCTTCCGGCGCCGGCGGCCCCTGCCGCCGGCGAACCCCGCCCCAACATACCCTCCTCGCCGGCGCACCAAGCGCCGGCCTTCTTCCGACCACGGCGGCGCTTGGAAAGCCGTCGCCAAACACCACCTCACCACCACCCAAAACATCCAAACACAGCCCCATCTCCACTCCAAACACCAACCATCGCCGGCGCTCCTTGCGCCGGCTAATTATCTCCACGGCGGTGCTGCATGCGCCGCCTCCACCGCCGATCCAGAGGGAGAGAGAGAGAGAGAGAGAGAGCTGAGCGAGAGAGAGAGAGATGATCGGGGAGAGAGAGAGAGCTGAGCGAGAGAGAGAGAGATGATCGGGGAGAGAGAGAGTGAGGGGAGGAGAGAGAAAGTGACATGCAGAAACTTTGACCGGCCACCACCGGAGTTTGGCCGGTCCGATCAACGATCCGAGCCCAGAATTGAGACGGGCTCGGCGAGAACTTCACTTTAGGCACGAGAATCACCCCGATCGGTGGCCGGATGGCCGAGAAATGAAGAGAGAGAAAACGGGGTTTTTAGAGAGAGAAAGCCGTGTCTTCTCCGGCGAATTGCCGGCGAACGCGGCGTCGGATGACGATTCCGAGCCCGGGGTTGGCACGGGCTCGACGAGAGCTTCAAGATGGTGTAGGTTACGATACGTTTCGGTTCGATGAAATTCCGGCGACGGTGGTCGCCGGCGACGGCGACGGCGGCGCTCCGGCCGGCCGGCCGCCGGAGAGGATGAGAGAAGGAGGAGCTTTTCATGAAATTCTTACCTTATCTTAAAATTACTGTATGGTATTTACTTAGGTTAGAAAATGAGTTATATACTTTGCTTAATTATATAATTAAAAATATTATAATCTTAAACTTTATACTAACCATTCTTATGATATTAATTAATTTGGGATATCAAACGAACTCCGATTTGATCCATTCTTTTTGCGTTTTGTTCGATTTTTCGTTCTCGTTCATCTCGTCCCACTTATGAATTATTTTGTTGACTTTGTATTTTTACGAAATAAATCTCCCAAAAGTTAACTTAATTAAAGTATGCTTATAATTAAATTTTCCGAAACGCACGTAAAATAAATCAAATAATTAAGGGTTTAGATAGTTAATTATCAAATTATGCATCGGTAAAATCCTAGTCGTCACATTTACTCAATTATTCGGCTACGAAAAAAATAAGACTTAAAGGCTCAACAAGGCTAACTAAGGAAATGTATCGAATTTGGTGAGAAATTATTTGGCTAAGTGACTAATCAGAGCAAAGATGACCTTATATCATTTTCAAAAATTCACACGTACTTATAGTCTCGAATGAGATACCAAAGCAAGTTCTAGAGGTATATACAAGACAATCGATAACCACACAATCAAGAAAATAAGACTTGGTGTAATATCAAGCTAAGACTCAAATCTCACAAACTTATTTTCATACTCCTCAAAACTACACAATCATTACATGCTCAAATATATTCACCAAAAAATTCAGAATAAACTTTCAACTTCAATCAAGAAATATATCCCTACATTCGTTTTACTCAATTCATGTTTCTTATTACTCAAGAATTCACGCATATCTCCTAATCACAAGATCATCTATCATCCTAAAACAAACAATAAATATGTTAAAACAATAAACCTATAATGCAATTACTCATGTGATGCAAACCATCCCTCCAAATTTAAAGTCAACAATTCCAAGAAGACTCAAAACTTGGAAAGAAATGGCTAATTGGGTTGCCTCCCAAACAGCGCTAAGTTTAACGTCTTCAGCCAGACGAGATGAAAACGTACCTTTTATGGAGGGAATTTTTCCTCGATCTCCACATCAATTTCCATCAGCCGGCTGGGCACGGTCGACCGTGCCGTACAACATGGTAGTGCCCCATTGTCCAGAACCTCTTTGCTACCGGGCACGGTTAGACCGTGCACCACAGCACGGTCGTGCCCGATCTTCTCCTCTTTGAATTGACTTTCGTCTTGCCGTTTCCTCACCTTTATGTGGTACATCTTCATTGGTATTTCTCGATCCTCTCCACAGGCACCTACTACATCAACAAAACTGCAACTCTCCATTTCATCACGGAATCTCATGTCCTTGTAAATATTGAATACGATATGTTCGTCATTTACTCACAAGGTGAGCTCCTCTTTTTACACGTCAATCAATGTTCGTCCCGTGGCTAAGAATGATCGTCCTAAAATCAGAGGCACATCATGATCTTCCTCTATGTCGAGAACCACGAAATCCACCGGGAAGATAAATTGATCAACTTTGACTAGTACATCCTCGATGATTCCCTTGGGGTACGTTATTGTCCTATCCGCTAATTGCAATGAGATGGTGGAAGGCTTCACGTCACCAAGACCAAGCTTCTTGAAGATGGACAACGACATCAAATTTATACTTGCTCCAAGGTCACACAAAGCCTTATCAAAAATTGATCCTCCAATTGCGCAAGGAATTGTGAAACTCCCCGGGTCCTTAAGCTTTTGTGGCAGCTTTTGTTGCAAGGTTGCACTGCACTCCTCTGTGAGATTCACTCTTTTGTAATCCGCTATCTTCCTTTTCTTTGACATTACATCCTTCAAGAATTTAGCATAGTTGGGCATTTGTTCCAAAACATCTGCAAAAGGAATGTTAATGTGAATTTTCTTAAAAATTTCCAGAAATTTAGCAAATTAAGCATCTAGCCTTTTCTTTTGAAAACGTTGAGGAAAAGGAAGAGAAGAAATTGTAAATGGAAGTGAAGGTTTAGAATTTGATTTTGGCTTCTCAGCCCCTTTTTGTTCGACTTCGTCTTCTTTTTTCTCCACTTCTTCTTCATCTTTCATCTCGTTTTCATCTTCCTCCACCACCGGCATGCTTGGCCCCTTGTATTCTGTTCCACTTCTCAATTGAATTTCCAAACACTGCTCCCTTGGATTTACTTCAGTGGTGCTTGGATATTGACCATTTTTATGTTGATTCCTTATGTACTCAGAAATCTGCCCAACTTGTAACTCCAAGGCCTTTATCCGTGCATCAAATCTTTCTTCAATCCTTGTGAATCTATCTCGTGATTCGTTCACAAATGCACCCACCAAATCTTCTAGTGCCGGCTTCTTTGGTTCATCGATAACTCCATTTGTAACAAAAAAATCCGAAGGGGTGCAGAACATTCTTATTATTTGCATAAGAAAAATTTTCATGATTCGCCCCTCCATGTTTATACTGATACATACCCCTATTTCGGAAGTTTTGATTGTTGTAATTTTACCCATTCACATAGTTTACCTCTTCTACTTCCTGTTATTGGGTGAAATCACATCCTCGACTCTTTGCAATTCCTACGTTTCGAGTTTGAACCTTTGCCAATGCAGATACTTGATTTGTGAGAGCTGCTATTTGTGAGGATAAAACGGACAATTGATCTTGACTTTGAATCTCCGCCACTTTTCTATATGTGTTTCTTTCAGACGACCATTGATAGCTATTTGTTGTCATTTCCTTCAAACTATACATCGCATCCTCCGGGCTTTTGGCTAACAACGCTCCTCCTGCCGCTGCATCTATCATAGCTCTCGTTGATCCAAACAGTCCATTGTAGAAGAAACAAAAGACTCCCCATCAAATTGCTAACATATCTCTGAATCTTTAACATATCTCTGAATCTTTCCTAAGCTTCATCAAAAGACTCCCCATCAAATTGCTTGAACTGTGTAATCTCACTCTTCAACTTCAATGTCTTACTTGGTGGAAAGTACTTAAATAGAAACTTACTACTTAATCCATCCCACGTAGTAATTGAGTCTGGAGAGAGTGAGTTGAACTACAACTTCGCTTTATCTCTTAAAGAGAAAGAGAACAATCTAAAGTCTTATGGCATCATTAGAAACACCATTCAACTTGATTGTATCACAAACTTCAAGAAACTGCGCTAGATGCGCATTGGGGTCATCTAAATGGCTACCCCCAAACTGATTTTGCTGAACCATACTAATCAAACCTGACTTCAACTCAAAATTATTTGTTTGAATGGGTGGTCGCACAACCCCCCTTCCATTTTGTTATGGTAGAAAATAGTCTCTAATGGGTCTCTAAGCACCAACTGGTGGTACTTGGTTCACTCTTTCTTGATTATTTAGTACCTGCTCTTCTGGATTATCTTCAGCCATCTGAGTTGGAGCAAATAGTTGCCTTCGTGTTTTACTACGTTTGCAAGTTGCTTCAATCTCCAAATCTAGTGCAATCAAGTTCGCCTTTTTAGAGCGAGTGTTCATGCACAATCTGAAAACACCTAAAAGACAAGTATCAGATATTCTCTAAAAATCAGAAAAATGAAAATAAATATAAATCCTAGACTAAAGACAAAAACAGAATTCGAATATTAATTATTCCTAAACTCCAGTCCATGGCAATGGCGCCAAAAACTTGTTCACTAATTTCTTTTAGCAACTCCTGTAAGTGTACGGTGTAGCGTGTAGAAGTAGTGAGCAAGGTCGATCCCACAAAGACTGTATATCTAGGAACTAACTAACTACCCAAATTTAGTTCTCAATTTTATCTAGGAAAATCAAATCACAATGATCGTAAATTAATTCAATAGAAAAGTAAATAAACAGAAAAATTCATGCAAGAATAACAGATATCTAAGACAAGTTCTAGGACACGCTTTCATCTAATTCTCATCAAAACATCACTTTAACCAATTCAAGTTCATTAATCAATCATCCTATATGAGCAATCACATATGTTGAATTAACAGCTCTTCCGAGTCAGTTAACCGGTTGATTATTATGCCACCAGAGGTATCCCTACTCAATCTGATTGAAACATAATAACTCCCAAAAGTACCTAGGATTGATTTCCCATCACATAAATTCCTTAATCTCCCTATCTAAGTCTTTTTATGTGTCGTGTTTATTCTTCCATAATTAAATCTCATCTCCCGAATTTTGATCTAATTACTAAAACATATTCAATTACTGGACACATAACCAAATAAGCAATCAAATCATAAACACATAAATAAGATAAACGATCATGAACATTGAATTGAAATTAAAGATCCATGAAGATTCGAATCAGATTACTAACAAGCCCTAAAAACCCTAGAAAATTAGCTAGACATGATTATGAACAAACTCATAGACAAGATTGGAAATATCATATCTACTAATATTCAACAAGGGAAGAAAAGATTAAAAACTCTATTGACGATGATCTCGCGATCCCCCGATCTCTTGAATTCTTTGTTAAATCCTCTCGATGCTTCTTAGACTATTGTGATTTTCTCTATATAAATCTCGTTTCTCTCTCTCTCTATCCTCCTCCTTCAAATGTTGAGTATTTATATTGTTGTGGGAATCTTCCAAGTGAAGTAACATGTGAAGATTATCCAAGAAAACCAAATTCCTACGAGTTCCTGTTCACCCAAGAACGATCGTGCTATACGGCACGGTCGACCGTGCCCTGCTAAGGGGTCACTGGCATTTGCACGGCGTTGATCATGCTGTGGGGCACGGTCGTGCCCCATCATCCAGAACTCACTGCATACTGGCGCACGGTCGTGCTGCATGACACGACAAGACCGTGCGCCACCAACTCTTCCACGCAATCTCGTATTTCAACTCCTATTCTTCCTTGTTTTTCCACGATTCCTTTCTTGATTATCAATTACACTTGAAATTTGCACTTTTCTCATCAAAATCATGAAACTAAGCACAAACCCGTCAAATGCAACTTATACAATATAATATCATAAATCACCATGAAACATATCTAAACATATTCAAATGAATACATAAACATACGCAAAAATATGTGAAAAACGACACTTATCAATAGATTTGAGAAAATTATTTTTACGGTTTTTATTGTTTTTTTGCTTCATTCTTTGTATATCTTGTTTTTTGTTTTCCATTCTTTATGAATCTCTTTTTTGTTGAGAAATCACTATATTTTTCTCCATGTTTTAGTTTTACATAGATTTGAAAAATCAATGTATCTCTCTCTTCATCTCTTAACTTTATATAGATTATAGAACAACTTATAGAGTAAGATTGATCTTTTTTTTTTAATTCTTATTAAATAATAGATTATCAAGTAAAATATATAATTTGTTTTTTATTGACATGACACTTTTAGATGGGAAAGCGGCAATCATGTAATTTTTGCCGACTTTCTTACTTTAATATATAGTATAGATATTTTACGACTTACAAAGTTGATATTCAATATTTGAAATAATTGTATATTTGATACCTTCCATCAACTTTCCATCTAAACACTATAACAAAAAATAAAAATAGTGACGAAAAATAGCGACAAAAATTGATTTCTTCGCTAAAATTCATTTTAGCGATGAAATTTTAGTATTTGTCGCTAATATTAGTGGCGAAATTAAAGATATCGTCACTAAAATGTTAGCAACATTGTATTGTTTTTTTTAATAAGTTAGCAATGAAGTGTTGTATTTTCATCACAAAAAGTCTCTTTGAATTTAAATAAAATTAGGGAAATGTTTAGCGACGGGCTTTTCATTATTTTGCCACTAAGTTAGCATCGAAATATGATATTTCGTTACAAAAAGTCTCTTTGAATTTAAATAAAATTAGGGAAATGTTTAGCGACGAGCTTTTCATTATTTCGTCACTAAGTTAGCAACGAAATATGATATTTCATCACAAAAAGTCTCTTTGAATTTAAATAAAATTGGGGAAATGTTTAACGATGAGCTTTTCATTATTTCGTCACTAAGTTAGCAATGAAATATGATATTTCATCACAAAAAGTCTCTTTGAATTTATATAAAATTAGGAAAATATTTAGCGACAGGCTTTTCATTATTTCGTCACTAAATTAGCAACGAAATATGATATTTTCGTCACTAAATATGTATATGTATAATAGAAACCCACGGATTTTATTTCCCCTGGCAAAATCACTCGTGCCTCCTCTATAGAACTCCGTCCAATTTTCCGGCAATGGTTCCGCCAGCTGATGTTTCCGCCACCACTCCATCACCATCAGTTCCTCCCCCATTCCGTCAATACTTTTAAGTTAGGGTTTGATTGTTTCATTGAAGAGGAAAGAGGGATTTGATTCTCAAAGCCATTCAAATCTGTGTAGGCCATTGGATTCACATTCTTAGTTTAAGTTCTTCTTTTCCTGTATCTGGTATTTGATTTTCGCATTGTGTGTGTATGTGTTTGTTTATTTACTTATTTATAGTGTATATATTTGATCGTTGGTTCAAATATTTCTCTATTCAGAGGATATATGCGTCTTTATCAGGACAAGATTACCCAAATGAGTCGATCAATTCCAGTGTATCAAGGTGATTAAATTAGTGTTTATTGTTTTATGTTTTTGATTTTTGAGAAGAAATTGTTGAGTGTTGTACATATTATTTTTATATTCAGTGGGGATGTGGAGGGTTTGAGTCGTAAATTAGTGAATGGTTCAGTGATCAATGGTGTGAATGTCTTGAATTCTGAAAAATTTGTTTACATGAGTAGTCATGTATCTTCCACCATTGATGAGGTTGCTGAGAGGCAGAGATTGAAGGTTTATGCTAAGGTTTTGAGTAGTTATAAGGTTTCGCAGTCTCGAATTAACAATTTGGAGGCGACTAAAACTAAGATTTTGAGGTATGATATTGGGTTTTAATTCATCCCTGATTCTTCATTCTTTGATTTGAATCAATAATGGAACCTTTTGCAGTTATATAATACATTTACATATTTATATGTACATTCAGAGTGCTTGAGAAATATTCCACCTAAGCGTGTGCAATATACTAGTTATTATTTGTTTCACATAGAATGAAGTTCTGGTTGCTGGTGCATTTGGATTTTGTTTTCGCATTCGTGAATTTGATCATTTCTGATAAAATTTCATGCTCATGATTCCTTGTGTCTCTGTGTATAGATTTGAACTTATATAGTGTGATATGTTGAATTTATGGAAACTGATTCTTTGCTTACAATCACCTTAAAAGATTTAGAGAGTGGGCTAGAGAAGATGAAAGTCGAAGAAGAAAAGAGTAAAATATCATCTACTACTACTTCAATATCAGTATTCTACATTTTTACTACTATGGCACTCGTGTTTTCAGTTTTGTTTTTTTCTCATTCTCTGGTTATTTTTTGTTTTCCGATCTCTCATAGTGTGATTTCTGAGTTTTCTGGAAATTTCACTTGACTTTTTATGTATGATAGATAACTTGTTATTGTTATAAATTTCACTGTTGGATTATTAGCCTATAACCAAGACTTTCAATAAAAATACCTGGACTATTTTCTTCAATTTTACATCATTTTCAGTTGATAATGGATGATCTTGTAAGGTTCCTCATGACCTCTGTGATGATTGGTTCATGGAGTCCCAAGAAGATAAGAACTCCAAACTATCTTGTTGATTTGAATCTATTTGTGAAAAGTTAAATTGATAAAATTGAAATAGATGTTTCTAAGATGAATCTCTAGATAAGGGATGAAAGAAGAGAGATTAAGGAGAAGAAAACAGAACTGCAATGTGAGAAGGTGGGAGTCATTTAGGTCTACGATGTGCAAACTATATTAAAAATAACAATATATATATTCAGTTTTCTTGGTTTACTTAAATTATATAGTAGAAAGAGACTCATATAGTCTGGAAGTATGAAGGACTCCCAGAAGTTTTTTTGTATTCTATTTGCAAATTAATACTGCACAGTAGATTTCTATAGTATAACTAGCAGATGAAACTTGATATTGCTATCTTCATTTTTTAATCTAATAAGTTATACTTTGTCACTTGTTTTGTTATGCTCTTTTTAGATGTCTTACTTGGTTTGCTTTTCAAGGTTTAACTATTCTCAACATGTTTAAAAGATTAACTGTTGCATCGAATTGATACACCAATCTTTCTCTGACATTGTTTCTTGGTTTCTTTTTAACCTTGTTATCATGATATTAATCTATTCGGTGGTCTTTATCTCAGCACAAGACGATCGATAGTGTCCTGGAACGAGGTGAAAAACTTGACAGTTTGGTTGAGAAGTGTTCTGATATGAGTGCAGTTTCTCAGGTCTGTTACCTAGCTAGATTTTGTTTGTTTGTTTATTTTTTTAACATTTTTTCAAGTTCATCAAACTTGGTTTTACTTCAGTTTAATTCTGAATACAATTCACAAACTATACTGGGAACCCACATATTTCAAAATATGTAATTTGCTGAGCTCAAAGTAATAATTTATTTGTTTTGTCCTTCGTTTTGACATTAACAATAGTTTAACATGCTCATCTATATATATTTATTCCTTCAATAGATTAGTATAAATCATGGATAGAAGTTGGATAGTGAATCTGAATCGTTTAGCTCCAGAATACATAAAAGGTCTAAATCAATTTCTAAAGTTTGCTGAAAATTACATGATAAATGAAAATTTATCCAAGATTTGATGTTCTTGTCAAAGGTGTACGAATTTGTATGTGTTTGACTTCAATTATGTTCGAGGACACCTTTATAGTCATGGGTTTTTCAAATTATACAAAGTGTGGACCTTGCATGGAGAAGTTAGTAGACCAAGTGATCATACAATTTCCATAGATGAAGGTGAACATGTGCAAGATCTTTAAGGAGATGATACTTTCTTTAACATGCTTGGCGATTTAAGGGATGCTGAAATTGCCAGTAGTGGGTTTCGATCAAATAATGTTGAAAACGAAACTGGAGAGGCTTTGGGAGAAATGTACATGTCAATGTTTGAAGAAGCACATCGAGAGTTGTATTCAAGGTGCATAAAATTTTCTGCATTTAGTTTCCTAGTGAAACTGATGCATATTAAAGTTTGAATGGTTGGAGCAACAAGTCTTATGATATGTTGTTTGAGTTATTACGAGAAGTATTTCCAAAACCCAATGCTATCCCTAGCTCTCATTATGAATAAAAAAATGTTAAAAGAGTTGGGATTGGGTTATGATTCTATACATGCGTGTAAGAATGATTGCATATTGTTCTAGAATGAAAATGAGGATAAAGATATATGTCCAGTGTGTAAGGAGTCTCGCTTCAAGTATGATGAAGCGAACAAGAAAAAAATCCCTCAAAAGGTTCTTCGATATTTTCCGTTGAAACCAAGACTCAAGAGACTGTTTTTGTCAAAATACACTGCAAAGAAAATGAGATGGCATAAGGAGAAAAGAATTGAGACAAATGATGTATTGAGACATCCTGCTGATGTTGAAACGTGGAAGAACTTTGATAATTTGCATAAGGATTTTGCTAATGATCCTAGAAATGTTCAGTTGGGGTTGGCAACCGATGGATTTAATCCATTTGGAAATATGTCAAATGCATATAGTATGTGGCCTGTTTTACTCGTGCCATATAATTTGCCACCATGGAAAATGATGAAACCATCTTACATAATGATGTCTCTTATAATTCCTAGTCCGAAAGCACCTGGAAAAGAGATAAATGTATATTTGCGTCCCTTAATCAATGAATTGAAGGATTTATGGGATGAAGGGGTGGAAGCATATGATGCATTGACTACATAAGTGTTTCAGTTACGTGCTGCAATAATATGGACAATTCATGACTTTCCAGCATATGGAACAGTATTTGGGTGGAGCACTAAAGGTTATAAAGCATGTCCTGTATGCTTTGAAGATACTATATCTTGTCATTTGCGTAGCAAGATATGTTATACAAGCCATTGTTGATTCTTACATTCCAGACATTCATGGCGAAAAAACAAGAGTTTCAATGGAAAATTTGAAAATGAAGGTCCATGCCGCGCCTTCAATGGTGATGAGATTTTAACTAAGTTAAATTCATTACCTCAAGTTATATTTGGTAAAGACAATTCGGTGATTGGAAAGAGAAAACGATTAATGAGTACTTCAAATTGGGTTAAGAAGTCGATCTTCTTTGAGTTAGAATATTGACCAAATTTTGAAATTGAGGCACAATTTGGATGTTATGCATATAGAGAAAAATATTTGTGATGCTTTAGTTGGAACATTGTTAAGCATTGATGGCAAGTCGAAGGACACAATCAAAGCTCGACTAGACTTGCAAGATATGAATATAAGAAGTGAATTACATTTGAAGAAAATAAGCGATAAAATCAACAAGCCACATGCAAGTTATACATTAACATTGGAAGAACGACGAGAATTTTATCGTTTCTTAAAATCAGTGAAGTTCCCAAATGGTTTTGCAGCAAATATTTCAAGGAACGTGAATGTGAAAGATGGAAAGTTACATGGGTTAAAGACACATGATTGTCACGTTCTTATGCAAAGATTACTTCCAGCTGCCATACCAAAGTTTTTACCTAAAGACATATGCACCACACTTGTTGAGTTGAGTGAATTCTTCAAAAAACTTACTGCAAAAACTTTACAAATTGTTGGTTTGAGTAAGATGGAGGAGGATATAGTACTAATTTTGTGCATAATGAAAAGAATATTCCCTCCAGCATTTTTTGACACCATGATTCATTTGGCTGTTCACCTACCTCGTGAAGCTATATTAGCAGGACTAGTTTCATCACGATGGATGTATCCGTTTGAAAGATATTTGGGTACATTAAAGAAGTATGTTCGGAATAAGGTAAGGCCAAAAGGTTCTATTATAGAGGGATATGTTGTGAATGAAGCATTGACTTTCTCATCGATGTATACGAGTTAAATTGAAACAAGATTTACTAGACATGAACGAAACAAAGATATTGATCATGGTATCTCATGAAAATTAAGTGTATTCTCACAATAAGTAAGGGTGATGGGTATTCAAAGAAATCACAAGGTATCCTGAGAATTACTAAAGAAAACACATTGGTATGTACTCAATAACTACAAAGAAGTTGAGATATATAGAAAGTAAGTTTTTCACCTTTTCTACTTTTATTTCGCAAGCTTTTGGTTATATGTTGTAATTATTGTGTGTTATTATGCAGTGAACATTTGAGAATTCTTTCAAATAGAATTTTTGATCAAAATAGCATTATTCAATGTCATGAATTGGAATTTCCAAATTGGTTTAGAGACAAAATGGTTAGATTAAGATCACTTGAGGATCCAGAGGCAACAAATGAATTATATTCTCTAGCATTGGGACCTGATACGAAAGTGCAGTTGTATGATGCTTGCATTGTCAATGGCATTCGCTACTATACAAAATCTCGTGATGCTCATCGAACTTCCCAAAATAGTGGGATTAGCGTGTCATCATCTGATGAAGGAGATAATTTGGACTTTTTTGGAGTTCTCAAGGATGTTCTGCAAATTTTTTATAACTTTGGATACAAGGTTCAATTGTTTTGGGGTGAATGGTTCCAATGTAACCGCAAAAAGAAATCAGTTGTACAAGAGTTTTGTCTCACATGTATTGATACATCTAAAATATGGTACGAGGATGATCCTTTTATTTTTGCTACACAAGCACGACAAGTTTATTACTTAGATGATATAAAGCATGGGGAAAAGTGGAAAGTTGTAGTAAAAGTGCAACAAAGATGTCTATTTGAAGTGATTGAAGATATAGAAGAACCTAGTCCATCTGAAAGCAATTTTGTTAATAAGCCTAATCAGCATGAATTTTCATCAGATGAGATAGGCTTTGCAGTTTGTGATGTTTTAGAAACCTCTCAACTTTGCAGAATAGAAGTTCAACTTCAATGTGTAGAATTGACAGATTCAATATCAAAATTATCTAATGACATGCATGAATTCATTAATGATGAAGATGAAGATACTGAACCAGAAAGTGATGACGATGCACATATACTTCAATTTGATGATGACATTGATTAATACTTTGAATCATGGTATTATCGTCAGTTTCTACTTTTTAATTTGTTAGTTGTTACTACTTTTAGTAGAATAGAAAAATATGACATTGTTTTATGTATATGTGCATTTTTCTAGAAAATGAGTTGAACTAATATTTATTCAAATATTATCTATCTATGAATCGATATGCCGTCCAAAAGAATCGAAGATCACCCTAGGATTAATGCACCTAGTGGAAACAATTCTATTAATGAAGGAGCTGATGAGAATCTCCTTGACGAAGGTTTATCTGATGGTATGTTTTATGAAGTCATATTTATCTGATGGATTGTCTTTACATGACATGTATATTTCTTTTAATTTATTTTATTTATGTAATAGTTGTTTTGTTAATAATTTAATAGATGAAGGTGTCGAGATAAGAGCTCTCCACAATGTGAAACTCAGGAAAATGGTATAAGGAAAAGGGCCACTACCACTCACATTCCATAAATATAATGGTAGACCAACTGGGAAGTATGCAACTATATTTTCAACTAAAATTGGTGTTGTCGTTAAAAGATTTGCTCCCCTGGATGTTGATGAATGGAAAAACATACCTGAAGAGAAAAAAAAATGCCTATGTTTGACAGACTACAGGCTAATAAAATCATTTGTCAATATTTACTAACTAGTTTTACTTCAATTATTGAATGTATTAACATGTTTGCATCTTCTCTTGTAGAACCCTTTCAATGTGGATTTTGGTAAAGGCCCGGATTTTGTCAAGAGAGAGACTAAGATTCTAATGAGTACTCGATACCGTAATAACAGAACAAAAATGCATGCACACTACAAGACATTTCTTAATTTACCGTGGGCAAAGCGATTGCAAAATATGCCTAGACAATATCAAGCGATTGCAAAATATGCCTAGAAAATATCAAGCGATTGCAAAATATGCCTAGAAAATATTGTAGTGAAAAAAAGGATTGAGAATTGTTATGCAATTTGTTTGAGAGTGAGAAATTTAAGGTAAAATCAAATTTCAAATTAGATGTTTTGACTATATTTAATAACTTTAACTAAATCTTTTCTTATTTTTTACAGGCTAGATCTAAAAACAATGTTGAAAATCGATCAAAGTTGTCTTTCAACCATTGTGGTGGCTCAAAATCCTTTGTGCAATATAGCTATGAAATTGTACGTATTAAATTTTAAGTTTTCTTGAAAATTAAATATTATCTCTGTGCATTAAAGTTAAGTATTGTGTTTTCTTTTATGGTGGTGGACCAGAAAAAGCCAATCGTGTTGCATTATTCAAAAAAACACGTTGGAGCTCGGAAAAAGGTTGGGTAGAGGGTGCTGAGTCTATTTATGTATGTATTATCTTATTTTTATTTTTATTTTTATTTTTATTCTTCTTCTTTATAAAATATATTTGTTCTAATATATGTATGTATATTTGTTTTAGAATGAAATGGTTGAATTTCAAGAACAATATCGACAGATATTAGTGGATGGCGGACAAACTATGGATGAGATAGAGATATTTGAAAGGGCATATGATGCAGTACTTGGGAAGCGGTCAGGATATATCAAAGGATTTGGAAGTGGACCAAAGCCTACCAAGTTGACTTTTGATATTAGTTCTCATCGAGCATCCAATGCCGAGCTCAAGGAGGAGCTTTCATCTACTAGGAATGAGTTGGAGAGAACTCAAGCATTCTTGAAAATATTGGAAGAAAAAATAGAATGTCTTGAAGCAACTCAAAGCTTGATGATGCAAATTTTTCAAAAGATAGCTCCTAATGCACTGCAGTCTTTAATGGGACAGTCTTCCTCCTCGACTTCAGTTTAAAGTAAGTATTTAAATTGAAGTATACATTTTATAATTTGCTCGATTTTAATGTTAATTTCACTATTCTGGTTTTGGTGTTTTGTTTGTTGTTGATAAGATATAGTTTGCTCGTTGTTTTGGATTTAGTTGAACAATCTTAGCATGTTATATTAGTGTATACTTGAGATAGTAATGTATTTATTAGTGTTAGTCACATAAATTGAGAAAAACATCAAACAATTTAAAGCTGCAAATCATATGGTCTACACGAATTCGTAGGAACTGAATAAGCTGTTTGAAACTAAATATTGATCTTTTTTCATAGCACAAAAGGTTACCTTGGTTAGATATGGGTTATTTTTACGTGTGCACAGGTGTGATGGCTGCAATGGGGAAATGAAACCATCTGATTATCTTAGTTCACTGAAGAATGAACTGTATATATTGTGAAAACCTTGTTTTGTGATATACCCTGAACATGATTGATTTTTTATTAGTAGGAATTAGATCTTGGATTGTGGATCATTGGATAACTCTACACTGCTCCTAAGATGAGGATATGTTGGCAGATTTTATTTGAAAAATGTGAGGGTCTGATAGATGATAGAGGCATTGATTTATGAATTGAACTGACCTATTGCAATTTTTGTTGATTTGGAAATTTGAATTGTTCCTGCTTGGATGGCATTTTGGTTCTCCATTCTAGCCTTGGTCAATAAATTATATTAATCTGTACTTTCCTTTATTTTCTGCTTTTAATTATTTAACAGGATTTTTACTAACTTTGGTTACATTTTTCAGGTGAAGCATGCCCCCAATCTGCTGATGAACACATTTCCTCCTTTGTTCCCATCAGTGATGAAAGAAAGTTCTCAGTTGTGGAAGGAGAGTTCAGTCAAGATGATGGTAGTAATGAAGATTATGATAGCTCCAGAGGCCTGTCTTTATGGTAACAGGAGAACCTAATTTTGATTATGGCCCTCCACAAGATGGACTTGAATATCTTAGGCGTGAAAGGTGTTAACTAGAGTTAGAAATTGATGAATTGTGTTTGGATTTGATATACTTATTTTGATTTAGCCTTTATAAAATTCATCGACATCTTTGATTTGATTTTGTTATTAAATATAACATATTGTAGCTTGATATTGAATATTTATAGGTAAAAATAACCAAAAATCAAAAGAAATAAAGGTGCAATAATATTTTATTTTAGCAACGAAATGCATAAAAGTCGTCGCTAATAAATAAAATAAAATTTTCCATTAGCGATAAAATTTATACAATTCATCGTAAATGTTAGTGACGAATTTATAATATTATTGTCGCAAACCAATTTTAGCAACGAAGTTATATACATTGTCACCAAAATTTGTGGCGAAGTAATAATAATTTGTTGATAACTTAGCAACGAAAATCATGTATGACTTTCGTCACTAATTCTAGCTTTAGCGACGAAATTTGCAAGGTTAGCGATGAAATTTTTTTGTTTATAACTTCGCGATGAAGTAATAATATTTTATCGCAAATATGATTAGTGACGCTGCCATAACGATGACCCTGGTGACGAAAAGAAATGGTCACTAAATCATATTAGCGATGAAAATTATGTGGTTAGCGACGAAAATTTTCGTTGCTAAATTCTAATTTTCTTGTAGTTGACAAAAATGTACCAAACTCTAGGATTTGGAAGGGAAATATCGCATCTGTAAAACCCCCAATTTCATTTCACCCTTTCAATTATACATTAATTTTCAGTTGTCATGCTCAAGATTTCCACAATTTCTCATATCTAACTTCAAAAGAACCTAATAAAGTTTTCAAATTCCTTGAATTTAATCTAAGTATATTCTTCAAATTTATAAAATTTGAAGAGAGATAAAAAAATTAGATAAATTTTGAATGGGCGACTGAAATTAGGCTAAAACTAAATAAGGAGGAACGGGAGAATAAAATTGGAGATATTTTTTTTCCTTTAAGGAGGATGAAATTGGAGATTTGAGGTAACTGACGTGAATTTTCACGGACATCTGTATATCATTTGATTTTGTATTTTTGTCCATGAGAAAGCTTGGTGTTTAGAATATATGTGTTGTGTTAGTTTATTTTCGCTGTGTATTTTCTAAAGTACTGTTGTAGAAGTTGTCGTACAACACTTTGTATGACACCATTTTGTTTCATATTTTGGTTCATTCCTTCGAAATTTTGACACTTTATGTAACGCCTCATTTCTTTTATAAAGGTAATTTTGGCTAAGGCGCTATTTGCGTACAAATTACACTTTTAAGAATAATAAAGATAAATAAAATAAACAATAATTATGAATTACAAGTTTCTAAAATTTATGAAAATAAAACATTTTTAAACAATTTCTTCTGCAACAATTTATGAATATCGGCTATCAACATCCACTGCTCGCGTACCGCTCTCAAAAGACCTTTAAGCTGAAAACATTTTGACATAAAGGGGTGAGTGTTTGAAATACACTCAGTGGGGATCCCAAAGCATTACTAAATAAATTCAACAAATAAATCAGAGTACAAACATGAAACAATCACCTTGTAGTCGTAATCTCATAGGTACAGGAGTTAACCTGTCTTAACATAGACATAGATACACATAAACATAGCTTTCAAACCAAGTATTTAGTTGCGGTTCTTAACCGCCATAGATTACGGTTCTTAGCCACCATAGATTAAGGTTCTTAGCCGTCATAAATACAGTTCTTAGCCACCATAGCTTGTATGCGCATACATACATATTCACATCGCAATCAATAACACATTTAACCACAACATCCTTCACCTTTGCATTGTTAAGCTCATAGTACATCGTTTGCAATTTAGCAACGATCACCTCGACATTAATAAGAGCAGTCTCATTTCACATATTCGTAAAGAACATGTAATCGACAGTATGAAAATCATAAATGCATATTTAAAAGGAATTACCCCATCTTTGGAGTAGTTGAACACGAGTTGTCGAACAAGCCTAAATAGATCACAATTCCTCATTTCCTACGTCGATAATTAAATAAGACCTTAATATCTTATCTAATTATAAGTTTATGACCTAAGCTTTGTTTAAAGAAAATTTCATTAATCAATTTAGTTTGTAGATAGATTCCTTCCCAAAATCTCATAGAAGCTCTTTTATTTTAAAAGATTGATTATAATTAACAAAATTGGAAATTAAAATTACACTACATAATTGAATGGCATAACTAACTAATTTTATTCCAAAACATAAATCGTAAGATGCTAAAACTAAATTAAAGAAACTCACTGGTACCTTTAATTGAAAATAAAATAGTTATATAATTAAATCACTATTTAAGTCAATAAACTTAACCAATTCTTTAATTGAACAATAAAGTAGTTATACAGTTAAATTACTATTTAAGTTAATGACCTTAACCAATTCATAATCACATAAATCCAACAAGGAATCCATTTGGCTACTTCAATTGTGTCACGCCCCATTTTGAAAACTTATAAATATCAAAGTTTAACACATCGGGTGTGTAGTACTAGGGGAGAAAAGAACATATATTTTAAAAATACAGAGATAAACAAGCGATAAAAAGAATTTGAAGTAACATCCACATCAGAAATTTTACGGCGTTTTAAAACTCGCTCTATTACATAAACGAAACCATTGGAATAAAGCAGAAGAAGACGTTCGAAATCTAAACAACGAAAATCTAAACAGGATTCATAAATAAAAGGTTTAGCTTTACAAAACAGAGAACCGAACATTATTTGAAAGATCTAAAGATATGAAGAATTAAAAATGCTTCTCGATACGACATCCCTCTCTCTACGCCTTCTCGTTTTCATTATTGCCTGTGTTGTGAATGCGCACAGGGTGAGTGTCTGGATTACACTTGTGGGGATACTTTCTATAATTAACGTTTATTAAGCAATAGAGATAAACATCAATTATGAACACAACAGTTAAGCACAACACATAAATTCATGGCACGTAGCTATAGATAGTTGCATGTTTTCCCCATCTTATCCTATATAACGGTTTTTATCCCGTTAGTGTTTTTTACGCACCACTAGTCCCTCCGTAGCATGATTTTGGATCTTAGTCCATTTGTAGCATAGTTATGTTATGCATGTACTTTCATAGAATTCACAGCACATAAATACGACATGTAGGATTCAAGCACTTCATAGCATTAAAGAATCATTTCATTAATCTTAGGTTCGTGTAACATAGCAATTAAGATTCATTTCATTAATCATGGGTTCATGTAGCATTTGTTCGTTCAATCGGCATCTATGATATTATCCATAGCTTAAACATTCATATAAAAGTGGAAAGTAAAATAATAAGTTTAGAAGTTACCTCCGCCTTATTCAATGGTAACCCTTGTGAAGCTCGGTACTCTAAATCCTAAGTTCATTTTTTCGCCTTGAAGCCTACACATATAGGAGGTTTAGATCTCTAATTACACTATATGATTTAAGATTAACTTAGAAATTCTCTCTCGAGGAGGAAACGATAGAGGAAATGAAGTGGAGCGGGAGCTTTCGAGGTCATAAAAGTGTTGAAACAATCATGGAAGCTTAAATCTTGATTATCGGGTTTCAGGGCATCGATTTGGGCTTAAACGGAGGTAATACGAGCTTAAAACGGAGTATTTAGAAGCATAAGGGCATTTTTGTAAATTTTGGAATGTTGACTTTGACCAAAAGGGTCGATTTGTAAAATTAGAAAAGGTTTGGGATCTTTTTGATATTTTTGAAAACCTTTGGGGTTAAAACATAATTTTTAGAAGCACATGGGGATAAAACATAAAACTCAGAAACCGTTGGGGGTTAAAACAGAAACTCCAAAAACTTGGGGTTAAAACATGATTTTCAAAAATTTTGGGGAGATAAAATATAATTTTTGAAAGTTTGAGGGCTAGATTGTAAAAGATCCTAAAGCTAGGGTTTGCAAGGAGGTCCCTAGATTGTTTCAAATTTTCGAAAAGGGCCTCCCACCTAAAACACTAACCTAGTGCCGTCCCCTACCCCATCTCCGCCGCCAAAAGCCACGGCTTGCGATACCGCGTTGTTGGCAACCCCACCCACAACGCACACGCCGGCGCGGCTCTTCACGCTGGCAACTCATGCATGCACGCACACACACCACCTGCACACATAGCGTGCCCAACACACACAACTGTTTGGAGCGGTGCACAACAATGACGCGCCGGTGTGACCTTCACGCCGGCTCACACGACACGCGACTGCGGTGATGCGGTGAAGAAACGACGATGGGGAAGGTGCAGCCGAGAGAGGAGAGAGGACATAGAAGAAATTGGAGGGACAAACCTTGCCTTTTACCGGCGGAGGCGATGACGGTTCACGAATCCGAGCCCGGATCTGGAACGGGCTCGATGAGGGCTACGTTTTGAGGTAAGGTTCAAGCCGAAGGGAGGTGGTGCCCACGGCGACAGCCGGCGGCACCAGAAAAGGGGAGAGAGAGTTACTTTTTCCAAAATGTGATCCAATCTCAATCTATCCCTAGGGTGTTCCAATTCAATACTTATGTGTCCTCCTTTTTGGGCCATGGGCCTCGAGATAGGGATATCCATTACATGAAAATTTGAGCTTCGACATATAACATCGTTTAATTATTATAATCTATAGCTCGATTATAAAATTACGTATTATTTTGTTTTGAAATGCACATAATAAAAACAAGCAATTAGTGGTTAAATTATTTTATTAATTCAATTATGCATCGGTTTATCCTAAATTTTACAAATTGAATAAATCAATATCTACATAAATATTTCATACCTTGTAAAGAAAACTATCTTATCATCAAAATTCTAATATTATAAACAATATGTCTGTATGCCCGCTTAGGTATATTGAAAATACAAATTAATTTTCAAAACTTAGTTACTAACTAATATCTAATTATAGTGGCTATAATTTTCACTGAAAGTTTTTCCAGTAAATTGTGAATTTAATAAATTAAAATTTATTTCAGAAATATATTTAAATACAGTAAAACCTCTATAAATTAATATTGTTGGGATCAGAGAATTTTATTAATTTAGAGAGATATTATATAATTGATAAATTAATAATTTATTAATTTAGAGAAGTTTTAACATATATGCATAACTGGCCATCAAAATTTCGGGGTTGTATAATCCACTTACAATGTACATTAGTTATTGATGACAAATAAATTAAAACACAAGTTTTAATTACCATTCAAAGAATGTATACTCATATAATCATGTTAATTGGAAGTTCGAATGGTCTCATTCATTTATTTTTGTCAAAGTAAAATAATGATTCAATAGCTTTGTAACCAGATACTCGAAAAGAAGCATTGCAAGCAGCAACAACTCTTCATAACTTTTTATTGCAATATGAGAAGACAATGCTGCAACTCTTAGGTGCAATTGAGAGATTTAAAGATAAGATCAATGCAGATTTGAAGTTCAACAAAAAACAAGTAATAGTAGATTCATATTTTACTAAATTGTCTTAGAATGTTCAAGTGGATAACATATATATTGTATCTGGGAATTTTTTAATAATTATTAATTTATAGTTTCGTCGGGACCTTAAATATACACTAGGATTTTCAAAAAAAAAAAATTATCTTATTATTTAATTGATTGGTGTCCAAATTTAAACTAGTCCCAAGTTGGGACCGGACAAATTATTAGTTTTATCGAGGTTATTAATTTATCGAGTATTATTTTATGTAGGTTTTACTGTATATACATATGTATTTATGTAGTGATGTATGTAACTTTAAATAACTAATTAGGTCATAACTCTTTTTTTTTTTTTTTTTTTTTTTGTATAAAGCTCCTGCATTCAGTTGAGAGATTAGTTATAATATATTCTAACTAAAGCTAATTTCGTAAAATTAAGAATAATTTTTCATTTTAAAATCAAACTATAATTAGTATGGCCATAAATGCCGTTGGAAATGCCGTTGGAATTTGACAAAATTCCAACGGTTTTTCAGTCCGTTGGAAATAGTAATTCCAATGACTTTTCCAACGGTTTTTACTTGTCGTTGGAATTTCCGTTGGAAAATTCCAACAGCCACAAATGTCATTGGAAAAACCGTTGGAATTTGACAAAATTCCAACGGTTTTTCAGTCCGTTGGAATTTTTCCGTCGGAATTTGGGTGTTTTCTTGTAGTGTATATATAAACTATCATTTCAAAACAAGTGTATTCATGTATAATTTAACTTTGTAAACCAATTTATCATCAACAGGTAGACATAGTTAATCTTGGATGGTTTATATAACAAAATTATCATGAAATTTGTTTAAAACTTTAATATACGCATGACTAATTTTACAATTTGTTAAGTTGTATAAAATAATTCCAAGCATACATATATGTCACTAAATTTTCATATCAAACCCTTTATCATTACTAACCTTAATTAATTGAAAGTTGCATATATTAATAATTAATCAAACACTTTATATCATGCAAATAAAATTAAATACATAACTAAGATTGGTTATAAAGGTAAAATGCTCACCTGTTTGAGAAGTTTTTCGTATACTCTGCTTCTTTGTTTTGTTTTCTTTATATTCTTAAAAATTAAGTTGATCTTCCCTTATATATGTGGCATATTAGTTTTTAATGCTCACCTTAGGCACACGTGTAGGTGGGGGTAGAATTGTTGAAACACTCATCTAAACATTGTTGCCACCACATTATCATCCATTATCTACTCATTTGTTTATTTATTTATTTATCTATTTTCTTATTTTCGTCTCTTTTAATATATGTATGTATACATTTTCTTACCTTAGTTACATAAAAGAGCAACTTTATATCTATATAAGTGTACGTGTATGATGATATATATTTGTGACACATCACATTTAATTTTCATCTACAAAAGTTTATTAATTTTCCTACCAATAACTAATAATATTAACTATAAAAATGTTTACACTTAATTTCTCATTCCTAATATATTTTCCTAACACATAAGTTAAAGACTTACATTATTATTTGGGCCTCATATAAATGTGATAAATTCTTGATATATTTTATGTAGTTAGATTTTAGTTCGGAGGACTTACATTATTATTTGGGCCTCGTATAAATATGATAAATTCTTGATATATTTTATATAGTTATATTATTATTATTACTACTCAAAACCGTGGCAATATTCTATGCATGCAATTCAATTCAATAGACATACATATTATAATATTAGTAATATTAGTGAAATTTTCTTATATACACGGCACTTATGTATATATCTTATAATTTAAATAAACTTCCTATATATATATATGTATATATATATATATATAATCAAATTTTAAATTTAGATTTTCCTTCCATAATTTACACTTAATTTATATCACCATTAATCAATAATTTACATTGTTATTATTTAAGTCTTAATTTAATTATAGACAATTCTCATTATATTTTACATACTTGAATTTTGATTTCGGATGTTATACTTTATAGGGTCAAGTTACAATGCAGACACACCAAAAGTTCTATTCCATTCTTTATTTTAATTTATATTCCAAAAATTATCACACAACATGTGTATTAAATGACATCACTATAATTAATACATGATATACATTAAATATAATGAAACATAAGATGTGACACAAAATATAATAAAACATCGATACTTAACAAAGCCGCCCAAAAAAACAAAAATACAAAAAAAAGAAAAAAGGACAATTGAGTGTATAAAGAATTCTAAGGATATAGATGAGAGTTTCAAAAAAGAATTGAAGAGTGGATATGAGAATGACAAAAGTTGATCAACATTGTTGATGAAGAAAACAAAAGAGAGGGCCAGCATCAGATGTTAAAGCAGGAACAAATGATCCTGGCGCTGCAACAAAGTATTGTGTTTTCAAATAATTTGGGGCCACACTTCCCCAACCCGATGGCACAAAATATGCTCCATTTACAAACACATCCTTTGTGGATCTCCATTTCCACCTCTTTGCATAATCTTCTGTTTCCCGTTTTGTCACCTATCCAAATTCAAATTAAAAACATATAATTTCATTAATAAAAACATGTCGGTTTTGGTCCTGTAACTTATGTTTTGTCCACTTTTATTATTACTAAGTTTACGTATTTCAATTTTGGTCCTCTAACTATCACTCTTTTTATTTTTTCTTCAATTTTGGTCAGATCATTTTGCCTCGAATGTAAATTTATACTTATGAGGACGACAGAATTGGAAACTTCACATTAGCAATTCTGACATCTACTTAGGCAAAAATTGAAAATCGAATCAAAATTGTAATAAAATGATAGTTCAAGGACCAAATTTAAAATAGGGTAAAAAATACTTAACCATCCGAACTATAGCCCATTTTGCAATTTCTTGTAAAAACTTTTTTTCGTTGCACTGTCCCCTATTAAACTTTGCAAGATTTGCACATTCCAGTAAAATGCTACTTTCCGGTTATTTTTTCCGGCGTACATTCCAGTAAACGTGTGTCACTCACGTGTGACTTAACAGTAAAAGTCTGTTTTGCCCTTAATTATAACGACAACATTTCATGTACGCCGGAAAAAATAGCTGGAAAGTGTCATTTTACTGGAATGTGCAAATCTCGCAAAGTTTAATAGGGATAGTGCAACGAAAAAAAGTTTTTATAAGAAACTGCAAAACGGGCTATAGTTCGGATGGTTAAGTGTTTTTTACCCTTTAAAATATGTAAAATTGATAGTAAAAAAATGGAAAAAACCTAGGACAAAAAATGTAATTTTTTCCAAATAGAATTTCTCAAGAAATTCAAGTATATAATATAACTTTTTCCACTACATAATTTTTATATTACTTTGTATATAAAGTGCATTCTAATTAATGAATGAATTAGTTGTGATACCTGTTTAGCATAAGGATCATCAGAAGCGGCAAAATAATTGCCTTCACTGAGAATGGTTGGATCGGCACTGCCACCAATGGCGTACATTAGCCACTCTTCATACCTATTGTTAGCTACATGGGCGTACCCAAATCTAACCCTGCAACACATGTATAATAAATATTCCTTGTTAATTTTATTTAATCTTATTTATATATCTGAAATTAATTAATGCTCATATATAATAAACTCCACTGCACCTTGGTAGTCTTTGAACTAATCCAGGGCCAAAGTGGTTAAAAACTACTGTCACTTTCATGATTCTATCAGCAACATTCTCATCGTTGTGTCCCAACAACATCACCTGAAATATTTCATTTATAAAAGATTAATAAAAATCGCACCACAAGTTGATAAAGTAAAAGGATTCTAGTTTTCATTATTTTCCCTCTATAAAGTAGTTGGATTCATATTAATAAAATTTAATTTCCATTATTTACATGCTTCCCAATAACCATATTTTTCTAAAAGCAAAAAATAATAACTCCTAAGAAATTAATGATAAATATGAAGAGATGATGATTTGTAGTTTACAAAAATAATACAGTAAAAACTCTCTATAGTAATACTCTATATAGGAATAAACTCCCTATAGTAATAAAAAGTTCAAGTCCCAACTTGGGACTAGTTATAAATAAGAATAAACTCCACATTGTCATAAGTCATACATTTTTCAAGTCCCGTCTTAAGGATTTATACCTCTATATAGGAATAAATGATTAATATATTATAAAAATATTTATTAATTATATTTTTGTTTATCAAAATCAATAACATTTTTAAGATGACTTAAAATATTTATCTATAGTCGATTGTGACATCAACTTAATTTTATAGATCGATACTTGATCCTTCAATTTGCGAGTGCTCAATAGCTCGCTTGCATGTGATCCCTCTTGTTGAAGCCAAAATGATTCCAACTTATCTAACATAACTAAAGCTTCATGAACTATTAAATTAGTTACATGAACTTGTGAGATAGATAATATACAATGTATATGTTATTTTTATATTTATATAATTTTTTATACGAATATTTTTTTTTTTTTTTTTGTAAAACTCTATATAAGAATAACTCCGTATAGTAATATTTTTTCCCGGTCCCAACGATATGATTGTATGAAGTTTTTACTGTACTAAGAATAAAGAAAGTTCTCAAGACCTTTAAAGATTATTTGGGCCCAAAACAGTCATCCTTTAGGAAATACTTTAATTTGAGGCTTCTTCTAATAAGAGTAATGGCCCATTCTTTTGTGGGTACTGGGTAGACTTGTTGTATTTGGGATCATAATCTTGTATTATATTCTATACTAGTCTTGTAAAATACTAAATTGGATGAAAATATATACTACATTTTTGTCCAGCCAACTTAATTGGAGTAAGATATAACATTTAACTTTGGAGTAAGATATAACATTTAGGGAAATTTGCATTTTCTTTGTTCAGCCAACTTAATTCTTGTCCATTTTTTTTCACCATTAACTTTTCATATTCCAATTTTGTTCTCTAACAAATTTTTTTTTTTTTCAAATTTTATCCAATTTTGCTCAAAATTTAGATTTTTGACTGTGGAAGCCAAAATAGCTTATGTGGATTTTTTTTATTTAAGCGATTGTTTAGGCAAAAATTGTCATTTCAAGAAAAATCTGCCCAAAATAAAAAAAATAAAGTGATTGTTAGAGGACAAAAATTGAATTACATAAAATTGATGGTAAAAAATGGACAAAACAAAGTATAGGACGAAAATTGAGATTTTCCCTAATATTCATTTATATATATATATATATATATATATATATATATATATATATATATTTGAGAAGTGTGTTTGTGGTGACTATATCTAAGAAAAATGTATAATTGGTCTCATAATTATAGAAATGTGGCAAAATTAGTCATTTTTCTTTTTAAAGTGAAAAACTATTCTTTTTCACTTTACTTATTGCATTTTTTATTCTAAAAATCCTAAATTTAGTTTCAATTATACATACTATGACTAATTTAGATGGTGTGGCAGACACCAATATTTTATAAAATTGATATAATGCCACATAAGCGACAATTAACAATAGCATTTATACACCTTCGAAAGAATATATGTTGAAATTTTGACTAATTTTTGGAACAAAAATATGACAATTAAGATAAAAGGGATTGGTTTTATCAATTTTAAGAGAAAAATGACTAATTTTACCACATTCTTGTAATTATGGGAATTTTTTATTTTCCCCAACTATATCTCATATGATATAATATCTACACAACAATGAATACATACATACATACATCCTAAACATGACATCAAGAAATAAAAGAGAAGGGTGGAATATATTACCTTGTCATGTTGAGTGAAGTAATTGTTGGAAACTGTAACAAGATTGGAAGCATGTATAACATCCACAAGCCCATCAGCACAGCGCGCAAGATAGCAATGATCAATCCACACATTAGACGAAGCGAAGACACTGATAGCGTCCCCATCACAGCCCTGCCTGTGACCCACATGATCCGGTGTGCTCCGGACCAGGCCGGCTTTCCCGGGCTTGCAATCATGGATGCTAATCCCATGTATAATCACATGGCTCACACCCTCAATAGTGATGCATGGCCCATCAGCTATCTCAACCCTAACCCCTCTTCCATCAATCGTCTTGTAGCTATTCACAATTAGCTCATTTTCAAGGTTAATAACCATGTCTCTCGCGAAAACGATCCAGAGTGGTTGGCTCTGGATCGCCCCATAACGGAGCATACCCGGTTTGGGATTAACCGGGTCGTCCAATGGGTCCGTGACCACATAGATTGCCCCATTCTTCCCTCCCATTGCTCCACTCCCAAACCCTACCGCGCAATCGGCTAATGCTTTACGGTTCAATGCCCAATTAGGGTTTGATCTCCAACACGAATCGATTATGTTCATGACCTTGTGGGCTGGCCTAGGGTATGATGCGAGGTAATGTGGCAACATTTTCTTGGGAGATTTTTTGGAAGAATGGGCTGTGTGACATGAAATGGAGATGAGGGCTAAGAGGAGAGAGAGAGTGAAGAGAGAGGTTGGTTTAGCCATGGTTTGAGAGAAGTAGAAAGAATGTGTGAAAAGAAATATGTATTAATAGGGAAGAAGAGAGAGTTGTGGTGGCCATGTTAGGAAGTTCATGTCGTTTTCAGTTCGTTGTTTGGTGGGATTTTGGAGCTTCGTTTTAATTAACGTGCAAAGCTTCACTTGGAATATTATTTAGTTATTGTTTAGTTTAGTATTGTTGACTGTTGAGTAGGCTCTTGTGGAGTGATTAATTGAGTTATAATATTAGGTGGATCTTTTTATTAGGATTTTATCCATTTACAGGCCAAAGATAGTTGATATCCAATTGGGATCTAAAAGATAAATATTGTCAGTTTGGTACCTAAGATATTAAACTTTCAATTAATATATTGAAAACTCACAAAATTAAAGTTTTATTTGGCACCTTGAATTGTTAATTATTTTTATAAATATTTTTTAAAATGATAATCCTCAAATGTGATGGATAAATTTCGCATATATGAAAACAAAAATTAATGATGATGATGATGATGGATATTTATGACAAACATAATCTTAGTTTCGTGAGTTTTAACTGATGAATTTTATTTTTCAAATCCTGAATTCATATTTTTATATTTTAGGTCATGAGTTGATAATGATTCTATTTTGCGAATTTTAAACTGATAAATTAAACTCCTTTTTTGTTAAGTTAACTTAGTTTAGTTGCGATATTTCCTAAGACTATTTCCGAAAATTCAATTGGAAATTATCTATGTGTGTTTAATAAAAGAGAAGGTATTATGTACCCTTGGGATCCATGCCTCCGACTCGCTCCGCTCGCCCATGATCCGTATATATATATATATATATATATATAGATTTTTAGTTTGTTTTTTCCTTTTCTTCTCCCTAAGTCCTAGTTCTCTGATCTTCTTCACGCAGTGCATCACCACCTCCTCCTCCTTCCTCTTGTTCTTTTTGTCTTGATTCTTCTACCGTCATTCTTCTTCTCTCACTTCTTCTTCGTTTCTTTCTTTTTTCGTCTTCGTTTCTTTCTTTTTTTCTTTCTCCAATCGTGATGTTCTTTTTCTTTTTTCATACATTAGATTGCAATTTCTTGTATCTTGATTCATACTCATTGCAGTTACTTCTTGTTCTTTTTCTCATTTTAATCATGTGTTTGGTTTCAAGTCTCAAAATCGCTATTGTTTGATGTTGAAGATTACGATTCGGTTTGAAGAGAAAACAATCTAAATAGGATGGTGATATTCATTTTGGATGTTGCTTAATTGATATGTACTCAAATAATGACAAAGTTAATTTATGAAGAAGTGTTTTTGATATATAGGTTTGAATTGCAAGGAATGTATTTGCATGGATTGCAATTATTGATTCAATAATATGAATTTATTTACAGAATTTTAAAGGAAGAAGAAGATGAAAATTCTCATTTGAAATTTTTAGATTTGTAATTTAACTAATACCTTAAGATTATATAAGTGATACATTTTGACAATATGAGTAATACTTTTAAGTTATATGAGTAATACCTTAAATTTCTATAACTTGTAAAATAAATTTTAACATTTTAAACTTACATTGATACCTTTTGAGTATAAGAGTAATACTTATAAGTTATATGAGTAATAATACCTTACGAAATAAGTAATACCTTAAGTAATATTTTTCACTAGTAACACCTTAAGTAGTATGCAACTAATATCTATGAATAAACAAAGTATTACCTTTTAAATATATAAATAATACCTTAATTAAGACCATTGTCATAAACAAGTAATACATCTGCATATAATAAATAATACATTCATGTATTACCTGTAACAAAAACAACTTTTAATATATGTAATACCTTAAAGGTAAATATGTAATACCTTAAAGCTACGTAATCATTAATACTTATCTTTTTAACCAGTTTAATACATTTATATTTGAAAGTATATAATACCAAAAAGACAAATACCTGAAAGGGACTTATGTAATCCTTTAACGTGAATATGTAATATTTTATCATTAATACCTAAAAAATTAATATGTATAAATTTTGTGTGTATATATAATACCTTAAATGTATGTATATAATACCTTAAAGATATGTATATAACACCTTAAAGGTATTTATGTGATACCGTAAATGTGCGTTCATTAATATCTTCATTTATTACATGTAACAATATTTAATTATTTGACCGATAATCTCAATTGTAATACCTTTATAGTAAGTATATAATATCTTGTAGCATAATCATTGATACTTATGCTAACTAAATATTATTAAAAATATATGATGCCTTAAAAGTAAATATGTAAATAAGAAGAATAAGAATAAGAAAATAGAGAAGAAGAAGAAGAAGAAGAAGAAGAAGAAGAAGAATAATGTATAAAACAAATAAGAAGAATAACAAATCGATAAGAAAAGAGATTAAGAAGAAGAAGAAGAAGAAGAAGAAGAAAGAAAAATAAAAAAGAGAAAAAAGAAGAAAACAACATTGTTTCTGCACTAATACCTTAAGAGTAGATGTGTGATATTTGAAAAGTATAAACCTAATACTTTAGCAGAATACAATAAGATGCGTGCGCGACACACACAAACTATGGTGTGGGCGCGCGTAAAAGCGGTCCACGCGCTGGGTCGGGATGGGGGCATGAATCTAAGATTCGTGCCCCGAGGCACACAAGTTTTTGACTTAATAAAATATCGTTTAGGGGTACATCTTAATTATTACTGGCCACAAATTAATTCATTATAACTTTTTAATTTTGATAGTATATTAGTTATACTCACTCTTTCTCTCTTGAATTAGTAAAGCTGGGTAGGCCTCAGTTGGAAATACACACCCTACATAAAAATAATAAAATTAAAGGTAAATATATAAAAAAAGACATAAATGCCTTTATTATTACTATTTATTTAAGGGTTAATTACAAAAAAAAAAAAAAAAACTTAGTCATATTTCAATTGCAATATGAATTTTTAACTGTAATATATAAAAACATTCAATTTAACACATATTTTAATTTGAAACACGTTTGGGCTTTTTGGGCTCCAATTGCTGACGTGGAGCCCGACAACCTGAAATGTATAAATCAATCCAAATCATCATCCATGTCATCAATCCACATGGAACTTTAAAAAAAAAATCCTAAAAAGAAGAATGAAATACCACTTTATATAATATTGAATCTATATAAAAATTCAAATTAAAAAAGAGAAAGAAAATGAAACAAAAAAAAATGAAATTTGAAACTTCATTTTTTGTCATTTTTTTCTTCCATCTTTCTTTGTTGTTCGAGTCATTTTCTTTTTTTCCTTCTCTCCACAAACCCTAATTAAATCAGAAAAAATCTCTTCTCCAACTATTAAATTGAAACTGATTTGTAGTTGAAATCGATCAAGAATGTAGAGTTAGAGATTTGAAACTCCAACTTTCTTCACTAATGGATGGTGTAAGGAAATTATTGTTTAGATTTTGATGAGACAAAACAACTTTGTAATAGAATATTAGAGTACCAATGTTTAAGTGAAACTAGATTAGATTTTGAGTCTAGATTTTAGGATGAAGAATGGAGGAGTGCAAGATTCAATAACTAAAGTGTTAAAGTGAAGATAGACTGCAAACAATAAGAAATCAAATACTGGAATAGCAGCAAGTAAGATACTGAAGATAATAGGATCCTGGCAGAACAGTAAGCTAAGTTACTACATTCAGCAGTCTAAAGCAGAAGACCAGTAAGCTGCGATACTACTAGAGCAGAAAGCTAAGTTATAGAATGAAAGTGCTACCAGACAAGAGGACATAAAGAATGAATTAATCCACACCCCAATGCAATACTAGGAAGATCAATGTTGTCTGAGGAAATGTCATTTCGAAACTAGTCAGTAGAGATAAACAAAATGAAGCAATACCAAGGGCCAGTAAGCAGTGACCACATGGCCTGACATACTGCGCATATCTGCAACCTAGTACAACCACATTAAATACCTAGGAGTGCAAGACAAGGATAATTAAATGCAACCCTTAGAGATCAATTAATGCGAGATCAACTACGCTTAGAGAAAATTCAAATTCGAAGGAGTGTGTCTCTCTTCAATGGACATATTCCTTCATCTATTAATAGAGGAAGAGATGAACTGAAATGACTACTGAACAACTGAAAATTCGAACACTCAAGCTCTAAGCAAGAAAGCTTACAAATTCTCAAAATTTTCAGTCACTCAACCTCAAAGGAAGTAGTCAAGCCAAGATCTATCAAGCTCAAGATTCTTAAGGCTGCTTCTGGAACTAGTTGAAGAACTTCATATACTTTTAACCTCTATGTTGTGTGCTTGTTTTAGGTGTCCTTAGTTGATAGGATTCTAATGCATGTTGAGTGTTTAGCCTTAGGAGAAAAGAAACTAATTATGTGTGAGTTTTAGGATCCTATGTGGGTCAGCCTTTAAGATACGAGCAACCTATGTGGAAGTTGAATCTTAGTAGGTACAACTTGTTAGGTTGATAGTTGAAAGGTCTAGAGTCCTGTAAAACAACTTACTTAACGAAGTTCCTCATTAGAGAAGAAGTAGAGTGGATGTAGAAGGATTACACCACCTTCGAACCACTATAAGCATTTGTGTATTAATTTTTGTTGATATATCTTGTTGCATTTATCTCTATCATACTGCATTAAAGTTTTCTTAAAACTCATATCTTATAAAAGATTTTCAAAAGAAACTTTATCTCTAAAGTTTGAGTTTCCGTTGTGTAAAGAACGTTGGTATAGTAAGCTGCATGGTATTCTAGCCAGTAAGTTGTATTATATCCTGCGCTGTAAGCCATATAGGTTATGGTGCAATAAGTTTGAAAGAATTTCAAAAATCGATAGAGGTTCATTCACCCCCTCTAAACCTCTATACCACTTGGGACCAACAAGTGGTATCAGAGTAAGTTGGGTTAAAAGCCAACTTATTTGGTCACCTACCCAGATCCATTTCTGTTGTGAAAATCGTTTTTATATATGTTTCTAAAGATCTCATTTCTTTAGCATATCATAGACCTTTCACATCACAAACTCCTAATGTTTTCCATAGAAGAATATAATGACTAAAAGATCAGGACGCAGGCTCATCTTTCAGCAATGAATGATGAGATGTGACAAGTAATCATTGAAGGACTTTCCATCATCACAAAGCCAAACCCAGTTCCACCTCTTGAATACCTGGTTAAGCCCAAACATGAGTACAATGTTAAGGACAGAAAAATAGCCAACTTGGACAATGTGGCTAAAAATGTTCTTTTCATCACCTTAGATAAAGAAACTTTTAGCAAAGTGAAGACATACAATACTACTAAGGAAATTTAAAACAAGTTAGAGCAGATATGCGAATGAACTGATCTCACAAAACATAACAAGATATAAACTGTCTGTTTGAACTCCTCAAAATAAAACCTGATGAGTCGTTGGAACAACTAGACTTGAGATTCACATCAATTGTGAATGAGTTAAAAGTTCTGGGAAAGCACTATAGTTAGAAAGAGAAAAATATGAAATTGTTTAGAGTCTTACCTGCTAAGAGGGACAGTAAGACCACAACCATGAGAGTGTCAATGAATCTAAGGGCAATGAGCACCTCTGATCTATTCTCAGACCTCAAGGCATTTGAGTTTGACATTAATAAAAGAAAGATAGAGGTTGAGGAAATGAGCACCAAAATTACTTCAAGAAGAGAACAACAAAAACTTTTTATTTGATTACTACTTGATAAGTGTCGTTTTTCACGTATTTTTACGTATGTTTATGTATTCATTTGAATATGTTTAGATACGTTTTTATGGTGATTTCTGATATTATATTGTATAAGTTGCATTTGACGGGTTCGTGCTTAGTTTCATGATTTTTTTATGAGAAAAAGTGCAAGTTTCAAGTGTAATTGATGATCAATGAAGGAATCATAGAAAAACGAGGAAGAATAGAAGTTGAAATACGAGATTGCATGGAAGAGTTTGTGGCACATGGCCTAATCATGCTATGCAGCACGACCATGCGCCAGTATACAGTGAGTGCTCGATGGTGGGGCACGACCGTGCCCCACAGCACGGTCAGCTCCGTGAAAGAGACAGTGACCCCTTGGCAGGGCACGATCTACCGTGCCGTACAGCACGACCGTACCCGGATAAACAGGAACTCGAATAATTTTGGTTTTATTGGAGTATTTTCACCTCTTACTTCACCAGGAAGATTCCCAAAATGATATAAATACTCAACATGGGTCTAGAGAGAGGAAGAAAAGGAAGGAGAGAAATTAGAGAGAGATTTATAGAGAAAAACATGATGGTCTGAGAAGCATCGAGAGGATTTGAAGAAGAATTCAAGAGATCGAGGAATCGCGAGATCGTCTAATAGAGTTTTTAATCTTTTCTTCTTTTGTTAGATATTAGTAGATATGATATTTCCAATTTTGTCTATGAGTTTGTTTATGAGTCTAGCTAATTTTCTAGGGTTTTTAGGGCTTGTTAGTAATTTGATTCGAATCAAGATGGATCTTTAATTTCAATTTAAAGTTCATGATCGTTTATCCTATTTGTGTGTTTATGAGTTGATTGCTTGTTTGGTTATGTGGCCAGTAATTGAGCATGTTTTAGTAATCAGATCAAAATTCGGGAGATGAGATTTAATTATGGAAGAATAAACACATGATACATAAAAAGACCTAGATCGGGAGATTAAGGAATTTATGTAATGGGAAATCAATCCTAAGTACTTTTGGGAGTTGTTATGTTTTAATCAGATTTAGTAGGGATATCTCTGGTGGCATAATAATCAACCGGTTAACTGACTCGGGAGAGCTGTTAATTTGACATATGTGATTGCTCATATAGGATGATTGATTAATGAACTTGAATTGGTTAAAGTGATGTTTTGATGAGAATTAGATGAAAACATGTCCTAGAACCTATCTTAGATATCTGTTATTCTTGAGTGAATTTATTTGCGTAGTTACTTTTCCCATTGAATTAATTTGCAATCGGTGTGACTTGATTTTCCAGATAAAGTTGAAAACTGAATTTGAGTAGTTAGTTAGTGCCTAGATAGCCAGTCTCTATGGGATCGACTTTGCTCACCACTTCTACACCCTACACCGTACACTTATGGGAGTAGCTAAAAGAAAATAGTGAACACTAGTCATATTTCTAATAAAATATATGGCCTCAAGGCACTTTTTTTTTAATCAATGTTTAATTTCTGGAAATTTAAGGTTTCAAATGATCTTGAATAGAGATTATATAAGGATTGCTTGTAAAAAGAAGAAGAGAAGAGAAGATTAAAAATATATATATTTAAATGGTTGGCTATAAGTTTTAAGAGTAAATAGATAATTTAAATTGATATTGGCTTTAATAAGTAATATTTTGGATGTGAATAGAATCATCTTATTAGAATTAGCTCAACAATTAGGGAGTTGGTCCATCCAGTTGCTCATGGTAACCTACATAAGGCATTTGAATTAGCTCAACAATTAGTGGCTACAGATCAAATCGGTCCCACACTAGAAAATCAGCATATTTATATTGGGCTTACCCAGCAAATAGATTAAGGGTGGATCTATTCATAGCCATCAATATTCTCTTCACAACCACAATATATTTAAAATATATATTTTTTTAATGTGTATATATATATATATATATTTTTTTTTTTTTTTTTTACAACCACTATATCTCGACCACCTTCATTATCTCAATCATCTATCCTCTATTTCTTCAAACCAAAACACCTTTTGATTCAGTTTTCATTTCCTCATAAATTGTGAATTTCAATCAAAATATTTAGATTAAAATTTATAATATCTTTTTATCAATATCCATTATTTTTTTAAGTTATTTAGGACTTAGAATTTTTCCAAAAAAATTCTATCCCTCTACAGCCATAACTCTCTCTCTCTTTTTTTTTTTTTTTTTTTTTTACATTTGGTACTTCGATTAATTTGTAATATATAAATATAGAATTTGTTTTTGTATTGTCTTGTGTTCCTCAATGTGGGAACGATTTTTTTGATTTTTTTATAGGAGATATATTTATTAATCGGACACACTCAATTTTCTTATAATATTAATATTTTAATGAAATATTTCGAGATATTAAAAAAAATTAGGACTTAAATGGATCTAGAGGTAGTTTTGAATAATTAAAAAAAAAATAGATTTGAAATTTGGATAATAGTGCCTAAAATTTCTCAATGAGTACATTTTAAAATAGTGGTGGTTGGAGGCTGCAAAAAAGATTAAAAAAAAAACTGACTTAAAAATGTCAAATAGAAAATTCACATATATAATGGATGTACTGAAAAATAATGTGGCTTAGAATAACATTATCCATATATTAATCCAAGCCTAACTAATTGGGCCCATAGAAGTCAGCCCATGTTAAGGTCACACAAGAGCAACAATCAGGCCGATAGAGTAAAGGAGCCCATTTTCATCATTTCTGATTACAATGCCTCCATCTTACCTTCAGTTGGGCCCAAAGGAATTAGACAAAGGCCCAATGAGCAATCTCTATAAGGAAATAGCAAATAAAGACCACAGTAGAGAAAAATAAAGAATTAGCATATGAAATCCAAATCAGAGGCTCATATTTATCCCAAAAGTAACATTCCACATAGAATAAAAATCAAACAATTTTACTCTATGTGGAAGTAAATCTTATCCTTAAAATTCAGAAAAGTACATAAATATATCAAAGATTAGTATAGGGTTCGTGTAATACATGAAAGAAAAAAAAAAAATTAAACTTAGTTGAATTTAAAAAATATAAATATTATTTATATAACAAAAAAATATAAATAAAACACATATTCACAAAAATATTTAATTTCATTTATAATAACTCACCTTCATTTTAATTTTTCCTCTTTTTAAATATTTTCCTCTAAAAATTTTCAGTTAAACAAATTTAAAATTTATTAATGATTTCTATATTTGAAGTCTAACATGTGTTATTTTAACAAATTTAATTAAAATTCATATATTATTTACTAATATCTATTATCAATATAATTAAATTGATATAATTAAATAGCTACATTAATTAACTTTAAAATTCTAGTTATTATACATTTAATTTGTATTGAAAAATTATGGACTTGACATGTGACATGATTGGTGTTACTTTTATATATATAAAGATAAGGGGGCAACAACATCATTATGATATTGATGCGTACAAAAGTAACATACAACAATAAATTAAATAATAACAATATACAACCTATAAACTATATAATATCAAACACTTGGTCAATAAATGCATACAAATAACAAGTTTGTTCATATTTTGTTGTAATTTATAGTCATTTTTTTAATCTAACTGAATGACGCTTTTGCAATTTATAATATTTAATTTTATATGTGAATTTTGAATGTTATGTATATTTTACTCAAAAACTTATATTTAAAATATAAATATATTTTTTTCTTAATAGCTTGAAAATAGCCCGTTTAGCCAGAAGACCGTTAGGGTTAGGGTTAGGTTCCAATATTCGAGGTCTGTTTAATCCATAACCCGTTTAATCCAAAACCCGTTAGGACTAGCCCGAAACCGCTAGGACCAGCCCGTTTAACATCCCTACATCACATATCTCCTGAACTTAGGGCATTACTCGTATGAATTGGGTAAAACTAAACCCCAAAATTCATGGATTCATATGCAAATTTCTAGCAGAGATATAAGATTTAGATTTAGGAGTTTGTTCTCATATTATAAAAATTAAAAATTTGAACTTTAATATTCAATTGATACATCATATAAACTCATGTACATTTGTGGACGAATCTAGAATCCATGCAATTGGGTTGACACTGCCCGCCACACACAGTCACGCCCCCGCACGCGCCACTAGGTCACACACAAATTATCTCAAACATACTCCTAGGTGTCACATATTTATGTTATGTTAGTTATACTTTTAGTAGTAATAGTCATATATTTTAGTTATGTTAGTCATACATTTAGTAATGTTAGTTATACTTTAACTTACATAAAGGTAAGACTAATATAGTATAAAGGTCATCAATTTCTTTTTACGTTTAAGTATTACACAAAATGGTATGATATCTGCTTATAAAGATATAACTAATATAATATAAATGTATGACTAAAATAACATAAATGTATGACTAACATAGTATAAAGGTAAAGAAAAAAAAAAGAAAAAAAAAGGGTATGGATCCAGGTCGACCAGGATCTGACCCGCGTGTATGCGTGAATCAAGTGCTCAAGAGTGCAACTCAAACTCACAAAAAACTTTTATGCACCTGGTGCATGGATCATAGGTCCATGCACTCATCCCAATCCGACCCAAATCCACCCGAACACACCTGGGTGCATCCAAACCCACCGAAATTCGCTCTCAGGTGTTGTACATTTATATTATGTTAGTCATACATTTATGTTACGTTAGTCCTACCTTTATGTTATGTTAGTCATACCTTTTAGGGTTTTTAGCTGTAACTTAACTTATTTTTAGACAACTATTAATACTTTTCATACATTTTAGTTATATTAATCATACTTGTTAGTTATGTTAGTCATACATTTTAGTTATGTTAGTTGTACCTTTATAAATTATATAAAAGTAGATTATGTTGATATAAAGGTATAAATAATATCACATAAAGGTAAACATGTATAAATTGTGCCAAAATTAGGGTTTTTTTTTTGGAGTTATAGTATTACATAAATGTATGATATTTGTACATAAAGGTAAGACTAAATAACATAAGGGTAAATTGCAAATCACGTCCCACAACTTATGGGGGGTCGCATTTTAAGTCCCACAAAAATGGGGTATATTGATTTAGTCCTATAATTTAATAAAACTAAGCAATTTAAGGACCATTCGAGTTTTTTTTTTGGTAATTTAATGACACTTATTTAGATAGCTTTGCTGAGGAAGTGAGATGGTGCTAATGTGGCGAAAATTGTACTAAGTGGCACCTAAAATCATGTTGACATGGAATTAAATAATTAAAATAAATAAAAAATACATAAATAAAATATGCATATTTAAATGGCAACATTAAAATTATACAAACATCTGAAAAAATATTTACAAATTATAAAATATTAAATAAATCCGAATTTTATTTTAAATTATAAAATGTTAATTAAACTTAAAAAAATATAAAAAATAAAAACAACATTAAGAAATATTAAAATCAATATCAATATATATATATATATAATAACTTAAATCAAAACGATATTTAGATTTTATTAATTTTTTTGTGTTTTATATATAATTATTTATATTTTAAAAAAATCTGAGTATTATTCAAAATTTTAAAAATGTAAAAATAAAAAACTTTATATAAAATATAAAATATATAGCACTATAAATATTTAAATCCACAAAAATACACTAATGTTTAAATTTTTTTAATAATATTCAGTCTTTTATTTTCAAAAATACATATTATTTTAAAAACACAAAAAAAATCAATATTTTAATATACATACTCTGAATATTATTTTGATTTACATTATTACTTATATTTTAAAACTGATTTAAATATTTCTTAATGTTATTTTTAGATTTTATATAATTTTTTCATCTTAAATATTTTTAAATTTTAGATGAAAATTCAGATTTTTATGTTTAAAAAATGTAAATGATAATTTCAAAACTCAAAAATTCAATAAACAATCTAAATATTATTTGATTAAAATTATTATTTATAATTTAATATTTATCTAAATATTTCTTAATTTTATTTATATTTTTATATAATCATTTAGAATTTTTATAATTTCTAATAATATTTTGAGTTTTATTTTAAAATATAAATAATATTTTAGAAACATAAAATTTACTGAAAATGTTAATATTATTTTGATTTAAATTATTATTTTCGTTTATATTTCTTTAAATATTTATTAATTTTATTTACTTGTATAATATTTTTTTGTTTCAACATTTTAATTAAAATTTTAAAATAATATGAAGATGTTTTTTATATTTTGTAAATAATTTTCATACTTTTATATAATTGTAATCTTCAAATTTAAATAAAATGTTTTTTATATATGTTTAAATAATATTGATATTTTTTATATAAATTTTCTTTATTTTAATTATTTAATTATAAATCAGCAACATTTTAGGTGCCACGTGACACAATTTTCGCCACATTAGCGAAACTAGCTAGACAATTGTCCTTAAATTACCAAAAAAAAAAAAACTCGAATTATCCTCAAATTGCTAAGTTGTTTTAAATTATGGGACTAAATCAATATACCTCGTTTTTGTGGGACCTAAAATGCGACCCCCCATAAGTTGAAGGACGTGATTTGCAATTTACCCTATAACATAAAGGTATTAACATAATATAAAGGTCAGCATTTTTTTTTTAAGTTACAATATTACACTAAATTTATGACATCTGAATATAAATGTATGACTAACATAACATAAATGTTAGAGGAAAAAAAATTTGAATCTGAAATGACTCGAACCCAAATGCAGCTCATGAGTTGCATGCGCATCAAGTGCACATAAGACTTAGTCCATCATATATACGATGAACACTAATTTCAACTTTAATACTCATAGGTCTTGCACCTGAATATATTATCAAAAGATAAGCATAATCACCCCAACACTATATACTGATAATTGGTATTTGATAACATCGAATCAAGATCGGTTACATTAATTTATTCAGATCATTAAAAAGGGCAATGGAATGACTTCGATTAAAACAATTATGGAAATACTCGATTCTAAAGCCTTTCTTGAAACCAGAGGCATGTAACAATTGTACTTTCATGTCGTTTTTCAAAAATATTATTACATAGCATATATATATATATATATATATATATATATATATATATATATATACATATATATTTTATATCATATATAATAATCGAAAAATGCAAGATTAAAATGAAAGTATTATTAAAATAAAGGAACTCACATGTATCACAACAATGGAAAATTTCTGTTGCGGAATCTTGACCAAAACTCTTCCCTCATCGCTATTACGAATTTTTTACGTTATGTATTCAAATTATTATTATAATACTTAAGTGGGTTATGTATTCAAATTATTATTGTAATACTTAAGTGGGTTATGTATTCAAATTATTATTATAATACTTAAGTGGGTTCATGAACTTTGTATCAGAACATGCTTATTGAAGTCAAACAAGCAGTATCCAACCACGTAGAATATCCTATCCTTAATTCATCAAGTTTAGCAGAAACTCAATTGAATTCTTGACAGTTGAATATTCCTATAATATCCTTAATTAATTATAAGAGTATGTAGAATAAAAATAATTTATATGTATATGAGATCGTCTCATCGATATAATTTTATTTGATGGAGTTTCAATGCTATTCACAACTTAAACTTACTTTTTCAAAAATCAATTTTATTTTCTGGATTACGAGTTTTGAATTGATCTTTCTACAGAATATATATCCGTAGTATGATTTTATAAGAGTTATACTCAAATATAATTTAGCATTTTCCGGGGAAATTAAAAATGCTTCATTCACAAAGCTTCGACAATAATTTAGCGGTTATTGGTAGAGCAACAAATCATTTCAGCCATCATTTAAAGTAGTATACTAAGAAGTCAATCCATCAATTATAAGTGAAAAGGAATAATCAAAATCTATATACTCAAAACAATTGATAAAAAAATTACAAATTGCAAAGTAAATCTAAGAGGGGTGATTCTATCCGCGCTTCCTTGTCTAGCTAAATTAATGATGCAATTAAATAACGTCGATCGAGGTATATTAAAAAATATAAAATATTGGCAGTTTCAATATTATTTTCTGAGGAAAAGGATTCGATGTACAACAACAAGAAGTCCACATTTTGCTTAACAACTGCAACAAAAATTTAGCACATAAGGAAAAACGACGCATAATTTGATGATTAAATAATTCAACCTTAATTATGTGATTTAATTTATGTGCGTTTCAGATTAATCGAGAAGTGCATGTTTTAATTCATCGTACAATTATATTTATCGAAAACGTGATTATTTGGCGAGCCTATGTGTATATTTATCGGAAGTTTAATTTAATTGAAAATGAAGTATTCATGATATGAGAACGATCGTAATTGAAAGACAAAGAGAACGCAACGAAAATCGGGTCGATCAGAGTTCCGAGGCCCAAACGGGGCCCAAGTCAATGAAAACTAAGGTTGGATAAAAGTACACCACACATGTTGAAGTTACATACTTGGCAGAAAAATTACACAAGGTAAAAATGGATTTACCCTCTCTCTCCCTTCTCTTTGTTTTCCGGCGGTCGGAGCGCCGCCACGTCGCCGCCGTACCGGAGCCGGCGCCGTCGCCACTCCTCCCCGTTTTCGCACCAAACATAGCCCTTGCCAAGCCCGTCACGGATCTAGGCTCGGTTCACCGAGCCGCCGCTGCCTACACCGGAAATCGGCCGGTGAAGTCACGGCTCCATCTCTTTCTCTCCTCCCATTTTCTCTCTCTTCATACCTTCTCCGTTTCTTCTCCGATCGAGTCGTTATACACATGCATTCGAAGCTCTCGCCGAGTTCGTCACGAATCCGGACTTGGACTGTCGATCGACTTCTTCCTTCTCCGACAATCGCCGGTCAAAGTTCTGTTTTCCCTCTCTCTCTCCTCCTCTCTCGATCTCTCTCTCTCTCTGCTTGCCGTCGCTGGCGAAGTGTGTGTGCTGGAGTCGGGGTCTTTCCACCCCTCGACCAGCGACGAGGATTTAGAGGAGGAGCTGGAGGAGGAACCGGAGCCTCCTCGCCATAGGCACCAGGGACCACCGCCACCACCAGCAGCTGGAGCCGCCGCCTTAGTGGTGTAGGCGTAGTTTTAGATGCGTAGTGTTTTGGGGCCTTTAGGGCTATGTGAACGGTGTAGGGCGTTTCGTATGACGATGTTTTGTTTGACCTTGAGATCTATTGCAAATTTATGTTTATGTTTACCTCTTCTTTTTTTCCTTCTGTGCTACGATATGTTTATCTTATATTCTCCCTCTTTTCTCATTGTGCTTAGTTTCTCTTGTGAATCGTGGTTTGGGACCCTTTATAGTATTTTGTGACGCGTATATCATGTTTTCTAGAAGGTTATGCCACGTGGTCGACCCCGAAGAGACCAACCACCGATGGACAACCAGCCGCCAACTAAGAACCAACCTGAACATGATGTTGATGCAACGATGGGGGATTTGGTGACAGTGTTAAGGAGTCTAGTTCGACATTTCGAGACAATATATCCTGCACCCCCAGCCCCTCCGAGAGGCGATGTGAATTTGGTGATCGAACAATTCCGACGTTTCAATCCGCCGACTTTCAATGGAAGAGAGGACCTGATCGAGGCTGAAGAGTGGCTGAGATCATTGGACCGACTTTTCAGACATCTGATATGCACCGAGGAGCAAAAGATCTCATACGCCATCTTTCAACTGACTGAGGAGGCAAGCCACTGATGGGAATCATACGCAAGGACCATGTCTCTAGAACAGAAAAACACTATGAACTGGGAAGCTTTCAAGGAGGCGGTTAAGTAGAACTTTGTACCGCAATCATACCGCGATGAGAAGGAGACGGAGTTTCTGCACCTACGATAGGGGACCACCACCGTGGGAGAGTATGAGAGAAAGTTCAACCAGCTAAGCCGGTATGTGCCTCATCTAGTAAACACGGATGCTAAGAAGGCCAGACGTTTTGAGAGGGGCCTTCACCCAGAGATCGGCTCCATCTTGGCAGGCCAGGGTGCAACATCTTAAGCTACGGTCGTGGAGAGAGCACAAGAGATCGTTTCTCGTCTTCGCTTGGATGTGGCGCAGCCCAAGAGAGTGGAAGAGGTGACAAGGAATAGGAAGTGGACCGGCCCCGATCAAAATTCCAACCAGAACAAGTTCCCACGGGCCGACAATGCCCCGCCCCTCCCTACTCCGAGGCCAGCAAACCCGTGTAACAAGTGTGGAAGAACTCATGTAGGACCTTGCCATCAAGGAATCCGAAACTGTTATAGATATGGGAAACCTGGACACCTGGTGTGCAACTGCCAGAAGTTTAGGAGTCCAGGGGCTGCAACACCGAGGCCAAGGTCGGGAACGGGCCAGGCACGAGCTTTCGCCCTCACTCGCTCGGAAGCTACCGAGGGATCGGAGACCGTGACAGGTACGTTAACAATCTAAGATACCCCTGCACTCATCTTATTGATACTAGGGCAACCCACTCTTTCATCTTTGTTGGAACAACGAGAACGGTAGGGTAGTCGCTGAAACTTAGAAGTAGGTATCCCATCGGGAATGACAAGATTCCGCCCTCTTATCGGAAATCGGAATGGGAAAAACATATAGGATCGCTCCTTCGAAATCTTATTTTTGGGCCTCCGTGAGTCCGATATCGACTCCGCTACCGCTAGCCCCTTCCCCCCCGACGGAAGATGACGATGATGAAAGCCTTGCAGATTGTCGAGGCATGAACTTATTCTTGATGAACAGATTGAAAAAAAAGAGGCAGAAGCGTGATCCGATTAGGAAGATTCGAGAAAGGATCTGAGAGACTCAAGGCCAACAGAAGTAGTATGCTGATAGAAGACGCAGAGAGCTGGAGTTTGATGTGGGAGACAAGGTCTTTCTGAAGGTGTCGCCCACTAAAAGAGTTCACTATTTCGGTAAAAGAGGGAAGCTGAAACCGAGGTACGTGGGGCCGTTTGAGATCTTAGATCGAGTTGGGGTTGTTGCATACCGTTTAGTCTTGTAGCCAGACTTCGCAAGTATACACGACATCTTCCGCGTATCTATGTTGCGGGGGTATATCTTTGATCCGAGTCACGTCATCGAGCAGAAGGGCATCGAGATTGAGAAAGATCTGACTTACGAGGAAGTCCCAGTGGCCATCCTAGACAAGAAGACTCAACAGCTCCGGAATCGAGTGATGACCCTAGTAAAAGTCCAATGGAGCCGCCACTAAAAAGAAGAAGTGACGTGGGAGCAAGAAGACGAGATCCTGACAAAGTATCTTGACTTGCCGTTAAGGGGTGCGCTTCTGAAATTTCGAGGACGAAATTTCTTTTAAGGGGGAAGGGATGTAGCGCCTAAGAAAAATGACGCATAATTTGATAATTAAATAATTCAACCTTAATTATGTGATTTAATTTATGTGCGTTTCAAATTTATCGAGAAGTGCATATTTTAATTCATCGTACAATTATATTTACCGAAAACGTGATTATTTGGCAAGCCTATGTGTATATTTATCGGAAGTTTAATTTAATTGAAAATGAAGTATTCATGATATGAGAATGATCGTAATAGAAAGACGAAGAGAACGCAACGAAAATCGGGCCGATCGGAGTTCCGAGGCCCAAACGGGGCCCAAGTCAATGAAAAGTAAGGTTGGATAAAAGTACACCACACTTATTGAAATTACACACTTGGCAAAAAAATTACACAAGGTAGAAATGGATTTACCCTCTCTCCCTTCTCTTTGTTTTCCGACGGCGGTGGCCGGAGCACCGCCGCGTCGTCGTCGTACCAGAGCCGGCCCGCCGCCACTCCTCCCCGTTTTCACACAAAACGTAGCCCTCGCCGAGCCCGTCACGGATCTGGGCTCGGTTCACCGAGCTGCCTCCACCGGAAATCGACCGGCGAAGTCGCGGCTCCATCTCTCTTTCTCCTCCACTTTTCTTTCTCTTCGTACCTTCTCTGTTTCTTCTCCGATCGAGTCGTTTTACACATGCATTCAAAGCTTTCGCTGAGCCCGTCACGAATCCGGGCTTGGATCGTCGATCAGCTTCTTCCTTCTTCAGCAATCGCCGGTCAAAGTTTCTGTTTTCCCTCTCTCTCGCGATCTCTCTCTCTCGCTCTCGCTCTCTGCCTGCTGTTGCCGGGTTGTGTGGTGTATGTGTGGTGTTTGGGGGCGGCGCCGTGCTTGGTGTCGCCGGTGATGCTCGCCGGTGAAGTGTGTGTGCGTGCCTGTGTTGCAGTGTGGGTGTGTGAGAGGTTGGGCGGCGTATCCAACGTCGCCTGGGATGAAAGGGCCGGCACGAGGAGCATCAGTGAGTGTGTGTATGTATGTGTCGTGGGTGTTGGCCGGCGACGTGGTGTCGTCGGCGGTGGCTTGAGGCGGCGGCGATAGGGGGTAGAGGCGGGAGAAAGGTGGAAGGAGGCAGGGGCCTCCCTGCAATTTTCTATCTTCCAAGGACCTTTTCGCAAACCCTAGAAAGTTTAGGGTTCTTTCATTTCAGTCCCCCCAACTTTCATTTTGTGCGTTTTAGTCCTCCAACTTTTGGGAACTACATTTCTACCCCCAAAACTTTTCAAGCCCTTGATTTTCACCCCAGGACTTTTGTAATTTACTTTTTGACCCCCCAGATTTCTAGAAACTTCACTTTGACCCTAAAATTTCTCTGTAATTACAGTTTTACCCCTGATCAAAGTCAACCTTTACCAGAATTTACGTTTTTACCCCTAAACCCTAAAACGCTCCGTTTTAACTCGTTTCTCATCCGTTTAAGCTCATTCTTTCACTTATGGAACCGTAATAGAACCCTCTTTGTTATGTAATCAAGTTCTAAGCTTTTGGAATCCTTTTTCCTTCCATCATTGTTTTCTTTCCGAGAGAGTTTCTTAAAAAGTTTAATTAACGATCATAACAAGCAACTAATAGATTACGTTTGCATGTGTAGGCTATCGCGATTAGGAGCATTCGTGTTTTGTTTAAAGCTTGCATCACTCAAAGTCAAACACCACCTAATCAGATGGGGGTAAACTCTGTACTCTATGACTATGTTATATTTATATGAGTATAATTAATGATAGTCGAATACTTGATTATGAACTTGGCATGATGTAGTGAATTATGTATGCTATACTATTATGAACGCATGATAGTGATTTGACCTCCAGATGTATTGTTGTGTGAACTATATGTTGTGATTAATTGCCGTGATTACATGTACATGTATAATTCTAGCATGATGAGTTTTGGATTGGGTCGTTCGTAAACGTACCGATAATCGTTTCTAGATTGGGTCGTCCGTAAATGTACCGATATTTGTTTGGATTGGATTATCCGTAAACGTACCAATATCTGCTTCTGGTCTGGGTCGTCCGTTAAAGTACCGAATTACGTGTTGTGCATTGTATGTGCCGTGTTTAACTGCTATTCTGTTTTATGGTTGCTTAATCTGAATGTAAACTTATTAATGAACTTAAGTGTATGGTTTTATCTCCACGAGTGTATTCAACGCACTCACCCCAATCTATACTCACATTATAGGAAATAACAGGAATTGAGATAAGCACAGAGAGGGAGATGCCATATCTAGTTCCCCTTTTATCTTTTTGTTCAAAACTTGATGTTGAAACGATAGTTATAATTCACGTTTGTAAAACTACTTTGTTTCTGTTTGAAGGATCCTGTTTGTATTCCGCTGCTAAGTTTTAAACGGTTCCTTCCGGCGATATGCCGATGGTTAAAAACATGTAAACATCATATGTTTAAACTGAACTCTGCAGTTTTTGTTTTGTACGTTGTTTTAAATCTTTACTCGACTATCCTCCTCTACAAGCTTTTAAAATATATATATATATATATATATATATATATATATATATATATATATATGCCTTTTCCTTATTTCTCCCTGCACGCCAAAGAAAACTCTGATATTTGTTTTAATTATGAAAATGGGGCGTGACAAAAATAGTATTAACGATGAATTTTTTACCATAATAAAAATTCTCATGAAAGGAATATAGTTTTTGTGCTAAAACATTATAGTAAAAATTGATTATATAAATTGGCAATAATTTGTCATATACAACAATTAAAAAATAACTAAAAAGATTATTTGCAACAACATGATTATTGTTGCTAATGTTAATGCAACAACAATATTGTCGCAAAAAGATTATTTGTGAGAAAACTTTTGAGATAATAATTTTGTGATAAAATGTTGTCGTAAAATGTATTTACGATAATTATCAATGTTTTTTAGACAATATTTTGTTGTCACTAATAAATTTTTAATTTGCTGCAATAAAAGAAAAGGAACTTAACAACCTAGAGTAATTTTCTTAATTTTGAGCAGAACTTTGGTGAAATCGTACGTCTTATGTATTAAATTATGTAAAATGAGTCAATACACACTTTATATATAAAGTTGAAAAAATTAGTTTGATTTATAAACGACAAGAGTACAATGTCATACAAAATTATTTTGTGAGACCATGTACATATCATTTTTTGTGTTTTATTTTATTGCAATTATTGTTACCTTGTACAGTTTTTTTTTTTAAAGGTAAAAATGGTATTCCTTAACTTGAGTACAAGGGGTACTCAAATCCCAAGAATTATATAGACATTAAAAACAAAAAATTGAGAAAAAAAGGCAAGATATAAAAAAAATTATAAAGAAACAAGAACTTAGAGTTTTGCGGGTAAACAGTCCAACAGGTGGGTACTGCAATTGTGAAGAGATATGCAAAACGATGAAGGATAGTGAGCTCTGATCCATTTCCACAAGTAAAATTTGATACATTCAATAATAATTTCCACCTTCGTAACTTCATCTTTATTCTCATTCCTTGCTTTTCATATCCTCCATAATGTGCATTGCGAAATCATACTAGAAAATTTCTTCCCAACATTCCCTTCACCAAAACTAAAAAATTCAGCAAAATGTTCCTTTAAATCCGTAGAATACAATATTGGATAACTCAACCAATAGCAAATACCAGACCAACTACAGTAATTTATCGTTACAATAATCATGTTTAAATAATTAATGGAAGAAATATATTAATAAGATTTACCTTACCATTGTTTAAAGGTTAAAAGAAAACTTAAATCTTTTTGAGTTGCAGTTAAAGGAGAAGAGGCTTAGAAAATAAAGGAATAATATTTTCTCATTAAATAAATGTCTGATAGCAACACCCTTTGACTTATTTTTTTCTTTTTTCTTTTTAGTTTAATGGTTTATCATTTTAATAAATTTTAAAAAGTTAAGATTGCAAGAAATATATTACGGCAACACTTTTATATATAACTTAAATCCTTTTTGGAGTCGCATTTAAAGAATGGAGACTCGGAAAATAAAGTAATTAATGATTTATCATTAATTGAATATTTGACAATAACATCCTTTGACTTAATTTTTTTAAAACATAATTGCAACAAAAGTATTACTGATAAGTATTTAAAGTAATGGTTGAAACATATCATGACCGTTCCAATTAGTTTTTATTTATTTATTTATTTTATATTTTCTCAATTAGCTTAATGATTTATCATCGAATTAATGTTCGAGGACTAAATGCAAGAAATTAAAGTATTATACAGAATTACAACAACACTGTTTAATTTTATTTTTTTTGGTTAACAAAATTTTGGGGTAAAAAAATTTCACAAATCTATTCTATGAGCGGATGTGTGTTTGATCCAAACAATGCAAGTTAACATTTGATCACTGCGCGGGTCAACTCATACACATAATATTTTTATGTACACAAAAACTCATGTGAGATGGTCTAACGGATAGTAATCGTGAGACGGAGCCCCACCACCTACAAATAACAAGTGAATTGTAGAATTTGTGTTGTATGTGATTGGGTTGTGGATCGACCCATCTCACGTAATGTAATTAAAATCCGTGAAAAGTCTCACAAGAGACTTAATCATTTATGTATGTAATGTAATACTTAATTATACATGTATAATTTTAGAAATTGCAAAGTTAGCACAACACAACCCAACTACCTAAGATTGATTTTTCAACTACTTTTTGGTTGGATTCCTATTCCAAATATTTTTGTTTTTTTAATACTTTTGCAATCTAATATTTGACACATCAACATTTGACTTAAATTTGTTTTTCAATTAACTTAATGATTTACCATTAAAGAAATATTTGAGAAATAAATGCAAGAAAAAAATAATAATATTGATTTATCATTAAAATAATGTTTGATAGCATCACCCTTTGACTTAATTATTTTGTGCAAGAAAATAGTTATTAATTGAAAAATACAGAAATACCCCTTTTACTTAAAGTAATGTTTAATTATAACACATTTTGTCTTTGATTTTTATTCAGTCAGTTTAATGATTTATATACCATAAAACTAAGAATCTTTTTTCTCAAAACAAAAAAGTAATATATCTTTGAAAATAAATGTAAGCAAAACATTACTAAGATGAATTACAACAACACCCTTTGACGTAATTTTTTGAGTAATTAATTTAATTAATGATTTAACATTAAAGTAATGCTTGAAAATTATATATAAGAAAACTATATTGAGATCAGTAGCACCCTTCAACTAATTCTCTCAAGATCTCAATCTCATATTTCAATATGTATACTATCTATTATGTCAATATAATCATCCTACACTACATATATAAATAATATTATTACTAATTTTATATAATTTACAATAAATAAAATGTAAGACAAAACATCAAACTATTACATTATTAAAATCATAATGATATAATCTATAATAATAATAATAATAATAATAATAATAACAATTATTCCCCAAAATAGTAATGCCAAAAATTTTCCAAAAGTTTTCCCACCCATTTCCACCTTCCAAAAGTAGCTAGAAATGCATATTATTTCATAATTTATAATTTATAAATTATTAATATTAATGTATTAAACATGATTTTTATATATGATAAAAATATCATCTATGATATTAACAAAATTTTGAAAATTATAATCTATATAAGGTATATGAATGTTAATATGATCTCATTTAATAAATTTTTAATTATTGATATAATCAAGATTAAAGATATGTTTGTTGAATAAATTAAAATAATATAATGATCGGATTTCAAGAACTATAGATCATCAAATAACTTTTTTTTTATTTCTAATGTTGTACCCGCACACATATACGACCTCAATAAATATTTGATATTGCACTGAACATGGACGTTTGTAGTGACTGAGGAGGTCAAAGACCAAAAAATGAGTTATTAATCAATCGAATCAACATAAATAACACAACGTAAATTTACTATTTCTATTTACTATACTCAAAATATGTATTGAAAAACTGTAATAAAAATTACACAATTTTATTTGACAAGTATGTCGTATACAATACTCTGACTTAATATATCTTCCATGTAACAATATTAATAATATAACATAGCATTTACATAATTTAATTATATTAAGTATAATTTTATCATATAATCTTATAGAAACAATATAATAATAAAATGATGATAATTTTGAAATATTTACCTTATCTATGCTATATTAATTATTATTAAAAATTATAAAGATTTATAATATATCTTGAATATAATAAAACAATATATATATATATATATATATATATGATATATGTTTTCATACAATAACATTTAGGAAGTATAGAATTTATGAGTACATATACTTTCTATTAAAATCTACAAATTAAGTATACAAAATATCATTTATACTTATATTTATACTTATATTTATACTTAATTAATAGAAAATATTTTCTATTTCATAATGTTGAATCTTATAAATATATCTTCATTATTAATCTTGAAGAATAGAAAGTTCGATGCTATTTATAAGAGTGATAATTATGTCAATGATGATTTTTTTTTCATTTATATTTTAAATACTTTGAATTTTTAATTATGAAATTTCATTCTCATCTATATAAAAACAAACTAATCTCATTTCTACCTTTTAAATTAGAAATACAAATATTTATTACTTTATAATTTATAAATTGTAAATATTTAATTTTTCATAATTTATATATATATTCATAGTATGAAAAATCATTTTGTATATATACTAAAATCGATGAAAAATATATTATCGTATGTGATATGTTATAAAGTTAGCATGATTTGTGTCTACATGGTAATAATATCATATCAAGAAAAGTTGTGAATAAAAATTTGTACCTTAATCTAACTCATTTTATATATCCATGAAAATTTAGCGAAAAAATATATCATTTTTTGTTGTAAGAATAAATAATGTTTCTCCATGATTGAAAAGTAAATACAAATCCGAAATTTCATTATAATGGTAGCATGAAGTTCACAATTATATGAACAATGATTAAATATCTTTAGTCTTTGTTGTAATATAGTTTTATGGTTTTAGATTTATCAAATTTTGAAATGTTTACCATCTAATATGATTTCTAATAGATAAATTTTGATTTTAAGGCATCTAGAAAAAGAATTATATAGATTTTTTGATGGTATGTTAAATTTAGAAATTTTATTTTGAAGTAATATACAATGGTATCAATATTTTAAGCTCATTATGAATAAGTTATTGAACATATATTTGCACACATTTTTTCTAGGTAAATTGTAACTAAACAATTAGTAAAATAGTCAAACAACATATGATGAAAATAATAAATATTTAAAATTGGGTAGTAGATAGAATTGAAATAACTTTGAAGAACTATATGATTTTTCATAATCATCATTTTTAGATCAAAAAATTACTAACATTTAAAATTTATTCGTTACATCACATGTATACCAAATGAGATTGAAATATTATCAAGACTTGATTATAATACACAATAAGATCACCATTTTATGCTCATTATGAATTAGTTATTGAACATAAATTTGTATAATATTTTTCCAGGTCAATTGTGACAAAAAAATTAGTAAAGTAGTCAGACAACATATAATAAAATAAATTAAATTCATAAATTATATGGGTAGTAGATTAAATGGAAATAACTTTGAAAACTTCATGAACAACGATCATTTTTATATAAAAAATTTACTAACACTTCAAATTTATTTGTCCATGCATCACACGGGTATACCAAATGAGATTAAAATATTATGAGAACTTAATTTTTTTTTTCTAAATTAATATTTCAACATCAAACTTGAAATATTTAAATTTTATGGTCGTGAGTCAAACAGATAAAAAATTAGACCAAAATCCTCCATTTATTTATTTATTTTTTATTTTTCATGTTTGATATTTTCATATCAAAATTTATAAATAATAAAATTTATATATCCATGCATCTCACGACACTTATATTAGTTATGTAAAGAGCAATATATAATTGAAGCCAATTAACTTTCGGTTTATGCGGTTGGTCTTTTTATACAAGTAAATAAACAAGAAAGGATGTGCAGATGTTTATTTATTGTATATTATTATTATATTGAGATGCAGAGAGAGGACCGGCGGGAATGTGGGGTCGGTGCCGGCCTTCCACCACCCCCACTAGATTTTATACCTCCTACAACCACCCACTTCATCTTTATCTTTTTTTTTTTTCAAACCCCACATGACCCTTGAGTGTTTCATATTCTAAACTTTTTTTTTTTAATTTTTATTCCATTTTTACTTTTATATTATTAATTAGTGATAATATCTAAAAAGAGCCATTTAAACAAACCAACAATGTCATGTACCCAACCATGGATCTTGTAATTTAAGTGGTATTCCATTTTTATAAAAGTGTAGATTGAAATGGTTAGATTTTAAATTTGAATCATCAAAGTATTCTAATCTTTATTGGCTTTTATTCCCATACTCCCCCAACTCATTAAAAAAAGAAAAAAAAATTCATTTCGTCCCAAAATAAATGTCGTTTTAGCAAAATAAATTTATCCTAAAATAAATGTTATTTTAGGATTTCAAGACATATTTACTAATAATCTACCAAAAATATCCTAATTTACTCTTACCAAATTAAAGAGGATTGTTAAGAGGAAAAAAAAAAATTCTCACAAAATCTACACTTAAATAATTCAGATTAGTCTTTATACCATCTTTCTTAATTTGTGTAAAAACATCTAAAATAAGCGACATTTATTTTGAGATGAAGATATATCACGTGCCCATTCCATAAAAAATAATAATAGCAATAATAAATTCCCAATCAGTTGGTTTCGAAACATAAGACTATGGGCTTGTATAGAGGTTTTAGATTAGTTGACCTCAAAGCTTATGAGCTTTGATATTTGAAAAATTCATGCGTCTAATTGAATAAAGTAAACAAGAAACTTCTTTTCTTTAAAATTAATTATTGTTTAAGCTTATAGGAGTCTCTCAAAACCTCCAAAAGTCAAAAGCTTAACTATAGCATTAACAAAACCGATTAATAATATATCTCACAAACTCAAGAAATAGCAGTTGACTTACTATCATTACCTTATATCTTCCTATATATATATAAACACAATCCCTCCTCTTTTCCCCTCACTACTCATCATCATCATCTCCTTCTTTTTTAAAGCTTAAATCACCCTCAAGAACAATGATTAATCTACACGCAGACACCCATTTATCCACTTTATCTCTCATCTTCTACACTTGTATATTGATCCCAATTCTCCAAACCAAGCATGCACTCTCTAGAATCTTCACCTTTCTCCTTGACCCTCACTATCAACCCCAAAGCATAGTCTCTCAAGATTGGGAGCTCGATCTTCCAGTGTCCCGATTTCAAGATTTGAAATTACGGAACGAATGTGGAGACGATGAGCATGATGATAGCGAAGAAGTATGCGCAATTTGCTTGGCAGAATTGGAGAAAGAAGAAATGGTGAACAAATTGCCTAAGTGTGGGCACATGTTTCACGTGGAGTGCTTGGAGAAATGGCTGGATAGATGCCAATTTACTTGCCCTCTTTGTAGGTCCTCTCTATTGCGTGTTCGTTCTTCGCCATGCATAACGTCCAAGTCCCCCTTTTGTATTGATCTTACTTATCACCATGATTAGTCCTTAGATATAGGTTTTGTTTGATTCTTGATCTTGTCGAGATGTGCTTTTAGAGATGTATATATATATGTGTGTATATATTTTTTGAAATGTTAACTTTTAGAGATGGTGTATGGCAATCCAATATATGAGTGTTTTTTGTGTTTTAAGTTTTCGTCAATAACGTTTTCATGGTAGTCAGACCTTTTATTAATCAAATTTCTAACTCAATTCATAACCGCAAGTTAGATTATATGAAAATATATGATAACGAATTTGATTAGTGAATGATGAAAAGTACATCTCATAATTAAAGTTTAAAACTATATTTATGAAACCAGAGAGTTTTTCTTACCTTTTTTTTAAATTTTAAAATAGAGGCGGCTTAATTCAGCTTTCAAATATTACGTTGTATTTAAATATATACTATGGCGTCTGACTTGCATCAGGTTTTGTCAACTTATAAATAAATAAATATATATATATATATATATATATATATATATATATATATTTATATAATGGGGCAAGCTTTTTAATCAAGCTCAGTACTAAACAAGGACTGAAAAATCGCAATATTTCGGCAATTTATCGCCGAAATATCGCCAATTTCTCATCTCCGACATAAAAAATAGGTGTTTTAATTTTTCGTCAAAATATCGGCGAAATATCGCCGATATTTGGCGATATTTCGCTAAATATCGCCAATTTATCGAAATCGGTGCAGCAGTGTGTATTTTTGTCAAATTATCGCGATTTACCAGCTACATATCGTGTCGGTCAGTTTCTCATTTTCTATAAAAAATTTTTTTTTAAATTTTACATGTTTTACATATTATTTGGTTGTTATCTAAATTGTTAAATAGCAGCTTATTTCCTTGGGAATTCAGGGTTTGAATCTCTATGATAGTGGTGCCCGGTTTAACTGAACCGCCGGTTTCGATTCCGAACCGGCGGTTTGGCCAACCGGGAAGGGGCTAACCGGAACCGAACCGGGGTATGTTCGGTTATGGTTCCGGTTTGTAACCGGCGGTTCGAACCGCCGGTTTATCCGTTCTAGCAATCCGGGCCTAACACATGGCATTTTCAAAAATAAAAATAAAAAATTCGCACGAATTGCCGGTTAACCTGCGGTTCCGGCCACAACGGTTAGTTTTCGCCAGAGTCCAACGACACGTGTCATTTTCACAAATTTTCAAAAAAAAAAAAAAAAATGGAAAACCGCCTTTTCACGGTTTTTCAATATACGGAACCGGATCCGAACCGGATGAAACCGGTTCCGGTTCCAAACCACGGTTCCGGTTTGGAATCGGAACCGGTCAACGGTTCCCCGAACCGTTGACCCCCGGTTTCGAACTGGTCGGTTTCGGTTTTTTCAAAACCGTGGGCACCTCTACTTTGAGGTTGTATTTATTTAATTTTTATCCTACATTTAATTAGTTTTTGTAATATTTCATTTTAGTTGTCTTGATAAAATTTTAATAGTCAATTCTTTATTTTTTGATCCATATTATATGTTCCAAACCATTATTCTTCATTTAGTTGATTAATTATTCTTATAATTTATTATGATAAATTATTTTTTTCCCATATCTTTAAAATTGAAGTTGAATTCATTTAATTTTTATAAAGTAATTAAATACCAGTTCTTGTTGTAATTTTTTTGAAGATGAATTCATAGTACTAATTTTTTTTAAAGTAATTCTTTAAAGTAATTCATTTATATTTTTTTAAATTTTTTTAGATTATTTTTTAGTTTATCTCTAAATTTGTTGTAAACATATCTTTTTATTTGAAATTTAAGTTCAATATATGTATTGATGTTACTTATAATATTATGTAAAGTACTAGATATATTTTTCAACTTTTTTTACAAAGTTTTTAAATTTTTTGCATAAAAAACCGATATTTCCACCGAAATCGATATATCCATCAATATTTTCGTCCTTGGTACCGATATTTTTTGCGTAAAAACCCGATATTTCTACCGATACAGATATTTTTGTCTTTGGTACTAAATCAGTCATTTGTTTCCAATTTTACAAAAAGGCACACGAGGCTAGACTATAGTAAAAAGGTGGGCCCAATTTGGAAAAAGTACAGAGACGTTTGACTATAGTAAAAAAAATATTGAGCTCCGCTTAGACTATGTTTATTAACAACCTCCACAACCCCAACCTCTTAATAAAAAATTCATTTATCTCTCCTCCATATACACAACATACAACACAACCCAACCTCTACAATTTTCACACTTTTTCAATGACTCAACCCAACCTATAATAATTATTTATTTTATGATTTAATAATTACATTTATTTTATAATCATTTTTTTATTATTTGAAATGTGTACGAAATATATTAAATTATATGATATTCCAAATTCGTAATTATAAAAAAAATATTTGATACATTTAAAATAAGTTACAATCTCAATAACAAAAATAAAATTACAAGAATTGAAATACAAAATTATAAATAAATAAGTAAAGCTACAAATAGATAAGTAAAAAAACAACAATGCAGAAGATGAAAATTGCATATTTAATTATCGATGCCGAATTTTTGCCATATATGCTCAATCAAGTCGTTTTTAAGAGCAGTGTGAGCTTCTCTTTTGCGAAGTTGCTCCCTATTGGTCATATAAGCAGATAGGATTGCAATGCGATTAGTAGAGTATTGAAAACTTTGATCATCGTCTATGGGATCATCGATAAGAAATTTTGTGGGATCATAATAAGTTTGGTACATCTCTCATTCATCCTCCACTATCATATTGTGCATGATGATACAAGCCATCATAATTTTTCCCATCAAACTTTTATCCCAAACAAGACAGGGGCGTCGAAGAAATGCAAAACGAGCTTGTAGAACTCCAAATGCTCGCTCGACATCTTTTCGCACTATCTCTTGGTGTTGAACGAACAACTTGTGTTTTTTGATTATTGGAGAAGTAATTGACTTAACAAATGCAACCCATGAAGGATATATTCCATCAGTTAGATAATATACCATATCGTTTTCCCGACCATTCACGACATAACTAACCTTTGGTGCTCGACCTTCCAAAACATCACTAAAAATTGGAGATCGGTGGAGTACGTTAATATCATTGAGCGAACCTGGTGTTCCAAAGAAAGCATGTCATATCCATAAGTCATATGATGCAACAACTTTCAAAATGATTGTTGGTTTTCCACTTCTCCCTCCATATTGTCCAGCCCATGTAGTAGGACAATTTTTCCATTCCCAATACATGCAGTCAATACTGCCTATCATACCCGGGAATCCACGTTGTTCTCCGACACGGAGTAGTCTTGCCAAATCTTGTTCATTAGGCTTTCTGAGGTACTCGTCACCGAAGCAAGAAATGACGTTTTCTACAAAATTCATGAGAGATTGCCTTGTCATAACTGCACTCATTCGCAAGTATTCATCAACAACATCTGCTGATGTCCCATACGCCAACACCCTCATAACTTCAGTACATTTCTGTAATGGGGAAAGACCTTGTCTATCAGTGGCATTAGGTCTCAGTTGAAAATATTCGTCATTGGCAGTAACAGCCTCTATGATATGGAGGAATACTGATTTTCGTATGCAAAATCTACGTCGGAAGATCTCAGGAGTATACGTCGGGTTATCAACAAAATAGTCATTCATCAAACGTTCCTGACCAAGCTCACATTGTCTTTCACAATACCTTCTTCTAGCTCTAGGAGTGGGATCTTCCTCATTCAAATTAAGATTGTTTAAGAGCAGATCCTTGGCGATGCGATCTATGTGGTGATTTTGATGAGCAACCCGTTCTTGCCATTCATCAAATGCAGTAAAGAAAGAATCGGAACCTGAATAGTTATCTAGTGATTGATTTTCATTGTGGGACATTTGGGAAGTGGAATGGGTAAAACTATTGGATATGAAATTTTTCTTCTAAGAGGATTGAGATGATAATAGTGTACGTTTGATGAGAGAATATGAGGGGATATATAGATGGAGATCAATAATGAAAGACAAGAGCATGTGATCAATAATGGAAGACAGGTGTGTGATAATTCTGCAAAGTGGATAAGAAGTGCATGTGATCAATAATGGAAGACAGGTGCATGTGATCAATAATGGAAGACAAGTGCATGTGATAATTCTGCAAAGTGGATAAGACAAGTGCATGTGATCAATTCTGTAAAGTGGATAAGAAAAGTGAAAAGTAGAATAAATACTAATTAGAATAAAAATTACAGTTACTCGATTTAATAAAAATCACACAAATAAAAAAGTTTACAAGACAATACTAAAACACATACCATCAAATAAAAGAACTTACAAGACAATACTAAAAACACTACTTAAACAATGACAACAGATGACGTTTCATCTCTTCTTCATCTGGGGGATAAGTGATCCTTCGCCAACAAAGCCATCAAAAGAGACTGTTTCATCTTCATTTTCTCTATTTCCACTTTCTCTCTTCCTAATGTGTTGAGTACTTGAACTTCACTATCTCTAGTAAGTCTTAATGCACAAAGTTCTGCAACAACCTCAGTATTAGATGAAGACTCCGATGCCTAACCTTTTCCCTTCTTTTTTTTCACCTGATCTCTACCTATAGGACGTGAAATAGCTGAACCACCATTGTCTGGAGTTTCTGCATTAGTGGGGCTGCAATATTCACCATCTTCACTGGTCCTTGTTCTCTTTGAATCGCCACCACTTTCTTTGTTACCCTCGTCATCGTTAGCATGACTTCTTGAAGCATGATCAAATTTTATTTCCCACTTGGAAATTTTACTCATAACGTCATTAAATACATGCAAGTCGGCGAACTTACCATCGTATAATTGATGAGCTTCTTTCTCCACATCGTGTTGGCTCATTCCACTTCTTACTCGACGATGTGCTTCAATGTTAGCAGCAATCCACTTCTGGGCATTTTTATTAAGTCGTGTGAAATGACATTTAAGTGATTCTATATTTCTTTCATTTATTTCTTTTGGATCTTCTCTTCGAGCTTCTTCGTACAACTTATGCATTTTCCCCTAAAACGAGCCAGTGCTTTGAAATTTGTCATGTTTTTTTATCTTTGCTAACGAAGATCCAAGATGACATGAGGGCCACATCTTCTTTCACATTCCAAGTACTTTTGGCCACCCTTTCATTTGTATCCTGAAACAAATTGTGAGAGATATTTTGCGATGGCTGAGCTTGTTCAGAGATAGGAACTTGCTTCAGATTTGGAGAAAATTGAGGATTTTGAGAAAATTGAGAGTTTTGATAGTCTTCGGCGTTAAAAAAAGATTGAAAATTTGGATAGTTTTGGGAGTTTGGATAATCTGAATAGTTTGAAAAAAAAATTGGGTTACTTGGATCCATAATAGAAATTATGAGAAATAATAGAATATGATATAAATTATGAGAGATTATAGAAGATAGTAGACAAAAGAGATGATTTGAGATTGTTATTCAAAATGTATCAATATTAGTCTCTATTTATAGAGAAAAAAAATCACGAATTTTAGTAAATTTTTTTTATAAATAATTGAGTGTATAAAAATTATCTCAAAAAAAATCACATAAACCAATTCCAATTTGACAAGTGACATAATTTGATAAGATTGTATCTTAGAAAGTGTGCACAACCTTAAAAATGGAGAGGTTGTGCAGTCGACCGTTCGTGGAAAATGGGGACTATTTTGATTTTTTTTTAATTTTTCTTTGTCCTTTCCTACAACCGGTGCATGACATGGTTAATAAACATGGTCTTAGGTGTTAGCACTTGGCTGGGAATGGAGTTAATGGACTCTCATTATTTAAAAAAAATCACATAATACATATGTCAAACCTATAATTTTAATATTAAAATTTCTATTTTTAATATATATATATATATATATTATTAAACCATATAAAATGATTTAGGCCGATCATCTACCTATATATTAAAACACCCATAGAGAAGTTTTCAAAACATACATGAACCTCCTAAATAAAATCAAAAGGCTAGAAACAAAAGTTGAAACAACCAAAAAACGTAAAGTTTTTAATCTAAAGTTCGGAACACCCCAAAATCATAAATGTTAGAATTTAAAATTGGGAATATCCTAATAATCAACAAGTATGAAATTGAATCCTCTAGAACTATTACAAATTTCAAGTTTATCAAATTGCATTTTCTTTTCTTTAATGGCCAAAAATGTCATGTGATCTGCTGCTTTATTCTCTTCTCTATGTATGTGTGAAATATACAAGGTCAAGTGACTTTTGAAGGCCAAATACTTTGCAATCAATCGTTGGTGTCTCCAACATCCCGAATGGTTTACCGTAAAATATGAAACACAAATAAAACATTAGTTTCTATCCAAACACAAGAAAAATCTAACTTTATAAAATGCTCAAGTTCTTAAACAATAGCAAATATTTCAGCATAAACACTATCACAAAACTCACCTAAATAATTAGAAAAGAAAAAAACAAACCTAACAACAACATATCTAATCACACGCTCATACCCATTGGACCATGATTCTCTTTTGAAGCTCTATCAGAATCTTCAAAACCTTTATTAGCTTTTAGGTTCTCATCAAGAGTAACAAAATTGTTTAGTTACCTCCAAATGAAAGTGACATTAAATGATGAAAGAATCTTAGACCATATCATTGAACCAAAGTGTTAGGATTTATTTGTTAGAAAAACTCATGTAATTTTAATGATGACAAAGTTCCTCTTCTATAGGTCATTTTCTTAAGTCTTCTCATGTATAAATCGAGTCTGTGTATATATGATATGATTGACCAAAGAAGTCTGCTGAGAAAGAAGGATAAAATTCTCAACAGACCATATCTTATGGGGACGTCTACTGAAGATATCAGACATTAAATAAACTTGAAGACCCCTGAAGACCTTTGTTTAAATCCCTGTTACACAATCACAAGACAATGTGAGTAGACACAGATTCAAGAAGAAGAAAAATTGAAGATAAATCCAAAGCATATTCCATGAAGACATACATCAAATCTAATAGGAACAAGAAAGTTAGCTCTTGGCTACTCATTTTACCATGCGCAACTGAAGTTCGAAAGACCTTTAGAATAGTTCCTATAAGAGGAGGACTTGAAGACCTTATGACACCTGAAGAATATTAAATGAAGTCTTAATTATTGAGTAGACATATTAAAGGAAGTCAATGACACATTCATTCTTAAATGTTTGCCATCAGCCATCAAGTCTATTGTTGGAGATCAACTTATTATTGATCAAAAAGTGCACCTAAATTGAAGACAAATAGAAGAATTAAAAGAAAGACTATTGAAACAATTGAAGGGTGTTTGTGTAGTGTATTCAAGATATAGTAAAGTAAATACATAAACGTTTATAGTGGTTTAAGAGTGAAGTAGTCCTTCTAATCCACTCGACTCATCTTAAGGTGAAACTTTGTTAAATACTTATTTGTTTACAACACACATAGCTCCTTAGGGCATCTACACTTGTGAACAAAATCTTGTGATTAACAATAATAATATTTCTTTAACTAATGTAGGGATGTTTTAAAATGTGTGTTTTTAAGGTGTAGGAATATGTGTTCTTCAGTATTCATAAAAAAGTGATTTAATAACAAAAATCGGAGGAATCGGCGAACTTGAAGTTGTGAAGAGCAAAACCCAATAACAAGGGCATGTGCACCGCACCCTTCCTGAAGAAAGGTGAAGTGGTCGACAAAAGGCCCTGCTACTGCTGCCTCAAAGTTAATGTGCACTCCTCTTATTATTTTTTTAATTTTTTGATTACTTTTGTTATTTTATTGTTTTATTTAATTATATGAATTTAATATAATGATTGTATTTATGTTAAATTGATGTGGGTATGTGTTTTTAGAAAGGGGATATTTTTAGATTGGTGCAAGCACATGTGAATCACAAAATTATGTTATCTAATGAGATGCTCTAACAAACACAAACCAAATTAACAAAGACACCTACAAGAAGTTAGCTTCCACATAGGTAGCTCAACTTACATAGACACAAACTCACAAGATCACTCTAACTCACAGAGTTTTGCAACTCACACATAATTGAAACACTTAGTAAGTAACTCGGTTTATTCAACTTATGACTCATAAAACAATCTCATATAAAGATTAAGAAAATGATATTTTCTGGTAATTTCTTCAACTTTAAAACAAGCGCTTGACTTGATGTTCAACTTCTGATTTAGGTTTGCTTCTTGAGGTTGAGTGACTGATAGCTTTTTAGTATGATAAGTTACTTGTTGTAAGCTTGATAACTGATTATAATTTTGTTGCTTAGTTAATCAGCAGTTTCTTAGGTGCAATATTTCTCTATCTATAACTTGAGATTTTACCCGTTGAATATGAGCAAAACCAACTATTTAAAGTTGCTCAGGTTTGTAACAGACCATTCACTACAAAAATTGTGCAGATTACCGATAAAATTATCGATGAATTTGAGATTTTTATTTTAGTTTTGCTTAATATTTTCAATAGAGTATTATGTTCTGGTTACTATTGTCATCTAATAAGTCCTCTGAAATTTAATAATACCAACGAAAAAATATATGTTGGTATTAGAGCTGTCAATACGGGTCGACCCATAAACCGTCATAACCCTCATTTGATGAAAAAGAACGGGACAGACTTCTTTTTTTTATGACGGATCTCAAAATCTCAACACAACCCAACCCATTAGTGGGTCGTGTGGTTAGCCTACCAAAATTTTATTTTTATTATTTTTTAATTATTTAAAATGAAAAAAGTATAAATATAACATATATATTCATTTACTATGATATATATGCATTCAAATTCATATAGTATACAAAACAATATTTTTAATTATAGGGTTTTCACTAAAATTTCTTAATTCTTATAAATGAATGATTCATATCAATATTTTATAAATCTTTACTTGCACTAGGTAAGAATTTTCATGATTATTATTCATTTCTCATCTATATTTTCGATCAAAAAAATAAAAAAAATAAAAAATATATATAAGAAATTGAAGTGGGCCAACCCATTAGCCCACAATCGACTCCACCATTTTGGTAATCCATTAGCCTTAGTAGTAAATACTGATAACTTTTTGTCACCAAACCATCAGAATTTATTTTTCAAAATTTAATGAGTTTACTGAAAAAATTTCATTTGTAATTCATTGGTATTTACCCATGGAATGTGTCTGTCGATAAATTCCATCGATATATCATTGAATTTATGTAGCAATTTAATATATTCAGAAGGTTTACATCGGTATTTACCCACCAAATGTGTTCGTCGGTAAGTTTTGTCAGTATGTTGCCAAATTTTTATAGTGATTTAATGAAGTCAGAAGGTTTACAGTAATTGTAATGAGGATAATCTGCTTTAATCCAGCAGGTTGTTGGTTTCTGCATAGTGTCATTCCAACTGACACTTTCTTATTGGCTAAGAAGTCTATTGTTTAAGTTTGTCTCTACTGGCTATATTTGAATTCAAGAACTTGATTGACACTACCTCCTTTTGATATATTTCTCGTACATCACTTAGTTGTATGTCTTTAATTGACATTTCCTAATTTTGATGTTGATCTTCCTTTTACATCACTTAGGGTATGTTTGGACCGGACTTAAGGTGGCTTTTGCAAATCTAGATTTTGGCTTGAGAAGGATTTTGTGAGTTTGGATTTTGAGTAGAATTATAGTTAAGATATCATTTTCACATAGAGAATTGTAGAAAAAGTAGATGTTTTTTGTTGGGAGTTGTAGAAAAAGTAGATGTTTTTATTGAGAATTGTAAAAAGTAGATGTTTTTATGGGAATTGTAGAAATAATATGAAAAGTAGGGTAGGTTATATGATTTTGATAATTCTTATCCAAACATGGACTGGATTGAACCAATCCAAAATCCAGATGGACCAAGTCCAGTCCAAACATACCCTTAGATGTTGTACGCTTTTATTTAATCTTGCAACATTGATCTTGTTAGCATGCAACTCTAAGATTTCTATGTTATAGGATTCTTGTAGTAAGTTTGGTATTGTTGTAACTTCATCTTTCTACATGTTTTATTCTTCTTACAACATAAGTGCTACAACAACTAACAACAATTATAGCCCACAGACTTAAAAGTACTATCCAACTTCACATAAACAATGTGAAAATTTGGGGTCTCTAAAGCCTATTGCACTTCTATGTTGTCTCATCAAAATCTAGCAATTGATTTCCTAACATAATATATTGAAGATGGGTTAATTGAAGCTTGAAATCACGATAGTGCCCTCTCTTGTGTAAAATTTTCCTTGAGAATATTAGGATGGTTGTGTATGTGTATATTCATGGGAGTATTAATCGAACCAAATAAAGGTTAATGTTTGGCCCAAAATACATGAACACGTGTAGTAGTTATATATAATAATTAGATGATTTCTGGTGTGAGTGATTAATTATCCTAAAGGAAGACTATTATTTGACATGATTTTATTATCAGTAAATGATTGTTATACTGAGGTAACCACTTACAAGTTATGTTACTGTCAAAAAACATGATATTAATGTTGTGATTTTTACTTGAGATGTTGTCATCACATTTTAATTTCACGATCTATCATATGATGTAGGGGTGTTTGCAAAAAATTCCCACAACTTAAATGAGCTGTCAAAAGCTGAAAAAGTAACTAGGAGCCTGCTTTTGACAGCTTATTTAAGCTGTGAGAATTTTTTGCAAACACCCCCGTAATGTGGGTATGATGATTATTTTTGGTTTGTTTATTCTTTGTTTAACTATGATATATGTTACTTTTGAGTCTGCCGATATTAACAACATTTCATGGTAAATGGGTCGAACTTTAAAGATTGGAAGGATAATATTTTAACCACTTTAGGTTGCATGGATCATTACTATGCACTAATGGTAGAGAAATCTGCTTCTATGACAATTGAAAGTTCACCTAATGAAATGAAGAATTTTAAGAATGAGAGATCAAATCGTGTTAGTTTAACGATCATTAAATACATCATTCTGCAAGCCTTTAGAGGCACAATGTACGAGAAAATTAATTTGGTCAATGAGTACCTTACCCATATTGAGCAACATTTTGTAAAGAATTAATGATAAGGTTGAGATAAGTACGCTTTTGGAAAACTTGATCTCAATGAAGTATGAGAGTAAGAAAAATATAAGGGAGTTCATCATGCATGTCTCATTTTACTTAAAAATTGAGTGCACTGAAGTTTGAGGTGTATGAAGACTTACTCATACATTTGTTGTATATATCTCTTCCTGCACAGTTTGATCATTTTAAAAAGGTCAGTTACAACTGTCAAACAAGAAGTGGACTCTTAACGAGTCCATTTTATATTGTGTGCAAGAAGAAGAAATCCTTAAACAAAAACAATCCAAAATTGCTCAGCTAGCCATTAATTTCAAAGATAAAGGAAAATGCATGAAAAGAAAGTTTGTTGAGAAAACTGCTGCAGATAAAAATCCAACACACAAGTAACAACGAAATGATACTGACGATGAAAATTGTTTCCCTTGTGAAAAACCTGGACATAAAAGAGGGTTTGTTTCAAATATCAGTTTGTCGTGCAAATACATGTTAATATCTTACTTTGATTTGTTCTAAGCTTAATTTAGCTTCAGTGCCTATAGACACTTGGTGGTTAGACTATTGTGCTACCACACACAAGTGTTTCATTGTAGGGTTATTTGAGCTACAAAAAAATGAAGTGATGGTGAAAGATGCACCTATGTTAGTGATGACAAATCAGTATAAATGGAGGCAATAGAGCATTTTATTACATATTGATTATTATTGGATCCGAAAGACTCTTTTGTTGTACCGTCTTATTGATAGAAATTGGTTTCTATTTTCATTATGGATAAATTTGATTTTTACTTGTACATTTGGAGATTGTTAATTTAAACTTTCAAATAATTCTAGTATTGTGAGCACTGATTCTATAACACCCCAAGTGAGATTAATTAGGTTAATTGATTAGTTATTATAACACAAAGTTTGGAACAAGTAACATGAGATAGAAAGTAGCCACGTTTCTTACTTCTAAGCATAGGCACCCTCATTTCATGACACATGGCCCATAAGCTTTCCAAGTGTCACGCCCCGTTTTCGTACTTAAAATGTCAGAGTTTTCTTTGTGGGCGTGCAAGAAGAAGGGGAAAAGAGACATACATTTTAAATCAAAAGAATAAGATAAAAGGCGTAAGAAAGATTTACATATACAATACTTCGATACCAGCCGAAGTAAAATATTGTAAAACCTTGAGCAACGGAAAAACATCAGGATCCATAACATAAAAGAAGTATAATTATCTTTTACAAATATGAAATATTAAAAATAACGTTTTGACATCAAGTTTTGAAAAGTAAAAATAGAAGACTTGATATAGCACCATTCTCTCTACGCAGCTTGACTCTCGTAATTTCCTGTATTGTGAATACAGATAGGGGTGAGTGCGTTGAATACACTCGTGGGGATAATTTCCATGTTCGAACAATTATTAAGCAGTTACAAAAATGAAACATATATAAGTTCGGCAATTAAACACATCACATATATAGCACAACACGTAAAATGTTTCCTAAAGAAACGACCCAACCTATCTCTAACTATCGGTGTATTTACGGACCACCCGGTCCATCCCTAGCTATCGGTGTATTTACGGACCACCCGGTCCATTCACGATATAAAAACATGCACACAATATTCACAGTACATAGGGTTCAACAATTCATATATAAAATATGGAAAACAATAAACATATAAAGATTAGAAGTTACCCCCACCTTGTTCGGTGGTAACCGCGTGAGTTGTCAAAGTATTAAATTTTAAGAGTATTGATCTGATTGTAATCCTACACATGTAACGAGGTTTCTCAGATCCATAGTACGTTAATTACGTATGTATAAATTATAAAAATTCTCTCGAAGAAGAAACGATAGGGAAAATGAGACGGAACGAAAGATCTAAAGATCAAGGATGAAGAAATGAGTGTGGAAGGGTGATCTTAAGATGAAGAGGGAAAGATTAGGGTTGCAACGGAAGAAGAACAGAAATAATCGGAGTTAAACGATCTCAAACGGAGCGTTTTAAGGTATAAAGGTGTTTTCGTAATTTTTAGAAAAGAGTTGACTTTGACCGGGACCCCCGACTCCCGGCCGACGACATCTCGTCGCGGGCGATAAAACGCACACACACGATGCGGACTGACGCGCATACACGCTCGCCGATGCGCACATGGCACATGCACCGCGCGCCCCCGACACTCGCCCACGCGTCTCTCATCACGCGCACCAACGCGCACGCCCGCGCATAGCACGCATCCCGTGCGCACCCACGCGCACGCGCCCAGCAGCAGCAGCAGCTCCCAGCTGCGGCGACGCCACCTGGCGCCGTTTCCCCATGACTCGCCGACACCACCAGTGTCGGCCACCACCACCATGGCCACGACGATGCTGCCCAGCGCCGCCACCAACAGCAAAACACACACACACGCATGCATACACACACACATATCATACACGCACATACACACACACCTGCATAGCTCTGGCACCGTTGCCCACGGCGGCGCCACCCCTCCAACACCACACACACACACACTCAGGTGGCTGTCTAGCCACCTTTCCGGCTGGGGAGAGAGAGGACAGACAGGGAGAGAGAGGGAGGGAGGAGAGAGTTAGGGTTTCCAGAGGTTTGATCGGTCATTTTCCTATGAAGAAGAAGTCGGAATGAAAATCCAAGACCTATTCTAGAATCGTCCCGGCGAGACCTACAAGCTGTGCGAAAATCGGCTAAAACCAAGAAAAAGTTTCCGGCATCGACGACGGCACAGGCGGCGGCACGGCGGCAGTTGCCGGAAAACAGAGGAAGGGGAAGAGAGAGAAAAGAGAGATAAGATACTTACTTTTTCGATTTCTTGTTTGAATAATTACATTTACGATTCGTTTCGTATTATTTATACCCTTTTTCGAAAAATCATATTATTCATCGAGAATATCTTAATTTTTACTATTCATAAAAATATCTTACTATTCATGAAAATATCTTATTTTACTATTCATCGAAATATCTTACTTTTACTATTCATTGAAAATATCTCGTTTCCGATTCTTCATATTTCGTCGTATACTTCGTGATTTGAGCTACCGGTCTCCAATTGACCTCAAATTCCTTTCTATCTTCTCATTTTTCGATTACGAACCTTATGATAAAATTATAACCTATGCTTTTCAATTAAATTATACTATCGATTAATTAAACATGCATTTTACTATTTTTTCTGAAATGCACATAATTAAATCAAACAATTATGAGTTTAATTATTTAATTAATCAATTATGCGTCGTTTTTTATCCTAAGCGCTACACCAAGTGTTGACACTACATCTATTGTATATTACAACAAAGTCTAAGGGAAAGAAATTGAAACAAAATGGAAAAGTCAAACCCCCAAATCACACCATCTCTTACTCACTCTCTCTATCTCTTTTCTCTCTCACTATACCATTTAATTATCTCACTCAAAGAGCTATCACCACCACCGTCGGAGTTCGTATTCATTTCGGTAGGTACATCGGTTCTCTCGATCGTCGTCGTCACTGGCGCGACGACTCTCTCTCTCTCTCTCATCTGCTCATTTGTCGTCTTTGCTGTTGTTTTTGGAGTTACTGGCGCAAGGTTGCACCGGTTAGTGGAGTAAAGGTGTGCCACGACAACGATTGTGCAGAAGTCGGTGCCGAGGAAGACACTGACAATATGTGTGTGTATGCTAGTGTGTGTTGTTGTGGGTTTTGTGGGTGGTGTGTTTGAGGTGTTGTGTGCGTGCGTGTGTTAGTGGTTGTGGCTGAATTGGACTTTAGTCCCTGAACTTTCAGGATTTATGAAATGACCCTTGAACCTATTAATATAACAAAGACACCACTAGACTTCAAGAAATTATGAATTTGACCCGGGAAATTATGGATACTGCATTTTAACCCCAGAACTTGCTGTTTCTTGATTTCAAACCCCTAAACTTTCTGAAACTACATAAAACCCTAGAGTATGCTGGAAGTGATCAATTTAACCCTTAAGGTTTCTACCTTCTCACCAAAATATCCAACGAAATCCTAATTTCAACCTTTTAGGTTATATAAACCCTAATTACAACAGTCTGAGGCTACATAAGCCCTAAACACAAGAGTCAGGTTTTCTAAATTTCATATTTTAAGCCTCGTTTCTCTCCTCTTAAGCCATTTCTTATCACCAACGCTCGTTTTTTCAAAAAATACAAGTTGTATTCCTTACACTCGAACTTTCTGCTTACAAACCCTTTTTCCCTCGATCCTATTTAAGAGTATTCTCGATTAAAGTTTTCATTTGAATTACGAATAGACTCTTTTAGTCGCTAAGACGAGAATTTTGTATCTTGTAGGACATGCAGATAAAGGACCTCGCTAGTCTCCCGGAACGTAGCAGTTATCCCAAGATACCACTTGATTGAAGTCAAGAAACGAACTTAGGAGTTAGAGAATCAAGCTTCACGAAGGTTACCACCGAACGAAATGGGGGTAACTTAAGAAAACATGATAATAGAAAACAAAGCATCGCCAAGAGAAAGAAGATATCAAGAGAGTTCTAGAGGAAAATTTAAAGTTTATGCAACCAAAATCATTTGATTTTCAAGTAAGTAGAAATTCATTTGCAACTACAATGCATGAACGTAGTACTTCATGGTTATATATTACTTAAGTGATATTACGTGATTTTATGTATCCTTGAGAATTGACGTGTTTGAATGATGCTATATGGAAGTATATGTGATGCATTACGAATATCAATCACGAGCATCAACACGCAAATGATGGAAGTTATTGCATTCTGCATACAAGACATGATTTCAAGATGAAAAGGATTTTAATGACTGAATGATGCTATAGGGAAGTATATGTGATGCATTACGAATATCAATCACGAGCATTAACACGTAAATGATGGAAGTTATTGCATTCTGCATACAAGACATGATTTCAAGATGAAAAGGATTTTATTGACCACTACTGGTATCGAGGCATGTAATCATGCTTACGATATATTATATGGGTAGTCGGAGACATGTGAGACATGGTTATGGCTTGATTCGTTCAGCCGGAGGCCTGTGAGACATGGATATGACTACCATTACTATATGATTAGCCAGTGGCATGTGAGATATGGTAATGGCTTGATTCGTTCAGTCGGGGGCCTTAGAGACATGTATATGGCTATAATGATGAATGATGTTGTATTGAGCTCTATCAGATGCCTAGTAGCGAGGTGATCAAGGGCCCAATGAAGGAAAATGATTTTGTAAGAAAGGTTTTCATTCATTACCATGCATCATTGACATCATTCCATATCATTAATGTTATGTGCATAATTTCTGCTTATTGAGCTTTTTAGCTCATATAATTCATGCATTATAGGTGAATCTGCTGATGTATAAGCTTATGGACTTACTGACCGTGTTGTTGAGTTCCTATGGGTTCAGAGATGGTGTACATGGATGACGACCTATTGGGACTTATCTTCCTTTAAATAATATTTTGATAAAGTACTTAAACTTCTTCTGTTTGATCTTCTGATGTATATAAACATTTAAAATATAGAAGTGGGTGTGACTTTACTTTATGGTACACGCTACGAAACGTATTATAGTCTTACTGGATTTTCATGTGCAAGAAAAGTTATTTATGTTATTATGTTTAAAAAAAGAGTCACACACTCACCTATAGGTGTTTTAATATGAAAATCTATTACATGATCTAGTTATAAGAGAAATGTGATCGTGACAGATTCTGTTGCTCCCAAGTGACACATGAGGTTTAGAAGGGGTGAATAGATCTTTATAGATGTTAGGAAATTTATTTTTTGATTTTGATGAGACAAAACAATATTGTAATAGAAAATTAGAGTACCCTGTTTTTCAAAATGTTTAAGTAAAACTTAGATTAGTTTTGAATCAAGAGGACACGTTAAAGAATGTAAATCAATTAAGTAGCCAATTGATCAAAAAAGAAGATACTGAAAGCAGCAATGATGGTCGCTACTAAATGCAGCAAAAGAAAACAGTAATAAGAAATTGTAAGCAAATACTACAAGCAGAATGAAGATAACAAGCTAATAGAAAGCTGCATTACTGTAAAGGTTGGAATTACTGCACTTTAAGATAAAGAAAGACAGAGAGAATGAATTGACAAACACACTCATCAATGCAGTACGAGGAAAATCAGTGTCGTTCAAAGAAATATCTCTTCAAAACTAGCCAGTATAGATAGACTGATTAATGAAGTACGAAGAGCCAATAACCAATCGACACGTGACCTGATAGATTACATCAAACCTGCAATCTAGTACAACTGTATTGAATAACTTTGAGTGCAAGACAAGGAGAATTAAATGTGATCCCTAAAAGGTAATTAATACGAGCTCAAAAACACTGAAAAAGGATTCAAATCAAGAAGTATGTCTCTCTCAACGGACATTTCTTCATCTATAAATAGAGAAAGAATTGACTGAAAAACTGATCACACTCTCTCAAACAAGAATAAGATTACAAATTCTCAAGCTTTCAACTCTCAAAATTTTCAGTCACTCAATCTCTAGAAAATTATATATAGGGCCAAAATTTTAAATAGCCAATTATACAAGAAAACATATTTTTTTGACCTACTTTTGTAAAGTGTTCTCTTTTAGCTAAGAGAAATTTTTTTTACCTATACTACCCTTAATGAAATTAAACCAAAAGAAAAGAAATAAAAATAAAAAGAAAAGTTAAAACTAAATAAAATAATTGAAATCCCTAATTTTTAATCCCTTAATCCCACGCTTAATCCTCTTCCCTAAAAATATCCGCACAGTTGTTGCTCTTTTCTTCGCCAGTCGCCTTCCGCCGTTGGTACATTCACTGGTCTTCACGTTGCACCTCTTTTCTTCCTCGGGTATATTTTATTGGTTACTCTCTCACATATAGAGATATTAGATACACACCAACACACTCAAATTGAGGATTGTGTAGTCGAGTTTCTTTCAGTAAGTTTTGATATTTTGGTGGCTTGGTTTGTTTGTATTTGAATTAACTAGTGTTGCACATTACCTGTTTGTTGAATTGTCAATCTATCAATGTAGCAGTAACTAGTGTCAATGTATTACAACAATAGGACACAAATTTTAAATAGCCAATTATACAAGAAAACATTTTTGTGTCCTACTTTTATAAAGTGTTCTCTTTTAGTCAAGAGAATTTTCTTTTACTTATACTACTCTTAATGAAATCAAACCAAAAGAAAAAAAATTAAAATAAAAAGAAAATTTAAAACTAAATAAAAGAATTAAAATCCCTAATTTTTTAATCCCTTAATCCCACGCTTAATCTTATTTCCCAAAAATATCCACACAGTTGTGGCTCCTTTCTCTACCGTTCGCCGCTGATCACCACCGGTCAGCTAGTCGTCGCCTTCCGCTATTGGTACATTCACTGGTCTTCATGTTTCGCCTATTTTCTTCCTCAGGTATGTTTTGCTGGCTACTCTCTCTCATATAGAGAGATATTAGATACACACCAACACACTCAAATTAAGGATTGTGTTATCTTTCAGTAAGTTTTGATATTTTGTTGGCTTGGTTTGTTTGTATTTGAACTAACTAATGTCACACATTAAAATTGTTGCTCCGCCCGCCATTCCTCACGGGTCAACCACCGCCACTCCTTTGAGTTGATCGAAAAATAATTTTTTGGATTTTCAATATTGTGTATTGTTAATAAATGAGAGTTGTGAAATAGAGATGAGAGTTGAGAAAAAAAAAAGAATAATCTTAAGGGTATAATGGGATTAAAAACGATTTCTCTTGGCTAAAAAATAACAGTTTATAAAATCATAACAAAAAAGAATATTTATAAATAAAAATGGTTAAAAATGAGGTTAACACACATATATATATATATATATGTATATATATATATATATATATTAGATCTATAAAATATCAAAACTTTATTCCTCAATTAAAAAAAATTAAAAAGTCTCTTCAAGTTTAATATTATATGATTTTTCTCTTAAAAAATATGAATTTCTCCTTAAGCTATTGATTTCGAGCCTTTTAACATTCTTTAGTAGATTCATATGAACACTTTTATTAGATAGTTAAATTTTACATTATTATTAAGTATTAGTATAAAGCCCGTGTAATATATGGGTTGAAAAACTAAACTAAACTTAGTAAAATAAGAAAAATATAAATTATATATATATATATATATATTTATTTATGATTTTGTGTGATACACATATTTTAATTTAGTATTAGATATTACACAGTGTGAAAAAAATGTTATATATCTATTTTATTCTTCAACCCTCCCACCATTTTTTTTGTTTGATTTTATTGTTAAAGTTTAGACTAACCCCAAATTTATGTTCAATTAAGTGATAAAAAATTAATCAATTCACATTTATCTTAATTTTTATGTATATATTTTCACTAAATTTTTTTAATTAATTAAAATTAATAAATAATTTCTATATTTGAAGTCTAGCATGTGTTATTTAACAAAATTTAGTTACAAAATGCATATATTATTTACTAATATCTATTATCAACATAATTAAATTGATTATCATTAAATAGCCACATTGATTAGCTTTCAAATTCTATTTATTATAGATTTAATTTTTAAATTAAAATAAAATTAATATGAAAAATGTATGGTTGACATATGGTGGTTATTCTATTATATACACACACTAGGGTTCCACAAACATTGAGATGAAAGTAAATGCAAACAAAACCTAAAACAATAAAATATCACTTTATTCATAGAAGTGGTAAATCGAGTATCTCTACACAATTTTGAATGTTTCAAACAAATTAAATAAATAAATCCACTAAAGATAGTCATATCTTCAAAATCTAAAAGCGAGTTAATTTGAAGAGATGATCATTCATCGACAACAAAGACACCAAAATCATTAGGAAAATTTTATAGAAATGTCAAAATTCCTCAATTTAAAAGCAATTTTCAAGACAGGAAATAAATGAAATGACGAAAGAGCAGGAAAAGAACTAGTGAGCTAAAATGAGTATGAAGCAATGAAATTAAGCGAGTAAAAAGAGCACCATCGCCATCAACACTCATAATTTAACACAATCTCATTGCTAAGTTGATATTATAGTTAAGAAGATCACGCACAAGTTCCTCTTTTCTTCTGTGAAAAAGGGTTTGAGCAGGATTGGAAAATTAGAAGGCGCCAAACGATTGCAGAAGAGAGAAATTGAGCATAACTGAGACGTACCACTGACACTGTGTCTCTATGCCGACATTTGTTATTTGCATTGGTATATCTATTTGTGTTGCATAATTTATTATATAACATCTAATGTTTTAAAATACAAATTCAAAAAAGAATTATTCAATTTTCATTAATTAATAAGTTTAAAACAATCATTTTCAATAAAGTGTTTTTCTTTTTTATTTTATACTTTTTTCTCTAAAATTTCAAATTTAACATATTTCAAATATAAAAATAATTCCTATATTGAAACGTAGAATATGTTATTTAGATAAATTTAGTCAATATTTTTAAATTATTTAGTATTTCTTTTTCACACAACACAAAACTTGAAATCATTAATTAGTCATATTTAATGTCAAAATAATATGAGCATGCCAAGTATAGGTGATAGGAATGTAAATGAGCCGAACCAAGCTGAATATCACTAGGCTCGAGTTTGACTCGTTTTTTTTTTTTCGGGCTCGAGTTCGTTACGAACTTTAAAAATGGAATTCGAGCTCGGCTCGACATCAAAATTTTGAGTTTGATATTCATTCAAGTTTGGCTCCAATAAAGTTTGATAACAAGCTAAACGAACTTGAGCGAACTCAGCTCGAGTTCGCTCGATAAAAGTTCGTTAAAAGTTCAAAATGGGCTCAAATACAAGCTCGTTTATTCAAAGTTGAGTTCGGCTCGATAAAAGTTCATTGGAAGTTCAAATTGAGCTCGAATACAAGCTTGAGTTCAGCTCGAAAAAATTAGAGTTCGAGCTCAAGTTTGAAAGCACGTTAACACTAATTTTGTCATACATGTCAAAATTTACAAGAAATCATAAACATAGGACACATACAAATTTTGAAATTCAACAATAAAAAAATGATTAAAATGTGAAACCACAAGTCTCATAGAAAAAATATTAAAATATCAAACCAACAAAAATGTCAAATCAAGTCCTTGTAATATTCTAAACATTCAACTTCTTGATCTGGAGTCCTTGACGACATACATAAGATTAAGTAGAGAAGTTAACTGAACATGAACTGCAAACTCTCGTCTTCTACAATGTTCAAAACAATTAGTTACGAAAACTAGAGATGTTTAACAACTTAAAAAGCATGAAATAAATAATTCAGTTTTCTATATAAATAACTTACCTATAGAGCTCTCCAAACTTGTAATGAAAGCCTTTAAGATAATTTAAGATAAATGTATCTCCGGAATCTCCACAGTAGCCTTGTACATACAAATAAATATATATAAAAAAATCAAATTTTCATGTATAAATTATGTAAATATCGCACGAAAAACATATCATACACAACTGAATAAATATATAATTAAATAAGTAGTTTTTACTTACCTTTTCTTTTCTCTTGATACTATAACGAGCACACACCAAATCTTCTCCACAAAGTATAGCTTGAACTGTTCTCACTCCCAAGTTAGCACGATGTGGATCAATAACCCTACCACGCGTACTAAAAGTTGATTCAGAAGCCACAGTTGTTATTGGAATTGCTAGTACATCACAAGCCATTTTTGACAAGATTCTAAATTTCAAGTTGTTTGTCCTCCACCATGCCAATGCATCAAAATCAACATCTTTATAACATATAACAACTCCTTCATCCAAGTACACTTCAAGCTCCAACTTCACTTTCTCAACACTATCAATATTCTTAATATAATTAGAAAATTTAGCCTGAACTTTATCTTTTCCCTTTCCACTAGTAGTGCTCATACTACTATACCTACTTTGAGTGTCACCTTGAACACTCTTTTCAACAATACCAATTTTTTGAGACACAACGTACTCACTATACAACGTTCGCAATGTCTCACGAACATTGATAATGTGCTCAATTGCATCAACTTCTGAATAAATTTGAGGGAAACACCATTCAATGAACTTCATTTTATACTTTGGATCTAAAACTACTCTGATGGAAATTATCAAGTTACAATGACCCCAATATTTCTCAAATTTAACCTTCATCTTCTCAACCATATCAACCATGAAATCATCATCTCCCACATTATATCCACTCAGCAGCTTTTTGATGTTATAAAGTTCGGCGAAAAATAAGTTTGAAGTCGGATATTGTGTACCTGAAAGAAATATTATAGGTAACTTCATTAAATTTTTGAAGAAATGAAGAATTTAACAAGTTCAAAATTAGATATATGAATACTTGAAATGACTTTAGTGACGTCACTGAATTCTTCAAGAAATGAACAAACAACAGGAACCATATCCCAATCATCCTCACTTGGCAAATGAATATCCCTTTGTTGTAGGGACGGAGCCAAGATTTATGCTTTGGGGGGGCGAACTTTCTTAAAACCCAAATTATGAAAATCGAATATAGATATTTAACACCAATGCATATTTTTTTTATCATATTACATACCTATTATACTCGAAATACACAATAAACAATTTAAAATATTTAAAGATATGTTACCTTACATCAAGAAAAATCCATATCAAAATCTACAACTCTAAGTGGCATGTCATTACAATAGAATCAACTCAGCAAAATCAAAGGAAAAATATTACTATCTCATATTTGTAAATTTACCATGAGATAATTATAAAATGTTAAAAAAAATTAAAAAATTAGAGTAATATAAAAGATAACGTTCACTAACCTTATTAAGATTATGCTTTTTAAGTTGTACTTGTCACTTCTCCATACCATCAAACTCATCAACAATTGAATCAATATCAATTTTTTCAGTAATTTCTTTTTCGATGTACATTAATAATGAGCTAGACAAAAAGTCATCTTCCATTTTTTTTCACAATCTTGTCTTGACAATCTTCATAGATGAGAGTGCACGTTCCGTTGTTGCAGTAGAAACCGGAATAGTCAAAGTAAGTCTAACTAGTCTATCAACAAGGTAGTAATTCATTGTCTTACCAGTCTTAGACAACAATTGACACAACTCTGAAAGTGTTGATACCTTTTGGAAAAGCACATTGCGTCTGATATCAATTTCAAAATGTTCTAATTGATACTTCATATGCAATTTCTCTTAGCTACTAAAATCATCAGGATAGAACTTCTCCATTAGTTTACAAATATTATCAATGTTGAAAGATTTGTATCCATCTCTCGGATCCAAAGCTGAGCTAAGCCTAAGTAGTTCAATTGTGTCATCATTAAATCGATTATTCATCTCCAAAAGTATAGAATCTAGTGTTTCCATGAATATATCAAATCGATAATGATGCCTCAAAGTAACTGGACTACCTATAAGAACCTGACCTCTAACTGAACAACGTTGAACATTCATTTCTGGGATAATTATCTCATACTTCTCACAGAAACTCTTAACTTCATCAAGCAACTGATCATATTTATTGTCTCTGTATCTCTGAAGAAGTTCTTTTGTGATAGGAACCATATCTATTGCATTGACAATATCTTGATTTTTGCATTGTAAAATCTCACAAAGATCATCTGTCATTCCAAGTAGCTCAATCATGAAATGCAACATAAACACAAATTCAAATGATGTCATTGTGTCATATGCTCCATCGGTTGTGGCTCTAAAAGACAAATTATTTTTCTCATTGACAATCACTTTTAAAATAAGAAGAATAGACTTGAACATATTGCGTACACTGTGAAGAGACCTTAGATGAGAGCCCCATCGTGTATCCTCTGGACGTTGCACGCTTCCAATTTGATTTTTTCCTTTCCTAGTGTCAAGTTCATTTGTGGAAGTTAATTCTGCAATTTGGATGGACTGAGCACTTTGTAGTTGATCATGGCGTTTGGAAGAAAAATCCACCAAATTCACAATAACAGTCACATATGAAAAGAAATGCTCAACCGGTATAACACTTTTAGCAACTGCTACTAAGACCAACTGTAGTCGATGAGCAAAACAATGAACATAGTATGCATATGGACACTCTTTCAAAAAGAGAGCTTGTAAACCATTCCACTCTCCTCGCATAGTACTAGCACCATCATAACCTTGTCCCCTCATATTCTGTATGATAAGATTATTGTGAGAAAGAACTGCAGAAATGTCTCTTTTTAACGTAGTAGCTTTGGTATCTTCCACATGAACTATGTTAAGAAATCTCTCACGAATAAAACCATCTTTATCCAGAAATCTTAACATAATGGCCATTTGCTCCATTTTTGACTCATCTCGAGATTCATCCACAATGATGCAATACTTAGCATCACCAATTTCTTCTCTGATGTATCTTTGAATTTTACTCGCATAAGTGACAAAATCTCTTTTTGAATCTGAGGAGAAGTATAATAAGCATTTCCTAGAGTTTTTTCCAAGACAATTGAGCTCACCTCATCATTATAAGAAGTTGTATGACTTATAATTTCTAAGAAATTTCCATGATTATCTGAATCTGGACATTCATCACGAGCTCTAAAAGTTATACCTTGAAATGCACATAATTTTGCAACATCAATAGAAACTTAAAGTCTCAAACGATTTTTCTCAACCATCTCAGAGGATTTTTTGTCTATGATCTTAATATGTTGCAGTGAATTCATTAGATCATGAGATTGTTTCATATCTATCTTGTGTGATGAATTTGGACATTTGCCTTCATGAATCAAAAAGGAGCAATTTTCGCCGTTACTTACTTTCTTCCAAGCTTGAAATCCATCCACATTAAATGCATTATCCCATGGATGTGTGGATGGCTTGATATAAAGAAAACACGGAAGACAATATGCAACATTTTTTATAGGTGAATATCCCAACCAATTAGAAATTTTTTTATACCAAGTTGGTAAAAACTTTCTACGGTGCTTATCCACAAATTGAGAGGAATTTATGGGAACTCCTTGATATGGACTGACAATTAAATAAGCACGTCTAATCTCATCTCTTTTATTTACTGGGTAACTCCATATAGACATACGCAATCCAAGATCTCGTTCAATATGAAAACCATTAGAATCATGATCAAGCTTTTCTATGACTCTTGAAGAAGACTCATCAACACCATTTGTTGAAAGATCGGCTATTTCAACATTATCCACATCAACCCTTGAAGTTTCTAAAATATAAGAACTTGAACTCTCTTGAAAATTCCGTTTCTTGGAGAAAAACGAATCAAGTGTCTTATACTTCATAGTCAATCTACCTACATATGTATATAAAAATACAAGATTATATAAGTACAACAACAAGTAATTTTCCATTTCAAAAAATATCATTGTGTTTTCAAATGACTAAGAAATTTAAAATAATTTAAATAGATACTAATATACTAAGACATTTAAAGTTAAGATTCAAAAATACCACTAAAAATTGAAATAAAGTTAAGGAAATACATGATTACATAAGAAATCTTTTTAGGGTTTAAAACAAATAACTCAAAAAATTAAAAATGCAAAGCATGGTAAGATTAAAGTAAACTATAAAAATAAGAGCATTAATGTTAGTATATTACCTTATATTCATCAAGAAAGGTGAATTTTGGATGATAAAAAAATGAAGAAAATGAAGTTCTGCTCTGCTGCTCTTCGACACTTTAATGGCTTATTTGAAAAGAAAATAAAAACAAATAAAATATAGTTAAATGTGTGTATTCTTGGTTGCAGTATTTTGGAAGTTGTTAGTGGCCTGTGGCCCATCATTTATTCTTTTATTCACTTGGGTTGACTTTCATATTCAATCACATATGGGCACAGCCGCACATTAGCCCATTTATATATTATAAATAATATATTATATTACATATATATGTAACTTTTTTTCAGAATTTTGCGTCGAGGGGGGGGGGGAGCGCCACCCTCGGTCCCCCCTGATCCGTCTTTGCTTTGTTGGTATCTTGGAAAGACGTCTTTGAATTCTAATGCAGCTGACAACATAAAATATGTTGTGTCCCACCTTGTACAACAATCCAACACAGGCTTCTTTGAAGATAATTGCAATTGTTTTGCAATTTCACTGAACATATTAAGACGTATCTTCGAAGCTGATATGTGTTTTACACTTTCACGAACATTGTGAAACACATCTTCAATCTCAGGTAGTCCATCTTGCACCAAGAGATTCAATATATGAACACAACATCTTACATGAAACAATCTCCCATTAAGAGGAAGACTGTTTTTGTATAAGAGATTCTTCTTTAACATTCGAATAGCTACATCATTGTATGATGTATTATCAACTGTAATTGTCCACACCTTATTTTCAATTCCCCATTCAACTAAACACTTATGTAGCGCATCACAAAAAGCAACACCATAGTGAGGTGGTGGAACATCACAAAAATTCAAATTTATCTTTTGCAAATTATAATTCAAGTCAATATAATAACAAGTGACAACAATGTAAGAGACTTTCTGATCCGACTTCCACAAATCAGTAGTCACGCTAACCCTATTCACGTGTTTCAAAGACTCCATCACTTTCTTCTTCTTCATTTCATAAGATGTCATACAATCATTTTTTTGTTGTAACACGACTAGAGCTTTGATAATGTGGAGTGGCAGTCTTCATTGCCAAATTAAAGAGCTTGTATTCTACAAAGGCAAATGGCAGCTCATGAACTATGATCATGTGTGAAATTACCTCCCTCATCTTCGCTTGATTATACTTGAAATTTTGCACCGAATCAATAGTTTCTTACTCAGATATAGTAGTGGTGATGCTCAAATGTTGTTGCCCTGTTGTACATTTTTTCCTCAGATAATTTTTGGTATGTCCGAGTAAATGTGAAGTAACACTCATTTTGTTGATTGTCATTTGTGTTTTACAATGAATACATTAAGTCTTGTCAGTTCCACCTGGAAGAGTGACAATTTTAAAGTAGTCCCATACTTTTGATGTTTTTTGTCTTATTTTTTTTTTTAGAAAATGGTTTTTCTTCTTCTCTTTGTTCATCAATTTGATTAGTCTCTACTTGATGTTGAGGATTTTCATTGACACTTGCTTCATGGTTTTCACTATTAGTTGTCATTTGATTTTGTAGAACAACTCCTCCCATAACAGGGCTTATCGCTGAATCTTGTGCAAATATAATGTTTACAGTTGACATGTTCAAAATTGTACCTACACGAGAACCAACAAACTACAGTGAGTACTTCCAAAGCATGGATAAGAAGCATATTCTCATAATGACCTAACATGATATGGATATAAACTATTTAAAAGATATGTAAAAAATAGATGAGAACGTGTATCATTGTGCATACAATTGAGAGATATGATCAATATAGTTCATTCTTTTCTTGACACGCAATATGGTTCCAACAATTTAAAGTATCAACTTTTGCAATGTATATACACATTTCAAAATTTAGATACACATGTATAAGCCTAGTTTGTTTACTACTCCAAATACAAATTTCTAGCATTTTGTGCTTTTTGTAGCAGAAAAGAATTCTCAATTCACACCGCCCAATATCAAGAATTACAATTAGCTGGAATTTCCAATCATCACCTACAACTTCACATATACAATTTTTCACTATAAGCTCAAAAAGTTTCTAATTCTTCCTTATAAGTTCAAAGGAACATGATATGCCCTAAATCACCATTGAATACTCAGTTATTGTAGAATTAAATCCACCCAAAATACAACTAACATCGCAATAGACAGATTCTCAAAACAAAACCAAATTGTGAAATTGGGATGCATAAAAAGATACATGTTTTTTCTCACGAAATTATGATACAGTGCACACGACACTTGTACACAAAACCCTTACTCTATATAAATAGAAATAGAACTTGAACACAAATATGCAGTACTTACTCTTGAGAGAGAGAGAGAGAGAGAAACCCTAGTTCTGCAAATAATAATAACATGAACTATATTCTAATTAGAGAGATAAAAATAGTAAAACTCTAGTTCTTCGATTAACCTTGAATTGATTCGAGAACTTGAACACAATAGAAGTCGACAACCACCCTTGATGCCCTTGTTTCGAATTCACGATATGTTCCTGTGAGAAATTCTGAAATTGGATTTGGGAATTGGGAGATCTTCGAGTGGGAATTTGGGGGAGTCTGTCTTTTAAATTTAACTTTTAATTTCTTGAAATATTTATAAATCTTTGAAACTTATTTGTAGGAAATTTAGATGGCTTGGTGGAAACTGATATCTTGTGAGTAGGTTATATGTTCGACCCTTTTTCCACTCATAATATCAAATTTTATTCATACACTCATTTTCTTAAAAAAAATTCTTATCTTTTATATATATACATATATATATATATATATATATATATTTAATATATGATTACATTTTAATTATGCATTCATTAATTTATAGATTTTTTCTTATATATCCGTATATATAACTATATGAAAGAAAGATCATCCATTTTAATTTTTTTTAGCTACAAGTTCATTTGCATTCGTTTATTGTAAACATAAAAATTAATACTTGACGTTATACGACTCGTTAGCTCATAAACTAGTTCATTAGAAGGCTCGTGAGCTGCTAAAGTAAACAAAAGAAAATTTGACGTTATTCAAATTTTTTTTAGCTACAAGTTCATTTGCATTCGTTTATTGTAAACATAAAAATTAATACTTGACGTTATACGACTCGTTAGCTCATAAACTAGTTCATTAGAAGGCTCGTGAGCTGCTAAAGTAAACAAATGAAAATTTGACGTTATTCGGCTCGTATTCTCATGAACAAGTTCATTAGAAGACTCGTAATAAACATTATATAAACATATAATTATAATTTTTAGATTTTTAAAAATATATGATTTATTTTGTCAACGAATAAAGCATTCGGCAAACTACTCGTGATCGAGGTCAGTTAATGTTTGTTTGTTAATCTTAACAAACTAAAACAATTATCTACTTATTTTGATAACTAATATTTATTTTGATAAAACAGTTATCGATTTGATTACATATTTATTACTAATATATACATATATATGTATACACATATATACATATATATATATATATATATATATATAATGAATATATTTTTCAAATGCTTATATTGAAAAATCTTATTAATTTTTATATTTTTAATATATCTTAAAACTTTAATCATAAAATGTAAAAAATATTAATAGTGAGGAAATTCATAATATTAATTAATGAAATTGATTAATTGAATAGTTCTTGTAAATATGTGTTTTATAGTAAACTATAAAATTATACTATATTTAGTGCTAAATTAGGCGATGTATATTACACAAAAAAACCAAAAATATTGTTTATATATAGATAATATTAAAAAATTTCTACTTTACTAAAGTTTAGTTTTTATTTTATTTTATCATGTGCATACACGATCCCTATGTACAAACAGTATATATTTGAATATTTCATATCCTAAAATATTGAAGAACCAAATCAATTTTTGTATTTTTAGTATATCTTAAAATATTAATCTTAAAATGTTCAAAATGCTAATTGTGCGGAGATTAATAATTAATACATATTTTACTAATATTTAATTTAATCAATTTAGTTATAAAAATTTATCTTATGATATATATTTGCATATATTGCTCCTATATTTTTATTTTTAATAAATTTATATGTTATATTTATGTGCTCTAAATACCAAATATAGTTATTTAAAATATAAAAAATCCAAAGTTAAAATACCTGAACTTTAATTTATATAAATGTTTAAAAGTATTATATCTTTTATATTAAGATAATATATCATTGGTAAATCTAAATTGTATTATTAATATCAAAATTTCAAAAAAATTTAGATGGCATAGCAAGGAATATATTAGAAATAAGTAAATTATATTAAATTTAATTATTAATATGTTTATATTTTAAAATGTAATAGATAAATTAAAATTTTAACAGGTAAATTAACAAAAGCACAAATTGGTCTAGTGGTTGTACAATTTATTCATATAATGGGGGGTTTTGTATTTGATTCCTATCCATAATGTTCTGGATTGGTTAAACATTTTTTTCCTGATTACTAATTATTAATTAATTGTATTTATCTAAATTTCAAAATCTTATAAAATTCATAATCATATTTAAATAAAATATATAAATGATTTTTTTCTGATTACTAATTATTAATTAATTGTATTTATCTAAATTTCAAAATCTTATAAAATTCATAATCATATTTAAATAAAACATATAAATGAACTGGCTCGCGAACTTTAAACGAATAGGTTCGCGATCTAAACAAACTCATTTAACGAACCTATTCGCGAACCCACTCAATGAACATGTTCGCGAACTATCGAGTCGAATACGTCTGGGCTCGAGTTCGGCTCGTTAAGCTTATCAAGACATAATGGATTGGTTTGTTTACATCGCTAGCCAAGCATTCTTGATGGTCTTACTTTTATATATATATATATATATATAAAGATAATAATTACTTATACAAAACTATCTCACACTTAACACAAAATGGTTTGAGTCCACAACTCATAATTCAAACTCATTTAATATGACAATCTCTCACCGTTATAATTTATTGATTTAACAAGTCATTTAACAAGTCTCATAAAATTAGATTCGTAAGATGGTATAATAAAACTTTTACTCAACTATTAAATAAAGAAAATTGGCCGGACAAGATAAATTCTTGTATAAATAACCTTTTTGACTTCTTGCAAATAACCCTGATAAGTAAATACATACTTAAGAAACATTTTAAATATTCTCTCAATTCAAAAAAATCATGTTTGTTCCATGTAAAATTTTTATTTTTATTTTTATCAATTTAATAAATATACAGTAATTTATAATCTATAAATTCTTTATTGGGTGCGGCTATCCGCACCCAAGAAATACTAAACATACCCCAATCATAGTGTTACAATAACACTATGATGTGAACAGTAACACTATGATTGGGGTGTGTTTAGTAACCCTTCTTTATTATCTTCCTATATTTTTATTTTATATATTTAACAAAATAAGCGTCAAATTATAATTTAAAGAGAATTAAATGATATTTACCTAGACAGGGAAAACACTGAAATAAACAGAAAAATGAACAATCCAGAAGTTGAGAAAGGAGAATCCCATTCATCTACACCACCGGAGCAGTCATCATCGTCATCAACAGGGTTAGAAATGTCGGCGGCTTCCGCAACGGACGGCGTCGCTGCAGTGGCTCTGCGCGCTGTGCTTCAGAGGGTTAAACAGGCAGCGGACCGGTCCGGTCGTGGGTCGGATCGGATCCGAGTTGTGGCTGTGAGCAAGACTAAGCCAGTTCCCCTCCTCCGCCAAGTGTACGACGCCGGCCACCTCTGCTTCGGTGAGAATTACGTCCAAGAGCTCGTCGAGAAAGCTCCACAGGTCTCATCTCTCTCTCTCTAATAGGTATTTGTGTAATTGCGTTCAAAATAATCGAATTCCGTTTGTGTGTTTAATTGCAGCTGCCAGATGACATAGAATGGCATTTCATTGGGAATTTGCAGAGCAATAAAGTGAAGCCACTTCTAAGTATGCTAAAAACTCTGCTATTTGTAATCTCATTGACACTCTCACCTATTACCTATATGAACTTTCACAATTTTTATGTTGTTGATGTACGTATAGCTTGAAAGTTTTGAAGTTCTCTTTAATCTAATCAGTGTGGTTGCCAAAAAATTAATCTGAAAATTTGTGCTTGAGATTTATTTTCTTTAGATATAGTGAAGGATTAAAGGGGATTGTATGAGAATGATGTGATCTATGTGTAAAATTGTTAAACTTGTTAGCAGACAGAAGGTTGGGGGGTTGCTGTTATTCATCAGAACATGTGATTTGATTGTTCTTGATGATCAAATGTGTCTTCCATTTATGTAAACTTGGACCTAGATTTGAAATGTCTGCTGTCAATCTTTGTTCAAGGTACTGTGTACTTACTGAATTTGGTTTAAAAGAATTTCAATTGGAAATAATAAATTTGTATGCATAATGTGTGGAAGGATTAACTGGCTTGTGGAATATTATGAGATTAAGCCTTCTGTTTGTCATTTTGAAAGTCTAGAAAGAAATAAGATAATATAATGTCTTGGTACTGGTTTTTATCCTAATCCGTAAATTTTTCCTCTGTTTTGCAGCTGGTGTACCAAATCTTGCCATGGTGGAGACTGTGGATGATGAAAAGGTAAAGAAATATCTAAGCATAGCTTGTTGGGCCATGTATTTAGTTTCTTAAAAATTCTAACTAAATTTTCCCATGGAAGCTGATAAGGTGATACACATTCCTCCAAGAACACATTTTTATCCAGTTTGAGGGGATTTCTTCTCTTGGATTATGATAGCTATTCTCCAACCACTAATACTTGATATGCTTTAAACTTGAATTTTTTCTTTAACATAATTCATTTCTTAACTCCATTCTGTAAATAGATTGTAGATGTTATAAAGGTCAGGAATATTACTTCTTCTGTCCCACAATAAATGTCATTTTAGGATTTTGCACACAAATTAAGAAAGCTAATAAAAAAAACTTTAACTGATCTACCCTAATTTAACAACAATTATTATAGGTAAGTTTCCAATAGTCTATCTCATGTATTTTGAGGGAAGTAAATTAGGGCAATTGTTCTATGGTGTCTATTTGGCTAGAACGAAATAAGAGGATTTTTGAGAACAATAGTGAGTCATCAAAAGAGGTTTGGGATAGTATTAAGTTTAGAGGGGCTTTAGATTGTCATGTCATAAGAGTTCTCGGCTTTTCATACGACGGATTTAGTTAGGAGTTGGGCTTATGCCTTCTAATTGCTTTGTATATTTAAAATGGGGATTCCTCATCCCTTGTATTGTCTTTTAATTTTTAATAAATTTATGTTTCTTATCAACAAGATGAAGACAATTTTGGTAGACAATTGTACATTTGTTTTTGAAATCTGATAATGACACTTACTTTGGGGCAAAAAAATTGACAAAACTATATTTATTTTGAGACGGAGGGAGTATTTGATTAGTCGGATTCGAAGTTGTTTTATGCAACTCTGCACTTGCACATTCATATTAGGGTAAGTTCATCAGTTTAAGGAACCACAGATCTTATTTATTGGATCAGAAAGTGATTAAGAAACAATTGTATAGAAGATGAGCTATATTCTTTATGATCCATCATTTATAAAATTATTTATGATAATATTAATTATGTATCATCTCATTTATAGTACCAATACTTACAAGGCAGATCCCTAATATTATTACACTGTACCTTTTTAAGTATCTTAGCAAGTTAAAGTAAAAGTCTAAACAGGAGTACATAAGAATTTGCTAGCAAGACATAATTGATCTTTCAGATTCTTGTTTGATTATCATAACTGGTCCCCTGGTTTGACATTATAGTTTGAATTTTCTCTGTATTTTAGTTATTGCTGTAGTCTAATTCATGATTACCTCTAGTACAATATTATTCTAAGTAGTTGTCCAATAATTTCCTTGTTTTCTGTAGATTGCAAATCATCTCAACCGTGTCGCTGGAACGATTGGAAGAAAGCCATTGAAAGTAATGGTTCAAGTGAATACCAGTGGTGAAGAATGTGGGTAACTTGAGTATGTGTTTGATGGGATTTTCTTTTTTAATTTAATAGTCAAACTCATTTTGTTTGACACCCTAGCAAAAGAGTAAGTTAAAGTGGTCTCACCCTCATCTTGTGCAGCAAAATTTGGTGTTGAACCTTCTGACTGTGTGGAGCTTGCTAGACATGTTAGTGTGAACTGCCCTAACCTTGAATTTTCTGGCCTGATGACAATAGGAATGCCAGATTACACATCCACCCCAGAGAATTTTAAGGTAGTATAACTAATATAATGTTGATGATTGTCATGCTCACCCAATTATTTATCATTGAAATTATCCTGATCCCGTTAGTACATGGGTATCAGACATTAGCAAACTGCAGAAGTGAGGTTTGCAAGGCGCTTGGGATAGCAGAAGAGCAATGTCAGTTGTCGATGGGCATGTCCGGTGACTTTGAGCTTGCTGTGAGTTTGAATGATACTTTCAAATTTGTTTCAATTATATCATGCTTAGTGTAATTTGCACATTCAAACACATAAAACCTCTATGCTCAATCTGATTAATCTCAAACTGCAGTTAATACTATCTCTCGAATCTTAGGATAGAGTTTCATCCCCTTTGTTTATTTCTTCTGTAAAATCTCAAGAGAACCACTCAATCAATCATACAATGTGGATTATTTTATAATTTGATTTGCTAGTGAACCTCCATTGGAGACAAGCAGGATATCCGATTGATTTCTTGGTGATTCTTGCAGATTGAGATGGGCAGTACAAATGTTAGAATTGGATCCACCATATTTGGAGCAAGAGAGTATCCCAAGAAACAGTAAACTAATATATGGAGATGGATTTACCATATTTAGATAATTAAACTCGTCATATTTGTTAATCATGATACAGCTGCACATCATTTCTGCTCTATTGTGGAGGTAGCATTTTGGACTCTTCGTCATTCTAAATTCGGAAGCCCCTTCGTTCCGGCTTTGGTTTGTCTTACCACATGACCACTAGGAGCTCGTCTCAGGCATGTATGATCTTGCTCATCATTACATTCATTTTAAACTCACCTATGGATGTTTGCATAAGTTGCGTCACTAGGTATTTATATACTCTCGCCCCCACCCTTAAAAGAATTATGTTTGTAGAACCATTTTATAATATTTGGTCATTTAGAAATAACTTGAAGTTTGTTATAGAATTCTAAATTTCATATAGAATAACTAAAGTTTGTTATAAGGACATTTTATAAATTTGCACGAACTAAGTTTAGACTCTCTCTCTCTCTCTCTCTCGGTTTTACTTTGGTCTGAGAAGAAGTTGTTTGATGGTTAGATTATTGTCTTATTATGTTAAGCAAGTGGTGCTTTATATTATATATTAATATATTTCTTGAAGGCTAATTACTGTTAGAATTTAGGTGGATTTATCGAAAGAAATTGGATTAATAAAATTTTATACCCCCAAAATATAAACTATAAATGGATTTAAAACAACATCCAAATTAAAATCTTTTGTTTGAATGTAGGTGGATTATCGAAAGAAATTTTCGGTAATTAATGAGTCAAAGTCTGGTTAAACACCTGAATATTCATTTTCTATTTCCCGGTTGCTATTTTAAAAATAATGATAATAGGCCAAATAGCTAAAAAAATCCAAACATTTTCAGGTTTTTGTTATTTTGGTCAATATTTTTATTTTTGTCAATTCATCCATAATTTTAAGAATTTATTGTTATTTTGGCCAAATTAAATTTTGAGTCAAAATTAAATTACATGGCTTATATGTGGCTGTCATATAAGCTTCCCTTTAGTACACATCATCCAAGAGTTTCCAACATTTCCTGCAGCCCTTTCCTCTTAATTTTTTTTTTCTTTTAATTATTTAAAAAAAATTAATAAAAAAAATCGAAACAATCAGAAAATTGCAACCCCATCTCCGTTGCCCATCTTCCTCTCCGTCCATCAGCTTCTCCAACACCTTCTCCGTCTACCCCAAGCCGCCGATCTGCTGCTGGGCACCATCAGTGTCGCCACCTTCTCCTTCTCAATCGCCACCATCTTCATCTCCTTTTTCTGAACTGAGCCGACCACCACCGCCTTTCGTTGGTGAATCGCCGCCGAGCACCGCCTCCATCTCCATCTCCGGCGAACTCAGCCATCAACTCCGCCGCCGCTGTTTTTCTCTTCTCCGACCAACCACCCGCTTCCTTCTTCGATTCTTCTCCTCCAACAGTTGCTCGCCTTCACACCGCTGGCAGCACCACCAGTTGATTTGCTCGACTCCACCATCTCCATCTCCTCCGGCGACAACCAACGCCGCTGATCTGTTCCGACAGCCAAGCTTCGTCGACCTTCACCATCTTCTTCAACCCCGTTCAGCAATCCCACTGCTATTCACTGCTGCACCTACCAGCCCATCACCACCCACCAAGATCCACTCCATCCCCTGCAAATCCAAGACTCCATTCCTTCATCCAAAGTGTGAGATTGATATGCAAATCACCGTAATTCTGGTGATTGGGAAAAGTCATATAAATAATATCAGTACAGCCGATTTACATGGAAAGAAATATTTACAGAATATTTACAAAGATATTAAAAGATATCTAAGAAATCATATCTTGACCAATTCCCTTATTACCCCCCCTCAAGCGAAATGTGGGGTGCGGAACAACATGAAGCTTGGACCGTAGAAGCTCGAACAAAGGGCGAGGTAAGCTCTTAGTAAAGACATCAGCTAACTGGAGATGTGAAGGCACGAAACGAGTGGCAAGCTGTCCAGACGAGACAAGCTCTTGGATGAAATGGCAGTCGATGTCGATGTGCTTCGCCCGTTTGTGTGCAATGGGATTCTGACTCATGAAGAGGGCATTCTTGTTGTCGTAAAGTAGGATCGGTTGAGAAGAAGGCAACGCACGGAGTTCCCGAAGGAGATGAGTCAACCAGACCATTTCTTGAGCCGTGTTTGCAAGGGCACAATATTCAGACTCACAACTAGATCTAGCAACAGTGGGTTGCTTTTTAGCACTCCACGAGACTAAGTTGTCCCCCAAGAAGATGGAGAAGCTATAAGTAGAACGTCGGGTTTCTATACAACGAGCCCAATCAGCGTCGGAGTATCCCAAAATGGAGAATTCAATGGACCGAGAGAACGTAAGACCAAAGTGAATTGTATCTTTCACATAACGGATGATCCTCTTGACCGCCATAAAATGATCAACAGTCGATGATTAAAGAAATTGACTAACATGATTTACGGCATAAGAGAGGTCAGGGCGAGTGATCGTAAGATATTGCAAGGCTCCAACAAGTGATCGGTACAATGTAGGATCCGAGAAGGATTCACCCTGACTGACAAGTGATTCACCGGCAGGCAGTGGTGTCGACACAGGCTTGGAGTCAAGTAGACTCGCACGAGTGAGAATATCATGGGCATACTTAGCCTGACTCAAGAAGAGGCCCGAAGAAGTGTGAGTGATCTCCAAACCGAGAAAATAACTGAGGCGCCCCATATCCTTGACAGCAAATTCCGAGTTGACACGAGAAATAAATTTCTGAAGAACAGAATCATCACTCCCGGTGACTATGATGTCATCAACATAAAGCAGTAGAAAAATAGTGCAATCATTCCGATGTAAGAAGAATAACGAAGTATCAGCCCGACTGCAAGTAAACCCCAGACCAATAAGAAAAGTGCTAAATCGGTGAAACCAGGCAAGGGGAGCCTGACGAAGACCATACAACACCTTCTTAAGACGACAAACATGATGAGGATAACGGGGATCGATAAAGCCAGGGGGTTGAGACATGAGGACCGGTTTGTCAAGAAGACCATGAAGAAAAACATTCTTGACATTAAGCTGACGAAGGTTCCAATTTCGTTGGACTGCAAGGGACAAGATAACTCGGACAGTAGCAGCACGGACCACTGGACTAAAGGTGTGCGAGAAATCAAAGCCCGGAATTTGAGTAAACCCTTGAGCAACTAGACGAGCCTTATATCGCTCAATAGAACCATCAGAATTATACTTCGTGCGAAATACCCATTTCGAACCCACAATATTAGAGTTAGACGGGCAAGGAATAAGATCCCAAGTATCATTAGCACGAAGAGCATGCATTTCATCGCGCATTGCAGCAAGCCAATGAGGCACCTTAAGAGCAGACTTAAAACCCTTCGGCTTCGTGGAGGTTGATAGAGTCGTTAAAAGAGCAGTCGAGGCAATGTTAACCGGATAGCAGGGCTTAAAGATTCCAGATTTTGACCTGGTCTGCATGGGGTGGACAGACGAAGTAGGTGGAGGCGGATGTGCAGTCGTGTCCAGGACGACAAGAGGAACCTACTCAACAGGTTGTACGACAGATGGAGTAGGAGCCAGAGGAGAAGGCTCAGACGAGCAGAGACCACACGGGCTAGAGCTTAAAGGAAGAGGGGCAGGGGTCTGCTGAGAGGAAGCTAGTGAATCTGGAACACGAACAACAACTTGAGGCTCGAGAAAAGAGGAGAAATCCAAGTGTGGAGATGAATGAGAGCCTGTTTCACCAGAAAAGGGATAAAAAGATTCATCAAATTGTGCATGTCTAGTAATATAAACACGAGAGGAAGACGGATCGAAACACCGGAAACCCTTGTGAATACCACTATAGCCAAGAAAGATGCACGGACTACTACGAGGTGCCAATTTATGTGGTGCATAATCCCGAAGATACGGGAAAACCCGACAGCCAAATGTCTTGAAATTTACAAAGTTCGGAGCTGTGCCAAATAATAATTGGAAAGGAGATTGATCATGTAGCACAGAAGATGGCAACCGATTTATAATGTATACCGCCATTGAAAAAGCATCGAGCCAGAACTTTGTAGGGGCATGAGCATGAAATAATAAAGACAAACCGGTCTTTGTGATATGCTTGTGTTTACGCTCAGCCCTCCCATTTTGCTGAGGCGTATACGGGCAAGAAAAACGATGCAGAATGCCACGAGCACCAAAAAAATCACGAACACGATGGTTGGTAAACTCTGTACCACCATCACTCTGGAATACCTTAATACGAGAATCGAACATATTGCAGACAAGAGCAGTAAAACGCTGCAAAACATCAAAAAATTCTGACTTCGCACGCATTGGGTATAGCCACGAAAATCTAGAAAAATCATCTACAAATAATGCATAATATCGAAAACCATCCAAAGATTCAATCGGAGCAGGCCCCCAAAGATCACAGTGAACCAAATCTAAAACATATAAAACATGTTTCTCATTCAAATGAAACGGTAAACGTTTACTCTTAGCCAACTGGCAAGAGGAACAAATAACAGGTTTAGGCAAAACTGAAGTAACAGCCAAGTGACCCAACTTATTTAATGTCTGAATAATAGCAAACGGGACATGCCCCAAACGATTATGCCATAACTCAAATGAACCACTCAAAAAACTAGAATTCAAAGCTGCAACAAGAGCAGAACTGCCATGCTCCAAAACATAAAGTCCATCTCTACATGCGCCCCGAGCTATTATCTCTCTTGTCCCCCGTTTCTGAATTTCAAATGAGCGATTAGAGAAAGTGACATCAACAGGTAAATCCTTAGTGAGTTTACTAATTGAGAGCAGATTCTTAGTTAAATGGGGCACCACCAAAACATCCAATAGAGGCAAATTATGGTTAACGTAAGAGGAACCCATATGAGATATACAAAGGGCATTACCGTTACCAACAATGACGCGACCATTACCAGTGTAAGGCTCGAGAGAATCCAATTGAGCAGGCGAGGAAGACATGTGCGCCGAAGCCCCGGTATCGACGAACCAATCCGAAGGAGGTGGAGTGGAAACATGACACTGAGCGTCGAAAGCCTGAGCGATGTTTGCAGCAGAAGAATTTGGATTTCCAGAATATCTCTCGGGACAATTGTTGGCATAATGGTTAAATTGCCTACAAATTTGGCATTTAGGTACGTAGGATTTCTTAGTAGAGCCACTATTGGTGCCAGAATAACCACCATTAGAAGTATGCTGCCCACGTCCAGAATTTTGGGAACCACTAGAACCATCTCGACCACCATTATGATTTCCAGAAGAACCACGATGCGAGCCATTTGATCCACGACCAGATGAATGTGAGAGCCACGATTATGTGCATAGAACGCCGTAGGAGTAGGCGGAAATTGATCAGCCAGCGCACGATTATGCAACTCGTAGTTGCGGGCCTGATGCACAAGGTCTTGGTACGACGGCGTAGGGGAAAGAGCCAGACGTACATCAGCAAAGGCCCGAAATTGCGGCCCAAGACCCCACAGAAACCAATGAACTTTATCCAATTCAAGAATCGGTTTTCCGATGGCTACAAGTTGGTTACATAGCATTTTGAATTTCCGATGATACTCCACGACAGAAGAGGAGCCACGACGGAGAAGCTGCAACTCATCACGTAATTGATGCGCGCGAGAAGAAGAGGAATTTGCAAATGCTGTTTCTAAAGCAAGCCAAACATCACGAGCGCCTGAGATGCCGACAACCTCAGACATAGATTCCTCAGTGAGAGTGGTGAGGAGGAGGTCGTGCACACGCTCATGGCGCTTAGTCCAAACCATAAACTCCGGATTTGGAATAGTCTGATCCGATTCATCTACGATGGTAGGAGAGGGTTGGACACCGGTACCATCAACAAAGGAGTAAAGATCTGCACACTTTAGCATGGTGATCACCTGATCACGCCAGAGAAGGTGATTCGAGGACGTAAGCTTGATCGGGACCATGTGGATCAAGGTGTTGAGAGGAATAGAATCACCATGGAGAGAAGAAGAGGCAGAGGAAGAGGCCATTGAAATTTGGGACGTGAGGTCGGGAGGGAAGAAGAGAAGAAAGCTAGGGTTTCACGGTGAACCTACTGATACCATGTGAGATTGATATGCAAATCACCGTAATTCTGGTGATTGGGAAAAGTCATATAAATAATATTAGTACAGCCGATTTACATGGAAAGAAATATTTACAGAATATTTACAAAGATATTAAAAGATATCTAAGAAATCATATCTTGACCAATTCCCTTATTACAAAGCCACATTCTTTTGCCCAAATAACACCATATTTACGACTCAATCGGCGATCGTCTACAATGGTTTAAACAAGAATTTTCCATTGAATCAAGAATATTATAAATATCTTTTGCCCAAATTCTCACGTAGTCAATAATCTCTTTGGTATTAGTGACTCCTTCCAATGTTTGTTAAGAGTAAAAAAAAAGGCTTGCAAAACTATGATCACAAGCAATGAGCAAACCCTCTTTAATTGTAAGCAATTCTCCCTTCAGAACTGAATTCATGTTAGAGATGTTGTTTTACCAAAAATCACAACCGAGTTACCCTCCGAATCGTGAATGATGCCACCAATATCAAAATCGTCTCGAGCGATCATTCCAACTTGCATCAACGTTAAGCCTCCACTGCCCCAATGGTGGTTTCAAGTACTTCGAGTTTCCAACTTTCTCACATCCTTCAATGGGGGACTTAATTGCAAAGTTTGCACTTTTGAAACTATGTTTATCCATGACTTAACTCAACCCAACCTTTTAATAAAATATTCATTTCTCTCATGTTCACGTACACAACCTACGACATAACTCAACTCCAATTTTTTCATGCTTTATTAGTGACATCAACTCAATCCAACCTAATATTTTTTTCTCATTATTTAATAATTACATATTATTTTGGGAGTTTTTTTAATATATTTAAAAGATGTAAGAAATAGATAAGAAAATTTTGATATTTTAATTCCTCAATTATAATAAGAACTTTTTTTTACAATACAGTTATAATAATATACTAACACAATAACTAAATTAAAATTACAATAATTGGAATACGAAATAGAAAAAGTAAAATAAAGAGCTTCAAATTGTGCTTTAGGCTCTATTTATAGAGAAAAAAATGAATTTTTAATAATTTAAAAAAAAAATTAATAAAAATTATCTCATTTATCAACAATTTAAACTATACTCAAGAAAAAATTAATACAACCAATAAAAATGAGACACGACACATAAAGTGGATAAAATGGGGTGATGGATTAGGTTGTGAGGTGGGTTCGATTGACCAACCCAAAATACAACCGGTCATGCAATTAATTTCTTTTTATTTATTTTTTAATTCAACTTTTTGTCTCTTTCCACTTTTGGGTCATGGATAAACATGTTCTTAATGACATCAACATGTTCTCTATTTGGCATACCATGACAAATTTTTTTTTTTTTGGTTTCTCCGTCCACCACATCCATGTTTCAACAACAAGAGTCTCAAAGTTAGAAATATTAACTCTTGTGCAAATACAAACAAAAGTCTAAATAAGTCCCAACAAACCTTCCTTGACTAAGATGATAAAATTGTGACTTCTTCCACCACCATGAAACTGAGAATCCACCCAAAAACCACACAACCGACATGAGAAACTCTCCACCAAAAAGAATTTCACCTTTTGTGGCACACCAAATAAAATTCCACCTATGTCCAATTTATAAATAACTTTTTTCATATTTTACATGTTTCGCTTGGAAGCAATGAAACTGCATGATGCATTTTTTGATCAACTCAACAGTATCCACTTTTACGTCAATGAGGAGCGTTGACAACTACTTGGGGGAGATCCTTGCTCAATTAGGAAGCCATCTTAATTTTCATATTTCAAACTTGGTATTTACTTTTTTTTCTTTGATTATTGATTTTATTTTAGTTTATTTGATTAACAGTTATTAGGGACTATAAAGTTTATTCATTATTTTGGTATAATGAAGTATGAAATGATTATAAAATTATTAATTTTAGTTCTTTATTTTATCATTAATTATTTAACTATTATTATGTGAATTATTATTTGAGTTTTTTTTATTATGTGCGTTTTAGAATGAAATAATACGTAATTTATTAATCGAGTTATATGTTATAATAATTAAATAATGTTATATGTCGAAGCCCATGATTTCATAAAATAGGTAACCTCATCTCGAGGCCCATGGCCCAAAAAGGAGAACACATAAGTAGTATTGGAACACTCTAGGGATAGATTGAATAACATTTTGGAAAAGTAACTCTCTCTCTCCCGGTCGGTCGGTCGGTTGCCGTCGGTGCTTCTCCCTCCTCATTTCGGCTCGAACCTTACCTGAAATAGTAGCCCTCGCCGAGCCCATTCCAAATCCGGGCTCGGATTCACGATACGCTACCACCTATGTCGAAAACGGTCGGTGAAAGGCACGGCCAACCCCTTTCCTCCTCCCCTTTTTTTTCTTCTCTTTTATTCTCTCTTCCCTCTCTCTCGCCTACTCCTCCCTCATCACCATGTTTTCACCGTCATTCTGTGTGTGAGCATGGGTTGGGGCGCCGCCGTGTGTGGCGGTGTCGTGTGTGCGTGAGTTTGGGTGCCTCCGTAAGTGGCTGTGTCGTGCTTTGTTGGCGCATGCGTGGGGCGCCGCCGTGTGTGGCAACACCGTGTTGGGTGGTGTTTAGTGTGTGTTTGTGATGGCATCATTTTGGGGTGTCGCCGGCGACAGGTTGTCGCTAGCCGAGGTGGAATGGGCGACAAGATGGGTAGAGGCGGCGGCTAGTAGGATTTGGAGAGAGGAGGGGTCTCTTCCACAAATTCGAAAAGCCCAGCGACTTGTTTGCAAACCCTAAAATCTTGGTGTATTTATGTTTCAGTCCCTAACCTTTTTAAAATCTCGTTTAAGCCCTCAAAGTTTTTGGAAATTCCTTTTTAACCCTCAAGAGTTTATGAACTTTATGTTTTAACCCTAAATCTTCTGAAAATTATGTTTTGACCCCAAATATTTTTAAAAATATCAAAAAGACCTCAAACCTTTTCTCATTTTACAAATTGATCCATTTGGTCAAAGTCAACATTCTAGAATTTATAAAAATGCCCCTATACTTCTAAAAACTCTGTTTTAAGCTCGTTTACCTCTGTTTAAGCCCAAATTGATCTCTTTAAACCGGATAATCAAGAATTAAGCTTCCATGATTGTTTCATTATCTTTTATGACCTCGAAAGCTCCAATTTCACTTCCTTCCTCTATCATTTCTTTCTCGAGAGAGAATTTCTAAGTTAATCTTATTTTATATGTTGGGATATTCCAGTAGTTATCTTGATAAGACAGAACAGTATGCATAATAAGATAATGAAGTTTGCTAAAAAAAAAGTTTCCACTGATTACATGATCATAAGTTTATCTCTCATTGAATAAGATCATGTAATGGTTTTCCAATTGTTAAGGAAAACCAACCTTAGAAGAATTGAGAATACATCTTCTAGGGGTCAGCAAGCTGTAGGGAAACAACAAGCTGAAGGAAGTATCTGCATACAAAGCAGATAGGATGCTGCAAGTAGAAGACAGCAAGCTGTGGGGAACAGCATGCTGAAGGATCAACGAAGGAAACAGAAAGCTACAAGCAGAAAGTTGTCAACGAAGGAAACAAAAAGCTACAAGCAGGAAGCTGTTAGCAGACTATAGAAGTCAGCAAGCTGAAGACAGCAAGAAGCAACATCGGGAAGATCATGCAGTAAAAAGAAGAGGAAAGCTAGCTAACATCAAGCAGCCATTGCATGAACTTCAGCCATGGACCCATACCGATTTGACAGGTCAGCAGGAATATCAGAGATGTCCATGAACAAATTGTAAGCGCATTAAATGCACATGTCAGGAACAACTCAGAAGCATTTAATGCGACCACAGAGAAGATCTTGGGAGATTAAAGCTTAGATTCAAAACGGAGAAGTGTTTTCCTTCAACGGATACTTTCCTAACGGATATATTCTCAAGATCTATAAATAGAAGATGTGGATGACTGAAGAAATCACTGAATAGAGTCGAGAGGAAAATCAGATATATTCCAAAGCTTTTCAAGCTTATCCATGTTTAGTCACTCAACCTTCCAGGAGTAGTCTACAATAATATTGAAGTTATCAAAGATCAAGACTGATTCGCACCAGTTGAAGAACCTTTTTTTTATCTTTAACCACTGTGTTATGTGCGCTAGGTTGTTTATGGTGTAACTTAGTTGAGAGGATTAGATCCTTGCTAAGTGTGTAGTCTAGAAATGGGCTACTTGCCATTTGTAGGATTGTGAACCCTTTGTGGGTTGTGGCCTCGAACTAGAGTTTGGGATTCTAGTAGGCGTAGTTTGTTAGGAAGAGGTTTGTAAAGCGAGGCTTGTAAATAGAACTGACCTAACAAACTTCCTCCTTGAGGAGTAGAGTGGACGTAGAAGGTTTACACCACCTTCAAACCACTATAAACCCTGTATGTTTATATGCTTTAATTTAGATGTTTTATATTCTATGCATATCTATCATGTTGCATACATCACAAGCATTCTGAAAAAGGATTCTGCTAAAACCATATTTCAAGGAAAACAAACTTGCTAAACAGAAACTCTATCAAGTTTATTTCCCGCTTTTGGCATTCCTAGGCCGGTTGTCTTTGTTGTCTCATTCGGGAAAACCTCATTCCTACTTTCTTAGCGCTAGATCCGATTAAGATCCAAAGAACAAGGAGCACTCAACTACTAATCTATACCGAATTCCCTTCTTATTTCTTCGGCGGAAGGAAAATGTCCTTTGAGTCAGTCTTTCTCTCTCCACATCTAGATCCACTTTCAAACAACGGATTCTGAGCACTCTATCTCACTGTGGCTACCCTAATGGAGAGATGCAACTCTGTGGACCGCTCGTCGGGCCTGATAAAGCAATTGGGATATCTGTGGTGCCAAATGCACATGGAGGCTTGAATATCGGCTTCATGAAGAATTCGATGGATGAACTGCTGTTGCATTGCATTCTGATTTCGTGTTAGTAACCTGATTGATCCTAGGGCCAGGTTGCTGATTCAAGATAGGTTGCTACTCTTTGGTCAGGAACCTGTTATAATAGAAAAGTTTTTAAAGAGTTTGCAAAATCGATAGAGGTTCATTCACCCTTTCTAAACCTCTGACCACTTGGGACTTTTGGGACAAACAAGTGGTATCAGAGCAAGTTGGGTTAAAAGCCATCGTATCTGACAACCAACCCAGATCCACCCGCTTTGCATTTGGAAAAACCGTTTTCTTTTTCATGTGACCAATATCATCGTTTTAGCACAAGTATACACTTCTGACAATCCTAGCTTCTCATATTACCGTTGATATATATTCTTGTAGATTGACTACATGACGTTTGAAGATAGTCCACGATGAAAGCTGAGCCCTCAATCCTGAATTAAAGAAAGTAGTGACCTGATTTCAGGCTTTTACAAAATTGAAAACAGCACCATCAAGTGAAAGTGGAACAGCGAGTAATATCAATCAAGACCAGACCTCAACAAAAAAATAATCCAGTTCCAAAGAGAAAGCTAAGAAAACCAAGAGAAAACTCTCTAGGTCATACAATGAAGAAGCAAGGACACAACCACAATTAAACGCCAGCAAGTAGAAAATCGACTAGTACAATGACATTATTAAATAATGTCAAACAAAGAAGAAGCTGGAGAAAGGAAGAACTCTACTAGCAAACAAGTCAAGATCATCCTAAGGAAAATCAATAAAGAAGAAGATGATATCAAAAGAATTATGAGATACCCAGAAAAAGTCAACAAGGGAGATCAATAAAGCAAGGGAGATCAACAAAAGCATCAAACTGAGAAGAAGAACACACAATCTAAGAGGGAATACTGTACCTCACAGTATGCAGACTCCTACACACATAAATTGTTAACTTAGACAAAAGAACAATCTCAGAATTCGAATGGTCCATCAAGTGGTATCGAAAGGACCAGCAAGATGTACCAAGCTTTTGAAGAAGACAAGATCTCTACAAAAGAAGAATCTACAAGTGGTATCAACAAGAGGAACCTAACAAACAGTATCATCTATCCATTCTAGTGGTAATCTCTTAAAAACTGTATCGTTGATGATCAGGTTGCTGACAAGGCAACTAAGCAGGTTGCTGAGGTGATTAAAATTACGACTATTAGAGTAAGCTAAAGATCACTAAGGAAGCAACACTAGTACGAGTCATCTCTATTCCCGATGAAGCAAGCACTACAAACAAACAAGCTGCTAAGGGAAATCAAGTCTCTAAGAACATAGTCGTTGTACCTGCTAAGAAAAGACAAGATGACAGTTTCCTTATGAGAATCCAAGAAATCACACACCAAGAAACTATGAAAAACACTCTCATAGGAACAAGAGTTTAAGATAACTCTTGAGTAAGAAAGTATGAGTTCCTTAAGAAAGGGGGAACTTATACAGGTTTTTAAAACTTTAGTTATTTTGCTCATATACTTAACTCTCTGAAACAGGATGTTGCATTCCTAATAGAACATACCATTTAACAGTATTCTATATCAAGACACAGTGAGTGTGCACAGATTGCTTCAAATGGATATCAGGAGGAAGTCCAACAAGTCTCGGACCGCCTAGTCAGGATGCTGACAATCAGAAGACAAGACAAGAAAGACTAACAGGATCTCTGATCAACAAGAAGTATCAAGTGAAGACCTCGGGCAAGGATGTTGTTGAGACAGTTCCTGCGGAGGATATAAAAGAGAATATCAAGAGGAGTAGTGTCGCAGAAGGGAGTCCAACAAAGTTATTAGCATGCTCTCAACAAGTTAGTAATCATAACTCAACATGCTCTCTACAGAAGAAGTAATGGGCCTCTACGATCTCGATCCAAGAGATCTAGCTATGTACAGAAGATCTAGAAAGACGGTTGTCCATCAAATCAACAAAAACAGGATCTAACTTTTCAGAAGTTAAAAAGACGGTTATGAAAGTCTATCAAAGAAAACCATCAAGTGGTTTCATCTATTTACAAAAAGGTCCATCCACCTTTTGTGCAACAACCGTCAGATCGAAAGTTTCATCTCTCAACCATCGATCCAAAGAAACCGCTCACATCCGTCTATTTATACCTGAAGAATTCATCACTTTTCCTCAAACGCTTTTCGTTAAAGTAAGAACCCTCATATACTCTCTAAAAGCATAGTTGCATCAAGTCATATGGTGATGAAGATTCCAGAAAAATGAGGAGAAGATGATGAAGACGGAGGAGAAGACAAAGAAGACGAGAAGTCTCTGATGACCAAGAAGATGAGGAGGTTTTCAAGGGATGATGAAAAGGTCATCACGGGTGTTGAAGGAGGAAAAGATGTTCTTGGAAGATATCTCAACAATCCCACGACTCTCACTAGAGGAAAGGACATCCTCTATGAAATGGATGCTATCAGAAAAGCATTTGAGATGTCGGAGATCTCTCATAACTCTTCAAGTTGATTGAAGATAAAGAAGATGAGAGAAAGATAAACAAGGTATTCGCATATACCCTCATTTATCTGACACAGGTTAGACTTCCTCAACTCCGAGAAGATATGGGACCGAAGCCCATGAAGAAGGCTTCCACATAATCTTTGGACAGAGTAGACATCTGCTGCCATTCATGAAGATAAAATCAAAGAACAACATGTGCCTCTCTCAAAGGATGTCAGCAAGCTAGTTGACTGTCCGAAGATACTGTGTCAACAACTTCCACCTGGTCTAAGAACACAAAGACGAATCCTCACCAGCAAGACAAAAGTTGTGGTGAAGGCGAAGCCAGACCAGCAGTCAAGGATCCAAGGTGAACGTGTCTTGGACACTAACGAAGCTGCACAGGTAACTGATCATCCATCGATCAGGTACATGACCTCCTGATACCTCTCTCTCTCTCTCAAGACCTTATTCCCTTGGGTAGGAATAAGAAGGAGGAACCTCGAGAAGAGACAGGTAGTTGTTTGGGTTTTGAGTAGTAATTGTCAGACAGGAGGAACCTGATGGCCTATCTTGGCGTTGTAACTCCACCCCTGAGCAGCAAGTTTGAGGATGATGACAGAAAGGGGGAAGAGAGTTCCAAGTCAAGAGTCACTAAAGAGTCACTGCTAAAGCCTTATTGCAAGAGGGAAACCGTTGAAGGAATAATGACGATCAGGAGTCACCTACCATCTGGAGCAACAATCGGAGCAACAACCTGATCATCCAAGAAGATTTGAAGGATGCAGCAAGCTGATGAAAACATGTTGAAAAAGGCATGCAGAGATCAGAGATGGTAGAGAGGGAGAAAAAGAACTCTCTGGTGGAAAAATGTGGAAACAGCAAACTGATGACACTGAAGAAAAAAGTAAAGCTAGATGGAGTAGTAGCAACTTACTTACTTATGTACTAAAATGTAATTGTACTTGTACAATCATTAAGTTTCAAATAAAAGAGAATTTTTGTTTAATGACTCTTGTTCTTATTATGTTCTGTCATCATCAAGATAAAGGGGGAAATTGTTGGGATATTTCAGTAGTTATCTTGATAAGACAGACCATTATGCGTAATAAGACAAGAAGTTTGCTAAAGAAAGTTTCCACTGGTTACATGATCATAAGTTTATCTCTCATTGAATAAGATCATGTAATGGTTTTCCAAGTGTTAAGGAAAACCAACCTTAGAAGAATTGAGAATACATCTTCTAGGGGTCAGCAAGCTGTAGGGAAACAACAAGCTGAAGGAAGTATCTACATACAAAGTAGATAAGATGCTGCAAGTAGAAGACAACAAGCTGTGGGGAACAGCATGTTGAAGGATCAACGAAGGAAACAGAAAGCTACAAGCAGAAAGCTGTCAACGAAGGAAACAGAAAGCTACAAGCAGGAAGCTGTTAGCAGACTACAGAAGTCAGCAAGCTGAAGACAACAAGAAGCAGCATTGGGAAGATCATGCAGTAAGAAGAAGAGGAAAGCTAGCTGACATCACGCAACCATTGCATGAACTTCAGCCATGGACCCATACTGATTTGACAGGTCAGTAGGAATATCAGAGAAGTCCATGAGCAAATTGTAGGCACATTAAATGCACATGTCAAGAACAACTCATAAGCATTTAATGCGACCACAGAGAAGATCTTGGGAGATCAAAGCTTAGATTCAAAACGGAGAAGCGTTTTCCTTCAACGGATACTTCTCTAACAGATATATTCTCAAGATCTATAATAGAAGGTGTGGATGACTGAAGAAATCGCTGAACAGAGTCGAGAGGAAAATCAGATATATTCCAAAGCTTCTCAAGCTTATCCATGTTCAGTCACTCAACTTTCGAGTAGCAGTCTACAATAACATTGAATCCATAAAAAATCAAGACTGCTTCGCACCAGTTGAAGAACCGTTTTTTTATCTTTAACCATTGTGTTGTGTGCGCTAGGTTGTTTATGGTGTAACTTAGTTGAGAGGATTAGATCCTTGCTAAGTGTGTAGTCTAGAAATGGGCTACTTGCCCTTTGTGGGATTGTGAACCCTTTGTGGGTTGTGGCCTCGAACTAGAGTCTAGGATTCTAGTAGGCGTAGTTTGTTAGGAAGAGGTTTGTAAAACGAGGCTTGTAAATCGAACTGACCTAACAAAGTTCCTCCTTGAGAAGGAGTAGAGTGGATGTAGAAGACTTACACCACCTTCGAACCACTATAAACCCTATGTGTTTATATGCTTTGATTTACATGTTTTATATTCTATGTATATCTATCCTGTTGCATACATCACAAGCATTTTGAAAAAGGATTCTACTAAAACCATATTCGAAAGGAAAACGAGCTTGCCAAACAGAAACTCTATCAAGTTTATTCCACTGCATTGCATTCTGATTCCAAGTCAGTAACCTGATTGAGCCTAGGGCTAGGTTGCTGATTTGAGACAGGTTACTGTCCTTGGGTCAGGAACATGTTATAACAGAAAAGTTTTTAAAGAGTTTGAAAAATTGATAGAGGTTCATTCACCCCCTCTGAACCTCTGACCACTTGGGACTTTTGGGACCAACATTATATATATAGCGTAATTAGAAATATAAACCTCCTTTTATATGTGTAGGCTTCGAGGCGAAAGAACAAACTTAGGATTTAGAGTACCGAGCTTCATGAGGGTTACCACCGAACAAGATAGAGGTAACTTTTAAACCTAATGCTTTACTTTTCACTTTTATATGCATGCTTAAGCCATGGATAATATCATGAATGCCAATTGAAGAACGAATGCTACGTGAACCCATGATCAACGAAATGATCCTTAATTGCAATACTACGTGAACCTATGATTAATGGAATGATTCTTTAATGCTATGAAATGCTTGAATCCTATATGCCGTGTTTATGTGCTGTGAATTCTATGTATGTGCATGATTAACATAACTACGGAGGGACTAATGGTCCGTAAAAAATATTAACGAGATAAAAACCATTATATAGGATAAGATAAGGAAACTCACACCTATCTACAGCTACGTGCCATGAATTTTTGTGTTGTGTCTAATTGTTGTGTTTATGAATGTTATTTATCACTATTGCTTAATAAACATTAATTATAGAAAGTATCCCCACGAGTGTATTCTAGACACTCACCATGTGTGTATTCACACTATAGACAATAATGATATGAGAAGACGTAAAGAGAGGGATCTCGTATCTAGGAAATGTTTTTAATTCTTTCTATGCTTAGACTTTCCAAACAATGTTCGTTTCTTTGTTTTGTAAAGTTAATTGTTTATTTTATAGATCCTGTAAAAAGATTTTTGCTGCTTAGATTTCAAATGTTTGTTTCTGCTTTATTCTGATGGTTTCGTTTATGTATAACATGAGTTTAAACATCGTGAAGTTTCTGCTATGGATGTTAATCAAACTCTTTTTATCGCTTATTTATCTTTATGCTTTTAAAATGCATGTTTTTTTCTCTTATGTTGCACGCCTGCTATGTAAACTCTGATATTTATAAGCTTTCAAAATGGAGCGTGACATTTTTTTTAGGGGTATGATTTGAGTTACAACGGTTGAGATATAATGTAAATGTTGATTTATAGTTTATATACTAGTTAATTTAATTTTATGATAATTTATAATTCAATTTTTTTTCTTTCATAGATAATGGAAATGTACTACGGAACAATACCACTTACAATAGAAAGAGCTTCAAAATATACATCATTAAGAGTTATAAACTTGACAATCTAATGATCAATACACCATTGAATTATTTTTTAATAAATGATGTATTTTGAAATGTTAGAATGAAATTATTATGCAACAATATAATTTCAAAATATGAAGAATGTAGTGTAAACAGTGTAAGATAATTTTGTTTAATTTATTTATCTTTTGATAAATATATTGACTTTATCGAAATTGTTACTAATTTATAATGTTATTTTTAAGAGTTGTTGTGTATTTTTTTTTTCATTAGTTAGGTCTCTTAGATACAAATATTGGGTCTGTCAATGATCGTAAATATATATACTAATATAGATCTCGTGTGATACACAAGATTCATAAAAATAATAGAAATAAATTCTGTAAATGTATATAATAACAACAACAACAACAATAATAATAATAATAATAATAATAATAATAATAATATTAATATTATTATTATTATTATTATTATTATTATTATTATTATTATTATTATTATTAGTAAAACAATAATAAAATCTCATCTAATAGTGAAATCTCTAAAAATAAACTAAGTGTATATAGTATAAAATAAAAGTAAATTTCTCATGATTAATTAATTTCAATAATAAAAATTAATAAGTAAAAACAATATATTCTTAAGAAAAATAAACTCTTATGTATGGAGTTGATAAATAAATTTCATGAATAAATGTATTAGATTATATTGATGTATGTATAAATTTTAATTTCCAATTATTATCATTACTAAAATGTAATATATGAGAGGTGTTGTTAAAACAGAGGGGTTTTAATTTTAATTAAGAGTTAAATTAGTGTAATTATAAAACTTAATAAATAATAAATAGATTAGAGATAAGTGTATGATTAGAATTAAATTAAATATAGGTGGGAAGATATTTAACTATAAATTTGACATAGATCAAAGTTTGATTTCTCATTTAGTAAAAAAGAGTAAAGATGTGATACACTTTGAAAAAATTAATAAGTAATGATTTTCTTTTTTCCTTCAAAATGGTCATAATTAACAAATTATGGTAATTAATCTCATGGACATCGATAAGGTGGACAAATTAAAGCATCTCATCTGGTCAGCCATTGGCGCAGGACCAAATGAACCTCCCACCTGCATAGTAGTTCAGACTTATTAGATATGTGTGAAATGCAATTCAATGATCGAATAGAAGATGAAAGACAATTTAGGAATAGAAAATCTAGTTGCTGCTTTATTAACCTAACAAAGGTATAATATTCAAGGGATTTAACAATGTGAGCCTAAATGATGAAATTTATAAATTTATAATGTGAAAAACATGAAACTGACTCTGGATATTAACAGAGTATGTTATGATATAGAGTTGAATCGGCCTAATATCCATATATAGTCGCCGAATCATCAGATGAAGAATGGAGTGTTAGGATATATATCAATGTTTATATTTCAATGAAAACAGTTAATATAATAGGATCTAAAGACCTCATATCTTACACTGTATTTAATGAATTAGATAAGGTTAGAAGGTTAGTTTAGGTCAAAACTACAAGAAGAAGAAGACAATATAGAGTTGCAAGAAGACTAAAATTACATGTCGGAAGAAGAAGGTCGTTTTAGCTATAAGAAGACTTGTTTCGTAAGTTTCAAGAAGACTTGAAGTCGTATGAAGACAAAAGATATAAAACAATACAGTTATTGTAAGCTAATATCTATTGGATGAAGAATCCTACAGTTGAATGCTGACAAGATGATACTTTACTACAACTCTACAAGAACGGTTACACTACAACCAATTATTTACGATAGATTTTGTTAGTTGTCGCAAAAATTGATAATAAATTGACAAGAAGTTATCACAAAAAATAATATATAAAAATATTTATTTGCAACAACATCATATTATCGCTAATAGAGCAACAACGTTATATTGTCATTAATGTATTAGCGACAACAACATTGTAAAAATGACTATTTGCGAGAATGTTTTTCAGATAATTAATGTTGTTGCAAATGTTTTTTACGAAAACTATAAATTGAACATAAATGCACCAGAAAACTAGTTCAGTAATCCTGGAAATTTGAAAGAACATTTAAGTTTATAGCAGTGCATCGAATTAATGCTAAGTTACTCATCCTCATAGAAGCAAACTCACTCCATCTTTGCTTATCTTTTTCTATAGCTCGCTTTACTTAAACATAAAATTAAAAAAATAAAATAAATATAAAAAAAATTAGAATGAACATCATTAAAAATTCACTAGACAACGGAATGATATTGTTTAGTAAACTGATGTATTTGGAAATATTAGAATGAAATTATTATGCCACATTTTCAAAATATGAAAATAGAATAGATATAGTGTAATTTTGTTTAAGTTATTTATTTTTGATAAATATATTGACTTTATTTTAATGATATATTAATTTGTTTTTAGAGTTGAATTGTGTAGTTAAGCTAGGTAATAAAAATTAGGATCTATGGACATGGATAAGGTGGACAAATTAAAGCACCTCATACTGGGACCAAATGAACCTCCCACCTGCGCAGCATGTGACCTAAAAACATCATTAATTAATTGCTTGTTTCTTTAGTTAATAAAGTAGTGCTCCATGTTTAAGTAATTAAGATCATCTTCGATCTTTTTGAGGAAAAACATGTACAAACTTGTATCTGGCACCATCGCTATTTCTCTTAAAGAGAAACTTAAGTGATGAGAGGTGGTGGATGCAAAATTAATACCCACCTATTTATGAATGTACTACTTATAACTATTGATTGTTACTCAGATTCAATCTTCTGTGATTTATTTTAATTATTAAATTATTATCATTTCTGACACTATTTGGTGAATTAAATAAGGCTACATAATTAGCAAGTTCATTTAGGTCGAAACAAGAACACAAGTCTCATTAAGACAACTCTTAATGAATTAAGAAGACAAATCTCATTAAGAGTTTACTTATATCTAAGCTGTAAGCAACGTTGTGAGCTGTAACTCTAACATAAGAACCAATTCCTTAATTGCTTACACCTAACATAATCCACAATGTCTGAGAAGTTTAGAAATTTGAACAAGTTTATTCACTTTCCTCCCCCTCCAAACCATTTTTACTACTTGAGACCAAAATGAAGTCTCAATAGAAAAAAGGATGATACAAACACAATGACACTGGCATGTTTATGAGTATTTGTTCTTGGCACGTTTTAGTTCTCAAGTAGCTATGGTACTTGGTAAAATTCCTAAATAAATATTTAATTTATTGTTAATCAATTGAATATTATATGTTTTCATATACCCAACCATGTTTATTAATCATCTTGTATAGACTCCATCTTAATTACAATCAATGACACATTTAACTAATGACAATCTAGGAAAATTTTCCTTTTTTTTTTTTTTTTTTAAGTGAGAATACTCATCCATGAAGATCATATTTTTCCTTTATATATATATATATATATACACACACACTAATCTATTAAGGTAACATATTTTTATGGGCAGTAGACATCTTTTTCTTAGAAAGAGTGTAATATTTAAATACTATTTATTTAGAAAGAAATAGACATATATATCTACATATTTTGGTAAACATATGTACGCATTAATTATTTTGTTATTATTAAAATTTTCTAGAAATAGAACATTGGTAATTATGTTTTTCATAATTTTTAACTAATTATTGATTGCATTTCTTAAATAAATTTTAGTAGTTACTAAAATTCTTATACGTTGAAAGGTAGTTCTTCAATAACTAATCATTATATAGTTATGATAATAAATCTATGCAAATATCTATGTGCAACGTGTGTTAATATAACGTTGTGCTACTCTCTCTCTCTCTACTATATAATTACGAATAATTTAAGTTTCGTCTATTTTTCATAATGTCTATGTTAACCCTCCTACATAATTATATATTATGGATTTTCAAACTAATTAATTGCAATATTGATTGTTTCTTTCGAAACTTTGTTCATCTACAATATATATTCTTCTTTCATAAGATTTAAAAAAAAAAATTTAAAGTTTGTGTATCCTTTGTAAAATAAAACCATAAATTATTTTTAAAAAAAACAAAAAATTGGATGCAAAACATAAATGTCTATATAAAAGAATCAGTAAAAAATAATTAATAAAGTCAAAAGGAAATAAAAATAAATAATCAAGGAGATTTAAATGTTGGAAAACCTAGAAACTTTGGTTCAAACAATCTATCAAACTAAGAAAATTAATTATTACGGGTGTAGATTGATTTAGTTAGACATATCATAGAGAAAATGAAGATTATGATATAAATATATTTTAAGAATATAAAAATAATAAAATATTCATTTTATTTTTCTATTTGATTGTAAAAGGTCTGATTTTGAACATAGATAACAGATGGTGATTTACCTTCAAATTTACACAAACTCCTAATAATCCAAACCTGCCACATAATGATTAAAGGTAAAATAGATCTAATATGATTATGAACTCTTCTTTTAAGAACCAAAATGATAGAAATTGAGATAAATCAAAGTAATTAGGGAGTTTGAAATTCAGGTTAGAGGCAAAGAAATTTCATATATGTTTAGCAAAAGTATAGTCCAAACAAAGGTGATGACTGGTTTCACAATTTTTAGCACATAATCAATATACGGAAACGACTTCAACCCCTTTTTTTTCTGAGATTATGATCATCAAAAGGCAAATAGTTATTACTATTCTCTAAATGAAAGATGCATGATTAGAAGTATGGTATTATTATAAATTATATTCTTACGTTTTTTTTTTGTCAAAATATTATCTCTTTCTTTTAATATAAATATAGTGAAAAGAAAATAATAAATTTATAAATCTAAAAATATATTCTAAGCATTAATATTACTAATACAAAAATAGTTTTAAATAAAAAATTGTATATGGATTTTCAAACTAATTAATTGCAATGTTGATAGTTTCTGTCCAAACTTGACGAAGTTAAATAATCTTAATAAATTGATGAGATAATTGTCACTTGTCTTCCCCAATTTCACCATTTCATTCCCCCTCTCAATTTCTCTTGATTCAGCCATTTAACTTTGCTAAAAAAAATTGTTTGGATTGTATTATTCAATGTACTATGATTAAAAGTGTTTTTATAATCTTGGACTACTATTATATTATTTGTGTTGCACAACTCTTCCACATCTTCCTTCTCTCGTCATCTGCTTCGATTTATTTTCTTTAAATTATTCAAGTGAATTTATTATCAACCCATTTTGATCATTTACTCTCTCTCTCTCTCTCTCTCTCTCTCTCTCTCTCTCTCTCTCTCTCTCTCTCTCTCTCCCTCTCTCTCTCTCTCTCTCTTGGGTGGGGTGAGGTGAGGTATGACTGATTTCATGTGTTGAAGTGTATGGTAGTTAGCTCATGCATTTTTATTGGATTGAACTATTGTTAATTGAGTAAGAAAGTATTGAAAATTACTAAATTTTATGCTTATTCTATCAATTTCATGGTGTACATTTAATTTTGGAGAATATGAAGTAGAAAGCATTGGATGCATGAGTTAATATCTTAGAGTACAATTCTGTGTGATTGTGTTCATTTTTAGTGAGAATTGAATTCCAATTTGTTGAGGTTCTACTTAGTTGAAGAGAAGCATGATGAACCGAGCTCATAGTTATTCAATTGTAGGAGTAGGAATTCAATGAATTAAATCAAATGAAACATTCTTCTCATCTCATGTAGATGTGCTTTCTGTAGAAATTGTTTAATCAGTATTGTTCTGGATGTTTGCGTCTTTATGAAAGGCTTTAAATATGGTTATTTTTGAATTCTTTTAGTTATAATACATGCAAGTTCACCTGTAAAAAATTATGGTTGGTGACTAAAATGTATTCTTTTTAGCTTAGTTATAAATGAATTTGGGCTAGATGAAAAGAGGGGAATGAAATTGAGGAAGAAAAGTGAGAATTTTCCCACCAATTTATTAGGGTTAGTTAACTTCTATCAAGTTTGAATAGAAATTACTTGACGAAAGGTATGCAATGTGCTCACTTTGAAATCTTGGGTACAAATTTTGTAAGTCGTGGAAATAAAGGTACCAAAATTGAAATGTGGGAATAGTTTGAGTACTAAAATTGTAATTTACCCCAACATAAACATAAAACCGAGAGCCTTAGAAATAAGATTGTTAGGATGATGAGTAAAACAATACATTAACTATGTAGGATAATAAAACAAATGCATTAGAAAGAATATTGTGAGTGGTACCAAAAGACGAGAAATGAATGACACGTTTAAAATGATTTAAAATATGATTTAGAAACCTATAAATGCTCCTCTTAAATATAAATATATGACAAAGACAAAAACGTTTGAATTTTTTATAAAATATTTGACATTACAGAAATGTATAAGGATATTTATAAAAGGTTAAATTACAAAAACCATGGCAAACTATAACCCTTTTTGCATTAAGGTACTGAACTTTGGAACTTTACTGTACCATTGCCAACCTTTGCGCATGCTACTAAAAGACCGTCAAGTGTTGCCGATAGTGGAATACTCTCTTGGAGATGCTTATTCTCGAGGGTAGTTTTGTCTTTTAAAAGAGATTGGATGGAAAATGAAATTTTCAAAAATTTGGGGTGGAGGTTGTAATTTTTCAAAGTTAAAATTGCAGATAAGTCCTTATAATATTTTAAATTCTAAAAATCATGCCCTTCAATTTGAAAATAAACGAGAGAAATTGAGTCATCAAAAGATAAAATAACAAAAGTTCAAAGAAAATTGATGCTCCAAACATGAGAATTAAAACCCCTAAAATAATTTATGAAAATACATGTAATGAAAAGAGTTCAAGAAAAAGGGGTTTGATTCGATATTCATTCAATTTTTATTCAATTCGAGCTAAAATTGAATGAGAACTAAAAAATTGAGTTGGGGCTTTGGTTGGGCGTGCTAGAGAATTATTTGACGTAGGTTTTGTGCATTTTGGTGAAGTTTTGGAGGAAATCCGATTTCGAGCTTGAGGGGTGGCCATGGAGTTTTTCGACGACTATGGTGACAGTTCTTTGATGATAATGGTGTGTTTTTTGCCATGATTTTTTAAAAAGCAAAAGGAAAAGTGATGTTTGGTTGAATTTAACCCAAAACATTAGGATTAAGGTGAAATTTGGAGTTTTGGGGGTTTTCTAGTAGCGGTCGTGTGGCAGTCGCCTACAATTAAGCTGATGGTTGAGGGAGGAATATGTAGAAAAAATAAATGAAAAATTAATTAATTAATTAATTAAAAGACAAAAATACCATCAAGAATAAGCATCTTCGGGGAATATTTCGTTGTGGCGGCCTATTAGTAACATTTGCAAATGTTAGCTATTGTACAATAAAGTTTCAAAGTTCGGATACCTTAGTGCAAAAAATATTATAATTTGAAATGAATTTTGTAATTTACCCTTTATAAAATAACAATAACAATAGAAAATAAAACAAGATATTAACTCAAATTAAGTATATAATAAGAGTATAAATGTCTTAATTATGATGAAATAATAAAGGCAAAGTCTTATGCGAGCGATACATTTACATTATATGTCAATAAAATGAGGTAATATAATATCTTGGGTGAGACATGAGATCTGTGAGATGTGGCGGATCAATTGGTCAACGCAGGGTCATGTAATAATTTTATGTGTAACAAGTAGTACTTTTATATATATCATGTAATACTTATAAAAAATTATAATTTTGATAAATAATATTATGTAGTATATGTATATAATATAAAAGTATTATCTGATATATATATATATATATATATATATATATATATATTATCGAATACATAAAAAAATATTACATATTACCCGCCCACCAATATGCTGCTTCCTCATGCAGGTCCATCATTTTTCTCTACTTCTTCTCATTCATCACACACACAAACCTTAATAATCATATTTTTTACTTAAAATGCTACTTTTGACAAGCCTCAATCTGGGATTAGGTTGAATTTAGATTGTTTTGATTTCAATTATCCTTTTTTTTTTAATGAAATTTTGTAGAGTACTATGATTATATAGTGAAGGGTTAATTTACATTTTGATTATACATACAAGACATTCTTTCATTTTTTACAATTAAATATTTGTTTGTTGTCCTTTTTATTTTAATTTTTAGTTCTTTTTGTTAAATTTTTCAAAATTCCTGATGTGGTTGTCGGAATTTGGATGCCACATCAGATTTTCCGATGGCCACGTCAGTAACTTTGAAAATTCCAATAAAAAAAAGATTGAAATTAGAAAGAATTAATACATAAATGACCATAATTGAAAAACAGTAACTTTGAAAATTCCAATAAAAAAAAGATTGAAATTAGAAAGAATTAATACATAAATGACCATAATTGAAAAACAGATATTTGGTTGTCAAAAAAAGATAAATGTCTTATATATATGAGTAAACTTGAAATTATCCCTATATTAATATGTCATATTTTATTCTTCTGAATTTAGAAAAAAAAAAAAAAAAAAAGGCAAGGTAAGATTATAGGATTCTATAAATCTCAAATAAATAAACAGGGTGTGGAATGATCAGCCCATCCAACATCCAGATGGTCAAATGAAAGAAAGGAGGGATAGTTTTTTGTTCAAAATACACTCGTTTGACCATAGAAAGACTATTCAATTGCAAATGTATTTAATTTTAAACTTGTATTTCATTAATATTTCTGATGTATTTGATGATATCATTTTACATACTCTTTATAATATTGTGCTGATAATAAAAGAATAGAAGATAAAATTGTAGTATTTGGAATACAACAAATGTTTCAACTCCTTTAATTGATGTCAAGAATTTTCCTTTTCCACAGCCACGAAAGAGGTGGAGATAGGTGGATACACTATTCCAGCAGATGCTCATGTGAATTTCTACACGGGTGGGTTAGGCCAAGACCCGGACACGTGGCAGAGCCCTAACGAATTCCGTCCAGAACGGTTCTTAACAGGTGACGGCGTTGACATGGACATAACGGGGACCAAGGGAGTGAAGATGCTGCCATTCGGGGCGGGTCGGAGGATTTGCCCCGCTTGGAGTTTGGGTACACTGCATGTGAGTTTGATGCTAGCCAGGATGGTCCACGCCTTCAAGTGGGTCCCCATTCCGGATAACCCACCCGACCCCACTCAGGCTTTTGCACTCACTGTGGCTATGAAGGATCCCCTCAAAGCAATTATTCTGCCTAGAACCAAGATTTGAATATTTGGTTCTTCTATGTATGTTTTTTTTTTCTCTTTTTTTTTTTCGGAAAACTTGCAATCTTCGTCCAGTAATCTACTGTCAGGTCTAAAAAAAAAAAAAAAATACTGTTGTCCATTTTCTGATATCAATTTTAGTATTTTAAATTTACATTTTTTTTTTCAATTTTCATCCATCAATTTGCTCTAAATTTATTTTTGTCTTCGTGGATACTGGAATTGTTGCATGAATTTTTTAGTTACAACATCCACATAAATAGAAATTGACATTCTCCGAGCAAAATTGGAAATACTAGTGCTAGTACACTTGCTCTTGCCTCTAACCATATTGAAATTGATTGCAAAACATATTTTACAACAATTATCTCAAGCTACTAAATTATCTTCAACTACTGGAAAATGTTCTTAAACTCTCTTTTTTAGTAGACTAGATCATTGTACAGTCTATAAAATCATATCCTAAATTACTTTACGAACAATGTCTATGAAAGATTATATGCTAAAACAGTTATATTCTTTTTTCATTAAATATCTCGTATTCATATGCATTTTGATTTTTATTTTGACCAAACATATATATTCATATTCATTTGAACAGTATATACTTGTTACATATACATGATGACATGAACTTATAATTTAACAACAATATTACTACCGTAAATTCATGAGATGTATACCTTGAAAATATCATATTGCATCTATCTCAATAAAACTCAATAGTACATCAAAGTATTTCGCAATGCAACTCTACTCTAATTGCTGAGATACATCAAAGTTCAAGTTAACATACAAAATAAAATAATGACTTAACATATAAAATGATATTTATTTTGAAATGGTGGAAATTATTGTCAAATTTAAGATATCCAAAATCTGTATGTTGGTGAAAATTACAAAAAAGAATAATGTAAAAGTTCATGTTATATTTGCTAATATTCAAAAAGTTGGTTAAAATTATAAATTGAGTAAAGTTTGTGAATTTTCCAAAAATTAACCCATTTTAATTTAGTATTTTTATATCTAATACTATTTAGTTTTATATATGTAATATTAATTATGAATATATATATATATATATATCACATAAAACTATATTTTATCTGATTTTATAATACATAAAATTAGCAAATAAGGTTCAACTAATTTTAATAAATTAAATGAGTTTATAAACATATGTGTATGTATGAGGAACAATACTAATTCATTTCTTATTCTTCATAATTTATCACTTAAAAAAATTGATTTTATCTGATTTTATATCACATAAAATTAGCAAATAAGTTTCAAGTAATTTAATAAATTAAATGAACTTATAAAAACATATGCATATGTATGAGGAACGATATTAGTTTGTTAAGTCCTTCATGAAAAAACACATAAAATTAGCAAATAAGTTTCAACTGATTTTAATAAATTAAATATGCATACGAGCAACAATATTAATTCGTTTTTATCCTTCTTAAAAAACACATAAAATTAGAAAATAAGTTCCAACCAATTTTGATAAATTAAATGAACTTCTATATAAATGTATGTGTACGTACTTACAATAACATTTCTCAAAGGACAAGGAATATTAATTCGTTTTTTATCCTTCATCAAATTATATTAGTTTCTTTTATTGATACTTGAATTGTTCTACTTTCCAACTTCAACAAATTATATTAGTTTATTCATAAATACTTGATTGTTCTACTTCCCATCTTCACCAAATTATATTAATTTATTCATAAATTTTGGATTGGTCTTCTTTGATGTAGTTTTTTTTAATAATGACATAATTATGTTTATTGAGTCAGAAGTATATATGTAAAGGAGATATGTGCCATGAAAAGAGAATATTCCAATCTGAATACTATTCAAAAACATATATTGATAAAAATAAGAAAAACAAGTCAACATCCCAAATGAACCATGAGTTTTATGAATTTGAATGTTTGATTTCATTTATTTATCTCAGTGAACACAGTGATTAAAAAAGTGAAAAACGCCTAGAGGCGCCAAACCTGTTGTATTGCCTAGGCGCGAGGCAAGGCGCCCGCCTCACCGAAGTGAGGCACCCAAACTAAAATAACACATATATGCTATAAAACATTTCATAATACAAAAACATAACAATATTAATGCCCCAAACTCCAAACATAATTATAGCATGAAAATAAAAAAATATCCAAAAGATTTAATATCCAAACTTCAAACATAATAATAGCATGAAAGATCCAAACATAATAATAGCATATACGCTACTAACTAGCTACTAACTAATCATCATTAATTCTTAAGTCAATTTGTGCATCATCCTCTGATTCATATTCATCAACATCTTGTTTCTCTCCCTTGTCCGACTCCCCTCCTAAATCTCCTCATTTCTCTTCATCCTCATCCACAAGTCCTAAAGAACTAGGCCTAGAAGATGATGATGCTTTAAAAGTCTTAAGAAGTTGTTGCCCTTCTACTATATGTCTTTCTTGTGCTCCTAATGGGTTCCCCAACTCCTGCAGCTTCTGCAACATCATCCCACCTCAAATCATCATTATCATCATCATCAAACACACGTTCTTCATCCAGAATCCCCACCAACCATTCATTACTCCCATCAATCTTTGACAAGGCAATTGGATCACTTGTATTTCACATCAAGTAACGATGTTGCAGTGTTCTATTGTACTTGACAAAAACCAAATCATTCACCCTTTTGTGATCCGTCTTGCATCATTTCTTAGTAGGATCTATAGTAAGTTAATAAAATAATCTAATGTCAATATAAATTATAATAAATTAATAACATTTTACAAATGTCAATAACTTACATGCTCAAATACACTTCAGTTTTGCTCACATCCTAAGGAGCTACAAGTTAGACTTAGGATCTTGATAGCAAACTTCATCAAGTCGGGAGTTTCAGAACCGAATGCTGCCCACCAATCAGCTGCTAACAACATATTAATTAGATTTCAAAAATAATATTATGATAAATAATAAGTTATTGAAACTTTATTGCCTGGTGCCCTCGTAGTCCTTTGCCTAATAGCCATAGGCATCCCAAAAAATCCATCGGATTTCCTATACTTGTCCAATTCAATGCAAATTTGATCTTGTATATTAGTACTTAGAACCAATCTTTGGATGCAGTCATTTAAACCTCTATAAATCACTGAATTACCAAGACAAGTATCGGGATCTTTGTAAAAGAACTCATGGTTCAAAAAGTTGGTGCAACTGAATATTCTGTCTCTTATCGATGATCTCGAACACCTCCTTATACTTGCTCTCATTGTCTTGAAAAATATTCGTCATATTTTGTTTTGCTCTATCCATCACCTCATAAATGTAGCCCATTGCTGGTTTTGTCTCACCATCAACTATTCGAAGGACATGAACTAGAGGAGAAGCAAATTGATGAGCAAGATGTACATTGCTCCAAATTGAAGGCATCATCATAATTTCAGCTACCTTTTTACCTTGTGCCTCTGTTGCTCATTTGCTTCTAGTCCAATCATCAGAAACAAACATTTTTCTCAAGTTTGCCTTCTGAAGATGAAAGTTTTGTAGTGTCAAGAAGGCTGTTGCAAAGCGAGTTTTAACAGGTTTGAGTAACTTTTTTTTTGTGAAGTACCTTATCAAATTTAACAAAGTTGGCCAGTTATAAATGTACACATGCACTCGAATAACTCTCTCCCACGATCTCTTAAGATAAGGTATCTTGAAAATGTCCTCCAACATTAAATCTAGATAATGGGCAGCACAAGGACTTCAGAATAAATGTGGCCTCTTTTGTTCCAAATATTTTCCAGCCAACTTATTTACTGCAGCGCTATCCGTAACAACCTAAACAACATTGGTTTCTCCAAGTTCCTCAACCTTTTGATCAAGCAACCCAAATAGTTTCATTGCATCATTCACATAGCTTGAAGCGTCAATCAACTCAATGAAGAGGCTACCACGAGAACAATTGACTAAGAAGTTGATCAAGGTTCTTTCCTTTCAATCTGTCCACCTGTCACACATCAATGTACACCCATTAATTTCTCTTGCTACAATGTGATCTCGTATCATTTTGTAGACATGTGATTTCTCATCTTTAAGAAGAGAAACTCGTACTTGATAATACGAGGGTGGTGGCAAATCTAGTCCATAATCCCCAATAGTTTGCACCATAGGTGCAAAACTAGGATTTTGGACTACAACCAAAGGGATGCTCGTATTATACAAGAATCTTGCTATCTTTTGATTATAAGCTCGTTTTGCCAACTCCTTTTTACTGGGATTGTTCTCATCAATCTTTTGGTGTTTCCCCGTTTTTCTTCATATTTCTACAACTATTTCTGCATTAGGAGTGAAGTAGCAATCGATAGCCTCTTTTCTCTTGGGTTTCCTAATAATAGGTTTCTTGCCCTTGTTTGTTTGAGAATGTATATAGCTAGAAGAAGAATCTTGATTGCTTGGCAACGGTTGTGAGTCGTCATCAATATCAATTTCATAATCTTCGTCGCCGACCATCTCATCAATATCGATAACCTTGTTCATTTGCTCCTTTACCTAACTGGTTGAGGACACTTTAGAAATGTAGCAACATTTTTATAGCCTCCATCAAGATGTTGCTTTAACCGTAATACACCTCTTTTAACTACTTACGCACAAAAATTGCATTTAAATGCAAATATATTGATCTCATCATGTATGGTATACTTCCATGCCGGATCTTTTCTATTATCGTTCATCTCGCTCGACATCTCTACAAAAAATTATATTGCAAAATACTAAAATAGTAAAATTACACAAAAATAATAAATTTCAGATTTATTGCAAAAATGATAATTTTCAGATTAGGGTTTAGAATTAAATTTTCAAATGTAAATATGAATTGTAAATAATTTTCAGATTATTATAAATAATATTGCAAAAATGATATTTTTCAAATTAAGGTTTAGAATTAAATTTACAAAAATTTTCAGATTATTGTAAATATGAATTTTATAAGTAGTAGAGTTAAATTTTAAAGTTCCAAACAAAAAAAAAATTGGAAAAAAAAGAATTCTAACCTAAATCGAATCTGCGGCTGGTGGTCGTCGTCGGTCGCTGGTGGTGGAACTTAGAAGGAAAGAGAGAAGAGTGATAGTGGAGGGAGGGAGAGGAAAACAAGGAGTCTACAGTTTTTGTAACTTATTAGGGTTTAGAATCTTTAGATCTTTTTATGTATTTTAATTTTTAAAAAAAGGAAAAAAAATAAATACAAGAAAGCGGTGCTTTTTAGCACCTCAACATAGGCATAAGGCGCCCAAGGTACCCGTCTAGGCGCCGTCTTTCTAACATCCACTTCACCTCGGTGTATCGAGGCGCTATAGGCTGCATTCGCATCGCCTCGCGCCTAGGCGTGCTTTTTTAATCACTAGGTGAACACATTCTCAAAACGTAAAGTTTATGTTGATCTATAAGTGTTGCATTATGTTAAGCATTGATGTCTTGAATGTATTATTCTTCATTAATTTTTATAATATTTTTTTATTATTTTATATTTTTCAATTCATGAATCTATTTCTTATATACACCAATTACAAGAAGTGTCTGATGTATTTATCGTGATGTTTTGAGATTTCAATACGAGCCATTTATATTTTGTTGTGATATATGAGATAATTTTCTAAGCGAAACTTCATACAAATACAAAAATAAATTCAGAATTATATGAATTAGTAAGAAGACATATGATTCATGACCGTGTAGTGATAAAAATCCTAAAAATTCATGCATATCCAAAGGAAAATATAAATATCACTACCTACGAGCATATTGTGAAATCACCATTCAGACAAAGATGGATATCTTATTTACAAAAGAAGAAAAATAAGCATTGTTGTTAATGTATGTAATGCACAACTCAACAATCAATGGGTAGTGCCATACAATTCATATCTCACATCTAGATATAATTGTTATATCAATGTTGAGATATGTTCCGACATGCTAGTTGTGAAGTATGTGTACAAATATATCTACAAATGTCATGACCAAGTGACATTTAACATGACCCAAAAACATGATGAAGATACAATTGATGAAACAAAATAATTTCAAAATGCTTTAGGACCCGAACCGATTGTAAACGGGTTTACATGCTCGAAGAGAAACCCCTCCCTCTAAGGTGTCTAATGTATTAATTGCTCATTTAGAAGACCTCCGTCTTTTTTGGACTAATGGCAGAAATAATAAGTGGATTGAATTTCACCAATTTATTAAGGACTAATGTATTAGTTTCTAAGAAAATTCGAACGCTAAACAAAAATTAATTTGAAGCAAATAATGAAAGAGGCAGGGCCGATGAAGGCACCATTGATTTCTCGGATCGCCATAAATCCATTATGATTGAATTGTTCAAGGCATTGTGGGGATGAACATGATGATGAAGAAGAAAAAAATATGGGAAACCAAGATGATAATGGAAAAAATAAAATTAAGAAGAAGTTGGAACACGAATGTGGGAAAGGGAGTAGATGATAAATAATACAACTATGGAAAAAGAAGATGAAAGTGAAAAGATTTTGAAACAAAGGAACGATGATAAGGAAACAACAAAAGAAGAGGTGATGATGGAGTTTCAGGCTGCATACCCACTTTTGTATGCATCATTTGACTTCAAGTTTTTTTAAAGAGAAATGTATTTTGATTCCCACTGAAAATGCTAAAGAGCTCGAGGAGAAATTGAGGGAATTACACGCAGGGGCTCTTCGTCTCGATCTTAAGAGACTTGATTTTATTAGGGGTCGTCTTTAAACAACATCAATCCTTTTTGCTTTTGTATTTTTAACTAGGTGTGTGTGTATATAATTGATATGTTATATCTATTGTTCTTATGTATTTATGTTATTTGATTAGTTTATCTCTTTTGGTAGAACTAATCTTGAAGCTTAATATTGAAAGTTTGATTTGATTTATGTTAAATTGCTCTCTTAGATATTGAGATTTCTAGAAGGCACTATTACTATTGTTAGCGTTCATTTTCACCATATAAGACATACTCTAGTTTTTCATGTGAAAGTCCTGTCAGGGATTGAGAGTAGTAGACATTAGGTATTCAATTGGTATTACAAGTAGTTTCTAAGTTGTACTCTGACAGAGCATTTCTGATTCATTATATATTTAACATTAATAATGAATTTGTACGATGATCATGTATGAATCTTTAGTTATCAGAAAGAATTCTATACCAACACTAAAATTATATATGTAGTTTCTCTTTATTTGAATTTTACTCATTCTCTCTACTCAAGAAGCAATGTACAGACTTTTTTTAATTCAATTTATATGAAATATCTCAACCAGTTATCAACTTGCAATTACGTCTACCCAACAAACAAAGTGTAACTTATTGGGCGAATCAATATTCAAAAAATATTTTGACATGGGACAATGACTCTAAAACAATGTTCACTGAGTATTGCAATGTGTGGTATAAGTAAATAAGCGCAGAAATATTTTAACAAATAATTTCTTGAGCATTACATATGGGATAAACAAAGAAAATGTTTGAAGCCAAGAAAGAAATTGGGTGTGAATGGATGTATGAGTACCGGAAATCTAGTAGATGGAGAAAGATACTATTTGAGGTTATCAATTAATCATGTAAAAGGACAAACATCGTTTGAATTTTTATTGACGGTGAATGATAGTTATAGACAATGTAGTAATTATTGTTTTATTATCATTCGTTTCAAAATTTTAAAACTTATTATTCTCGTGATTATTTAGATTTTTCCCCCTAAATTCATCTTCCATGAATTTCATCAAATATTATGAAAGAAACAATCAAGAAACTCTCTCCAAATATGACGATGTGTGATATTGATGATTGAAAATTGTTGAATCGTGTGAGTGAGTTGTTGTCTCGAGACAACAGTACCAAAATTCAAGAAACACAAGTCGAAATTAATCTTCCAATCAAGTTGAGAATAAAGAACCAATTTAAGAACACTACAGTTTCCAAGAACATGATCAAGAAGAAGAATTTGAGTTCATCTCCAAGAAACATGATTCCGGTTATTTCTCAGGCATTGAAGAATTGAATTCTTGAAATTTGGGCTTGTTTGGATACTGTAACTTTTGTAATTCAGAAACAACCTTTTTGATTCTGATGTAAACCTCAATCTGAGAAGATTTTCGCTTCCATACCGCAAAGCCAGAATCGATTTCCTGCCATCAAACTAGGTTGAAGGAATTCAGGTAACTCTGATTGAACCATGTCTTGAAAAATATGAGATTAGTTTGAGGAATTGAAAGTTGAATTCATGGTCGTGTAGTGATAAAATTCTAAAAATTCATGCATGTTCAAAGGAAAATGTAAATATTGGTAATTAGAGCATGTTATGAAATCATCATTCAATACAAAGATGGATATCTCATTTACAAAGAAGAAAAACATGCATTTTTGTTAATGTATGTAATGCACAACTCGACAATCAATGAGCAATACCTTACAATTCATGTCTCATATCTGGATATAATTATTATATCAACGTTAGGATATGTTCTGATGTGTAAAATGTGAAGTATTTGTACAAATATATCTACAAATGTCATGACTGAGTGACAATTAATATGGTCTAAAAATATGATAAAGATACAATTGAATTCAATTTATATGAAACATCTCCATCGGTTATCAACTTACGATTACATCTATCCAACCAACAAAGTGTAACTTATTGGGCAAATCAATATTCAAAAAATATTTTAACATGGGACCATGCCTCCAAAACAATGTTCACTGACTATTGTAATGTGTTGTATAAGTAAATAAATGCAGAAATATTTTTACAATTGTAATGTGTTGTATAAGTAAATAAATGAAAAAATATTTTTATAAAGAATTTCCCGAGCATTACTTATGGGATAAAAAAGAAAAATGTTGGAAATCAAGAAAGAAATTGGGTGTGAATTGAAATATAAGTACCGAAAATATAGTATAAGAAAAAAGATACTATCTGAGGTAATTAATGAATCATGTAAAAGAACCAAGATCATTTAAATCTTTGTTGACAGTAAATGATAGACAATGTATTACTTTTACAGAGGTTGTTCAGAAAAGAGGTTTGTTGGAAGTTGATCAAAGTATTACAAGGTGTTTGAATAAACTATCACTTTTCAAATGTCATATGAAATGCATAGATTTTTGTAATTTATAATTTTGGTGTATTGTGTATCAACAGATGTGAGAGCTTTATGGGATACATATTCTTCAAAGTGTTTTTTGAATATTCCAAAAGAGATCCCCACACCTCTAAAAAAACTACAAGTTTTGGGAACTATGAAAAGTTTGAATTTTTTCTTGAACAATATGGGAAAAAACATAAGTTCATATGGTCTTCCAAATATTTTTGATGATGATTCTGAGATTATAGAGAATGATCTACCTAGGAAGGTAATAGATGAAATATCAATTGAGATACAAAAAGAAGATCAAGAAGCTATATTCAACCTCAATATCGAACAATATAAAGCTTTTTCAACAATCATAGATTACATAAATTAAGGAAACATAAGAATTTTCTTCATTGATGGGCTGGGTAGGACAAGAAATACATACTTATAAAATGCATTATTAGTCCAAATCAGATCCCAAAAATAAATAGCACTTCAAACTGCAACATTTGAAGTGGCTAGATCAATAACGCCGAGAGAAAGGACAACACATTCATGTTTCAAAGTATTAATAAATTCTGATGATACAAGTGAATGCTCTATTTCAAAACGAGCTACAAAGTTGTACATAACACAAGTGATTTTATGAGATGAAACAACAATATCGAAACAATGGGCAATTGAGAATGTAGATAAACCAGTGAAAGATGCTATAAGAAATGATAAAGTTTTTTGGTGGCAAAGTCATAGTTTTTGTGGAGATTTTTGACAAGTATTGGGATCAGTTGGTCTAAGTGCAACAATTCAACAAACTATTTTTTCAAGTATAGTCAAATCTTATTTGTGGCCCCAGATAAAAATTGGAAGATTGAATACAAAAACTGAAACCATAGAAAAAATAAAGCCCCTTAATATAAAACAGAGGAAAAAATAAATAATACCTCAACAACACTAATAGAAATTATAACAATTGAAGATGAACCAACACTAATAGAGACTACAACAATCAAAGATAAAAAAGAATAATTAATTAAAAGGAAGAAAAATGAAGAATACATTCACATCTTTACCAACAAGAAGGAGAATACACTTAAAGCTTTATTACACAAGTCACGAAGAAAGAAAAGTGACAGTGGCAGACATAAAAGAAGATAAAAAAAAGAAAAAAACATAACTTGAAATTAATGTTTTATATTATCATTCATTTCAGAATTTTGAAACTTATTATTCTTTTGGTTATTTGATTTTTCCCACTAAATTTTGATTTGAAGACACCAACAAAATTTGTCCTCCACGAATTTCATCAAATATTATGAAAGAAACAATCAAGAAACCCTATCCAAATAAGGCGATGTGCAATGTTGATGATTGAAAATTGTTGAATCGTGTGAGTAAGTTGTTGTCTCGACACAACAGTACCAGAATTCAAGAAACACAAGTTGAATCAAGTTGAGAATCAAGAACCAATTTAAGAACACTACAGTTTCCAAAAACATGATCAAGAAGAAGAATTTGAGTTCATCTCATAGAAACATGATTTTAGCTATTCCTTAAGCATAGAAGAATCGAAGTCTTGAAACTATAGGTTATAACTTTTGTAATTTATAAACAACCTTTTGATTCTAATGTAAACCCCAATCTGACTAGATTGTCGCTTCCATACCGCAAAGGGAGAATTGATTTCCTACAATAAAACTAGGTTGAAGGAATTCAAGTAACTCTAATCGAACCATGTCTTGAAGAATGTAAGATCAGTTTGAGGAATTGAAAGTTGAATTCATGGTCGTATAGTGATAAAAATCCTAAAAATTCATGCATGTCCAAAGGAAAATGTAAATATCACTACCTACAAGCATATTGAGAAATCACCATTCAAGACAAAGATGGACATCTCATTCTTAGAAGAAAAATAGGCATTGTTGTTAATGTACGTAATGCACAACTTGACAATCAATGGATAGTACTATACAATTTGTATCTCATATCTAGATATAATTGTTATATCAATGTTGAGATATGTTCCGATGTGCTAGTTGTGAAGTATTTGTATAAATATATCTACAAATGTCATAACCGAGTGACAATTAACATGACCAAAAAATATGATAAAAATACAATTGATGAAACAAAACAATTTCAAAATGCTCTAGGACCCGAACCGGCTGTGAATAGGTCAGCATGCTCGAAGAGAGATCCTCCCTCTAAGGTGTCTAATGTATTTTTCAATTAGAATGTCATTGCTCTCTTGGAAGGCCTCTGTCTTTTTAAGCTAATGGCAGGAACAATAAGTGGGCTGAATTTCACTAATTTATGAAGGACGATCTTGCGACTCCATTTTCTAGAGTTCAACTTTCTCAATAAATTCAAATGCTAAAAAAAATTAATTCGAAGCAAATAGTGAAAAGAGGTAGGGCCAATGACAACACAATTGATTTCTCGGATCCCATGAATTGATTGTGTTTGAATTGTCCAAGGCGTTGTGGGGGTAAACATGATGATGATGAAGATGAAAACAATGAGAAACCAAGATGAAAATGGAAAGAAGAAGAACTTGGAACAGGAATATGGGAATGGAGTAGATGATGAAGAAAACAGATGTAGAAAAAGAAGATGAAAATGAAAAGATTTTGAAACAAGAGATTGTTGATAAGGAAACAACAGAAAAAAGGTGATGATGATGGGGAGGGAGAAGTGTCAAGTTGCATACCCACTTTTATATGCATCATTTGACTTCAAGTTTTTTAAAGAGAAATGTATTTTAATTCCCATTGAAAATGCTAAAGAGCTCGAGGAGAAATGGAGGGAATTGCACATAGAGGCTCTTCGCCTTGATCTTAAGAGGCTTTATTTTATGAGGGGTCGTCTGTAAACGACATTAGTCCTTTTTGCTTTTGCATTTTTAAATAGGTATATATTTCCATATTTGATATGTTATATATATATATATATATATATATTGTTCTTGTTTAATTATGATATTTGATTAGTTGATCTCTTTTGGTTGAATTAATCTCGAAGTTTAATAATGAAAGTTTGATTTGGTTTATGTTAAATTGTTTTCATAGATATTGGGAATTCTAGAATGGACTATTAGTGCTATTGGACGTTCATTTTCACCATACCAGACATATTTTGGTTTCTCATATGAAAATCCTGTCGAGATTAAGGGAAGTAGACATTAGGTATTCAATTGGTATTACAAGTAGTTTCTAGGATGTACTCTGATTGAGCATTTCTGATTCATTTTATTTTTAATATTAATGAATTTGTACCGTGATCATGTGTGGATCTTTGATTATCAAAATGATTTTTATGTATGCACTAAAATTATATATGTAGTTTCTCCTTATTTGAATTTTACTCATTCTCTCTACTCAAGAAGCAATGTAGAGAATTTTTTTAATTCAATTTATATGAAATATCTCCACCAGTTATCAACTTGCAATTACATCTACCCAACCTACAAAGTGTAACTTATTGGACAAATCAATATTTAGAAAATGTTTTGACATGAGACTATGCCTCCAAAATAATGTTCACTAAGTATTGCAATGTATAGTATAAGTGAATAAGTGCAGTAATATTTTTACAAAGAATTTCTTGAGCATTACGTATGGGATAAACAAATAAAATGTTGATAGCCAAGAAAGAAATGAGATGTGAATGGACGTATGAGTACCGTAAATCCAATAGAAGGAGAAAGATACTATTTGAGGTTACCGACCCATTGATAGCCAAGAATCATATAAAAGGACCAACATTGTCTGGATTTTTATTGACAGTGAACGGTAGACAATATAATACTTTTAAAGAAGCTGCTAGGAAAAGAGGTTTGTTGGAAGTTGATTAAAGTATTACAGAGTGTTTGAATAAAACTATCACTTTTCAAATGACATGTGAATTGTGAAGATTGTTTGCAATAATTTTAGTGTATTGTGCACCAACAAATGAGAGAGTTTTATAGGATACATTCTTTGAAGCATTTTCTAAAGATTCCAAAAGGGAACGTTACACCTCTATAAAACTATAACTTTCGTGAACTTTAAAATGTTTAATTTTTTTCTTGAACATGGGAAAAGACATAAGTTCATATGATCATCTTCCAAATATTTTTGATGATGATACTGAGATCTACCCAAGAGGTAATAGATGAAATATCAATTGAGATACCAAAAGAATATCAAGAAGTATACACAACCTCAATATCGAATAATATAAAACTTATTCAACGATCATAGATTGTATAAATGATGTAAATAGAAGAATTTTCTTCATTGATAGACTGGATGGGATAGGAAAAACGTACTTATACATTGCATTATTAGCCCAAATCACATCCCAAAAACAGATAGCACTTACAACTGCAATGTCTGAAGTGGCTATAATAATAATGCCGGGAGAAAGGACAACACATTCACGTTTCAAAATAAAAATAAATTCTAATGAAATAAGTGAATGCTCTATTTCAAAACAAAGTGGAGCTGCAAAGTTGTTGCGCATAACACAATTAATTTTATGGGATGAACCGATGAAACACTAATGCTGAAACGATGGGCAATTGAGATTGTAGATGTATTGAAAGATGGTACATGAAGTGATAAAGATTTTGGTTGCAAAGTCATAGTTATTGGTGGAGATTTTCGACAAGTATGTGATCGGTTGTTCCGAGACTTGCGATCGGTTGTTCCGAGAGCAATAATTCAACAAACTATTTTTGCAAGTATGGCCAAATCTTATTTGTGGCCCAAGATGAAAAAAATGGATTGAATATGCATCTAAAAGCATAGGAAAAATAAAACTCATGAAGATAAAAGAGGAGAAAATAAATAATACCATGATAACACTAACAGAGATTGAAACAATCGAAGATTAACCAATACTAACAGAGACTACAACAATCAAAGATCAACAAAAAAAATTAATTAAAAGGAAGAAAAACGAAGAATACATCCACATCTCTAACGATGAGGAGAAGAATACACTTAAAGTTTTATTACACAAGTCACGTAGAAAGAAGAGTAAGAGTGACACAAAAGAAGATAAAAGAAGAAAAAATATAAGTAGAAGTTAATGTTTTATTATCATTCGTTTCAAAATTTCGAAACTTATTATTCTTTTGATTATTTGATTTTTTTTCCTAAATTTTGATTTGTTAGGAATTGAAGAACTCGAATTTTTATCTAACACAACAATATATTTTTTTCTTTTTTAAACAATAACAGCAAAATTCATCCTTCACGTGCAACGCATGTGCTCCATACTAATATGCTTAAAAAGTTATATTCATTTTTCATTAAATATCTCATATTCATATGCATTTTTATTTTGACAAAACATATATATATTCATTTTCATTTGAACAGTATATAATTGTAACATACACATGATGAAATGAATTTATAATTTAACAACAATATTACTACTGTAAATTCATGAGATATTACACCTTCAAGATTATCATATTGCATACATCTCAATAAAACTCAATAGTACATTAAAGTTTTTCGCAATTCTACTCTAATTGCCCAGATACATCCAAGTCCAAGTTAACTTAGCAAGTCCCAATGCCTTCATCACAGCCATGAAGAAACTGCAGCTCATTTTCTCAAAGCACATCAAAATCTAAGCATGTATCTTCCTGTTCCGAAGTGAAAACCAGTTTCTTTGTATTGTCTGTTAAATTCGTCAATATGGAGAATATGTTCTCGTATTCAGGATGAGAACTATGGCTTGTGAAAAATGGGGTGATTGTACCATGTATTTCGATAAAACTCCACCCCGGAAGTTTCCTTAATCCACGAGACCTCATTTGAGCCCAAGCTTCTCCCACTCCATCCCATCTCGCCATTGAAGCAAAGCTATGAGCAATTTGCACATACCTACCACCATCTGAAGGCCCGAATACAGAGATTTCCTCGGCAATGATTCTACCAAGCTCTTCCTTGCCATTATTTCGACAAGCATCAAGCAGTATTCCAAGAACATCAACCATTGGTTCTCCAAACATCTTCCTATAGAAATCATATGCATCTTGTACCCTACCAGCTCGGCAGAGGAGATCAACGATGCATGCAAGGTGTTCGATCTTTGGTTCAATCTTATAATCAGATATCATGGACTCAAAAAAGAGCATTCCACTATCAACAAGCCCGTTATGACTACAAGCATAGAGGATGGATAAGAAGATGACGTCGTTTGGTGGAAGCCCACTTTGTAGAAACTCGGAGAACATTTTCAAAGCAGCCTCGCCTTTCCCATGACTACCATATCCTGTAATAATAGTGCTCCAAGAAACGCTATCGTGCTCTGGCATTCTGTCGAAGCACTTTCTAGCAGAATCCAGGTCACCACATTTAGCATACATATCAACCAAGGCTGTTCCTATCCTGATGCATGGTCCTAGAGAGCTTCTAAGGATATAGTTATGAATCCATTTTCCCTGATGGTATGCCCCAATGGAAGCACATGCTTGGAGAAGGGAAACTACGGTTATGAAATCAGGTCTTTGTTTAGCAACTCTCATTTCATGAAAGAGAAATAATGCCTTACTTAAATATCCATTTTGTGCGTAGCCTGCAACTATCGCATTCCAGGACACAACATCTCTTTCTGCCATCATGCTAAAAACAGTAAAACTCTGCTCTAAAAGGCCACATTTTCCATACAGACTAACTAGAGAATTTTGTGTAGGAATATCTAGTCTCATTTGTTGCCTTAATATGTAGCAGTGTACTGATTTTCCATGTTTAATAGAACCTAGTTGTGCACAAGCTGCAAGAACGCAAGCCATGGTTGTAGGAGACGGCCACACTCTTGAAAGCAACATTTTTTGGAACAATCTCAATGCTTCGTCTGCAGAATCATTCTGTACGAGCCCAGAGATCATGGCTGTCCAAAATACTACATCTTTATCATCTGCTCTACAAAAGATCCGAAATCCCTCATCCACCTTCTTGCATCTTAAATAAAAAGCTACAAGAGATGTTCCAACATGTTTCTCTAATTCAAATCCAGAGGTTATAATCTGCCCATGTGCAACTCTTCCCACTTCAATACTACCCTCTTTTGCTATGGCAGAGACCAATGATCCAAAAGTCTGTTTATCGGGTTCTACATTATTCACCCTCATGCTGAAAAAGAGCTTTAGAACTTCAGCAAGATTTCCTTCCACAGAATAACCATTAATCAAACTATTCCATGAAACAATATCTTTCTCATCCAAAAACTCAAACAATTTCCTAGCTTCTTCTACTCTTTCACACTTGGCATATACACACATTATGCAATTCATCAGAGCTATCTCACATACGTAACCACTTTTAATTACGCAAGCGTGCAAAGCATTGACATGCTCACTCTCTGAAACCCCAGAGAGCATATTCAAAATGGTGACGGGACTAGGTTGGATGCCTTCATATTGCATAGAGTTATACAAACTGAACGCATTTCTCATATCACCAGCATGTGAATAACACCAAATAATGGCAGTCCATGGGACGATATTTCTCTGAGGCATCATGTCGAACACTTTTCGTGCATACTCAATGTTCTTTGATTTCGCGTAGAAATTGACCAATGAAGAGGAAATATAGGGGTCGGAGAAGAACCCATTGACGGTGACCTGTTGGTGGAGAGAGAGGCCGAGAGAAGAGAGGCCAAGCGAAGTGCAAGCTTTGAGGAGAGAAGGGTATGTAAAGGCGTCAGGAGGAGTGTTGAGGGAATCCAGCATGTGGGTGAACGTGAGAAGAACTTCGCGGTGGAAGCCTTGGGCGGAGAGGCGGCCGATGGTAGCATTGAAAGAGTTTGTAGTGGTGGCTCCGGCGGTTTTTAGTAGCGGCGGTGATGGCCACGGAGGGTGGAAGCTGGTGAGTTTGAGCTTGTTCATAGATCATGGTGAGCCTAGCTTGACTAGAAAATCGCGACCAACACCCATTCAGTTTTTTAGATTTTTTTTTTTCCTAGGGATCTTTTCTTTTGGGGAAATTTTAGGGAAGGTTCGAATTTGTTATCCACCTCTATTTTCAAGTTTTTAATATTTTTCGATATTGTTTACACGATTTTATTGATTTAAGATAATAAAAAATGATTAGGTAGAACTCATTCTTTGAATATTTTGACAGAAATATAATATTTTACTTGAATAGTATGTAAATAATGAATCTAATTAAGATGGTGGTCGGTGAGGAAGATGATAGATTCTTCCGCCTCTATTTTCCTAACCATGTTGAGGATTTGTGTAATCACCCCCTATAAGTATGAAGGGTATATTGGGAAATGTGAGGAAAAAATTAAACTTTATCATCTCTTAAAAAAAAAAGGAACATTATCATGTATACGGACTATATCTATATTATATATAAAATTAGAGAAGTTGACAAATTTTACTGATTTGTCATTTTCTCTCCTAAAGATGTCACATCAAATTGATGATTGTATAAATATTTTTATTTTGATTTTTTTTATAGGTTCTAAAAAAACAATATTTTTTGTCATTTACAAGAAAATGTTATGATAATAATACTAGTAGTACTCCCGCGCGATGCGCGGTTTATTATGTACTATGACAATATATACAATTTGCAATAATATAATGAAGTTGTTATATTAAAAAGTTATTCATTGCATCTTATTATTTCAAAATTTGTAAAAATCCGTATTTTGTTATTGATAACATCAATATTCAACAATTAAATATGAAAATAAAATTGAACATAATATAATAATAGTTTTGTGTTTGTGAGTTTTAATTTCTGAATAATTAAGAAGTGATTAATAATTATACTTACTATATGTTTTGTTCATATTTTCGTTCATTTATATCTTATAATTATTTTCAGAATTTATAAATAATTTTCTGCATTCTTTTTAGATGGATTTGTTCAAAAACATTATATTTATTCCAAAAAAAATTAGTTTATATTTATAGATTTAGGTTTCAAATTAATTTTAAATTTTAAAACAATATTTCTTATATTTTTAAACCATTTTTCACATTTTTTTGGAACATATTATAGTTTTTTAAAGCAATTTTAGATTAATTATATCTATTTATTTGAAATAAATTTGAATAAATTTTATCAAATATTTTTATTATTTTTATTTAAAAAATTTTATTCAATTTATTGATTTTTATATCTTACACAATTAATATTACATATATATTTGAATTAATTTTTAAATTTTATTTGTTGATTTAAGATTGTTAGACTTAATCTCACAACCTTATAATAATAATAATAATTATTATTATTATTATTATTATTATTATTAATTTCAGATTTATTATTATTTTAATATTTTTATAATAGTTTCAAACTTTTAAACATTTTACAACCCTTCATAAAATAAATTTAGATTTTAAAACTATTTTCCACATTTATATATTAAAATTATAAACTAATTTTCAAAATTTTTTATTTTTTACAATATTTAAATTTCATTATTTTCAAATTTTAATTATATCATTAAAATATAATCATATCATTTAAGATAGCTTCTTTTGTTTTATCTCTACTCCTATATACTCCCTCCGTCCCTTAAAACTCTGCACACTTTCCTTTTTAATCTGTCCCCAAACACTTTGCACACCCAAAAATGGCAAAATTTTATCACAATTACTACCCTCTCAATACACACTTATTTACACACAATGCCATAACTTTTCTCTTTCAACACCTTATTACTTTTTGTTTTTTTCTCACATAATTGACCCTTATACCCTCAATCATAAAACAAATATTCCTTTTTTTCTTAAAAATTGTGCCTAAATTAGTGTGAAGAGTTTTGTGGGACGAAGGGAGTATAATTTATAAGATAACTTATTGTGTAAGATATATGTGAAGCTTATTCTATAAGATACTTAAAAGTTATTTAGTTTTTTTTTCTTTTTTTCTATTGGATGATAGTTTAGGAGGGAAAATAGCAAATCTGTAAAATTTACCATTTTCTTTCATTTTATGTATAGTAAGTATAGATTTAAAAATTCAATTGTGGGCCCTACTATTTATAATATTTAAAAATTCAATTGTGGGCCCTACTATTTATAATATTTAAAAATTCAATTGTGGGCCCTACTATTTGTAATATTTAAAAATTCAATTGTGGGCCCTATTCCAATAGAATTCACTTCCTTGCATCTTAATTTTGAATTAACTCAATACATTTTATTAGAAAATAAAAATAGCAAGAAAAATACTAAATAAGATTTCTCCACATCTATAAATTGTGGAGAAGCTTAGCACCATACACAAACATAATTTTATAAATATTCACTTCGGTAATCATATACTTTAAGGATATGATTATATTTTAATGATGTGATCAAAAAATTGAAAATAATGAAATTTAAACATTATGTCAAAAATTAAAATTTTGGAAAATTAGTTTAAAATTATAATATATAAATGGGGGAAATAGTTTTAACATCGAAAAATAATTTTACGAGGTGTTATAAAATGTTTAAAAGTTTGAAAACTAATATAAAAATATCAAAATAATAATAAATTAAAAATTAATAATAATAACAAGGTTTAACAATTTAAAATCAACAAATAAAATTTAAAATTAATTCTAATATATATGTAATATTAATTTTGAAAGATATAAATATCAATAAATTGAGTAAAAAATAGCTTAATAAAAATAATAAAAAAATTTGCTAATTTATTCGAAATTATTTCAAATAAAGAGATATAATTAATCTAAAAATTGTATTAAAAAAACTGGAATTTGTTCTAAAATAATCTTCATCTTGGTTTCAAAAATCTACAAATTATTATTTTAAAATGTAAAAATAATTTGGAAGCTAAATATTTTAAATATAAACTAAATTTTGGAATAAATTTAAATTTTTTTGAACAAATTCATCTAAAAACAATGTAGAAAATTTATTTACAAATTCTACAAATAATTCTAAAATATAAAGAACAAAACATATTAGTAAGTATAATAAATCACTTCTTAATTATTCAGAAATTAAAACTAACAAACAAAAACTATTATTATTATTTTATATTGTGTTCAATTTTATTTTCAAATTTAATTGTTGAATATTGATGTTATATTTATTATTTTATTGATTTTTGAATATTGATGTTCAATTTATTATTTTATATTGTATTGTGATATATTTATAAATTAATTATATTCGTAATCTTATTTAAATTTTATTTTTAATGCATGTTATATCTAATTCATATCTATTTTAAAATTTAATATATTATTTACATTACATATATAATTATATCAAATTTTATCAAATACAATTATTTAAAATAACATAATTTTAAAGTTGAAATATTAACATTTTTATTAATATAGATATTAAAAGCAATATATATTTTACATTTAAATGATATATCATTAAATTATGTCATCAACATTAAAAATTATTAAATTTTATATAACAAACCACGCATCGCGCGAGTGTATGCTAGTTATATAAAAAATGAGAGAAGTTGGCAAATTTTACAAATTTGCCATTTTTCTTCCCAAACTATCAACCAATAGAAGAAAAAAACTAAATAACTTTTAAGTATCTTATAAAATAAACTTCACATATATCTTACATAATAAGCTATCATATATATCTATATGATATAGTAAAGCAGAAAAGTTGGCCAAAATTACAGGAGTGCCACTTTCCCACCTAAAAGTGTCATTTCAATAAAATAAAAAAATTGTATATCTTACTTGATAAGCTATTCTTTATTAAAAAATTTTTTATCAATCTTACTCTAAAATCTATTCTATAATCTATATAAAGCTGAGAGATGAAGAGAGAGATACATTTATTTCTCAAATCTATGTAAAACTAAAAGATGGAGAAAAATATAGTGATTTCTCAACAAAAGAGAGATGCATAGATAATTAAACACGCCCAAACGGTTCGGAAAACCGGAACCGGGCCGGTTCGAACCGGCGGTCAACGGTTCCGGGAACCGTTGACCCGGTTTCGGTACCAAACCGGAATCAGGAACCGCCGGGAACCAGTTCGGTTTCGGTTTTCAATTATACAAACCGGCGAACCGGCGGTTTAACCGGCGGTTCGAACCGGCGGTTAAACCGCCAGTTTTAAGTTTTTTTTTTTTAAATTAGAGCATGCCACGTGTACGGCTGTGTTTGAATCAAATATAGCCGTTGAGGACGAATGGCCCAGATGAAATGGCCGTTGCAAATCGGCCAAACCGAACCGGAAACCGCCGGTTCGAACCGGCGGTTTGGATGAATTTTGAATCCAACGGCCGAGATCAAATGGTCGTTGGAAATTGACGGCTGAGATGAGTCGAACCGGCGGTTCGAACCGGAGCGTAGCAATTTCTTTTTTTTTTTTTTTTGAATTTTTGAGATCTATAAATAGGGGTTCAAATTGTGTATTTGCTCACACCAATTCTCTTGCTCTCTCTCTCTCTCTCAAGTCTCAATTCTTGCATTCTAGCTCACTTTAAATTATTTCAAGTTCAAAATCTCTCAAATTCTTGTTATATTTCGATTTCTAGTTCTTCGTCATCAACTTCTATTTTTTCTATTGTAAATTCATCATGTCTAAAAGAGGTTCTTCAACTTCATCATCTCGTGGGAAGGGAAAGAGTCCCATGCCACCTCCACCATCGTACGAAGATGAACTCATTGATCAATGGTGTGACGATCTTGATGAAAATATCGATTTGGGGGAACAAATCGTTCAAGCCTTAGCCGACGAAGATGAAGAAGAGGTGCATCCGACACAAGAGAGTTTGAATGCCACTCAAACCACTTCAAATAGAGCACCTTCTTCACTTCGAAGTGATATTTTCACCATTCACTTCAAGAAGGAAGCCGTGCCCAATAGTGATGTCGACTACATAGTAACGTGCAACCATTGTGGGAAGCAATACAAGTTCAAGCACGGAGAGGGCTATGGAACATTCAACAACCACGTCACGAAGAAGCATCCCGACAAGATTGGATTGGAGCGCTCTCAAACGCAACTACGAGGATTCACCGGGTCTTCACAAGGTATGGATTCTTTAACCTTTATTGCTTCTAAACATCTACCTTTTTCATTTGCTTCCGATGACCTTTATGAAAATTATGTGAGCACGTATTTACAACCACCCGCTAGAATGATAAGTAGGAACACGGCCACTAGGGATATTGATAAAAGAGTACGTGAAAGAAAATATAAATTAGTATCCGATTTAGCTAACCTTAAACAAAAAGTTGCAATATGTTGTGATTGTTGGAAAGATCCTTATAATAAAAATGATTATATAGGTATTACTTGCCATTGGATTGATGATGCATGGGATGTTCAAAAACGTTTAATTGCTTTTGTTGATTTTAATAAAAAACATATCGGTTTGCATATTTCACAAAAAGTAATACATGTGTTTAATGATTATGGTATATTAACAAAAGTATTTGCTATAGCTTTAGATAATGCAACTAATAGTAAAGCTAGCTTGCCTACAATAATTGATTTTTGTAAACCTTCATTAAATGGTGATCTTTTTCATACTAGATGCATGTGTCATGTTTTTAATTTATGTGTTCAAGATGGATTAAAAACTTTAGAAGAAGAAATAGATAAAATTAGAGATGCAATTAATTTAATTTGTCATACCGTACAAATGCGAAAAAGATGGGGCACGTTTTGTAAATTGAATGGATTAGAAGTAAAAAAATTTGTGAAAGATGTGGCACATAGGTGGAATTCTAATTTTTACATGCTTCAAGATTCGTATAATTATAGAGAACTTTTATGTGCTTTTTTTATGGAATTTGGTGATAATAATGTTATGTTATTTGCCCATTCTTGGGATTCTTGTATAAACATGATGGGTTTGTTAAAAAAATTTGAAGAAGCCACTAGGGAAGTAAGTGGATGTTATTATCCTACATCTCCTTTAGCTTTAGATCAATGTGTTAAAATTGCTTTGGTAATTAACTCTTACAAAGATGATCCTATTTTATGTGATGCAATTATTATGATGAAAGCAAAATGGTTAAAATATTTTCATGAGCTCCCCCCTATATTTATGTGCCAAATTATTAGATCCTAGGATTAGAGAAGATGGATTAGAAGAACTCTTAAATATGTACTATAATGCATTGTTCCCATGTCGTTTGATTAGTGAATATGATCTAGTAGAATATGTGCCTAATCCTAGGGAAGTAGTAAAACGGGCTAAAGATTATTTGTATGATTTATTTAGACAATATAAAACAATTCATGGTGATTCAAGTAGTAGTGATGATGTAGGAGATCAAAATATAGGATCTAGTAGTTATTCTTCTTCTTCATCTAGTTTTGGACCGACCCTTAGTCAATTTTACAACTTCTATGACATAAGAACGCAAAAAAGAGCTAGAGGTACCAACCCATCACAAGAATTAGATTCTTATTTAAGTGCTACTTTTGTAACTAAGATTCATACATTCATACATGGTGAATAGCTCCATGTATAATAGGGTTGAGATTGAGGTGAAGAAGAAGACAAAGTAAGAAGAAGATATTATTGATCAACCAATCTTAGAACTATTTTACATTGTATATATATGCATATAGAAAGTGTAAGTATCGACTAACTAAAAGAAAATGGTTACAAGAATATTCTAGAAGATAGTGAGCTAGTGATGATGATTAGATGAGCTGGACTTTGCTGACGTGGACTTGCATGAGCTAAGACTCTTGCTGATCTTCATTATTCTTTATCCCCCCCTCAAGCTTGATCATCCCAAGCTTGGAATTGAGAAATATAAATGGACTTGTACCTAGAGACTTGGTGAAGATATCTGCAATTTGAAGTTTTGAAGATATGTGATGCAAATCCAGAAATCCTGATTTGTAATGGTTTCTAACTATGTGACAGTCAATATCTAGATGTTTAGTGCATTCATGGAAAACCGGGTTTTGCGTAATATGTATAGCTGCCTTATTGTCACAAAAAAGTGGAATAGGAGTAGGGATATTCAGACCAAGATCAGTAGCAATAAAATTGATCCAAACCAACTCACATGGTGTGCTTGCTAATGCTCTATATTCAGCTTCTGCAGAACTTCTTGAAACTATAAATTGTTTCTTAGTCTTCCAGGATATCAAACAGCCTCCAAGAAACACACAATAACCTGTGAGAGATTTCCTAGTATCTGAGCATGATCCCCAATCAGCATCACAGTAGGCTTGAACAGATAGATTTGAAGAACATAGATAAAATAAGCTTGAAGAGAGTGTACCCTTTAGATATTTCAGTAGATGAACAACATCATTCCAATGATTCATAGTTGGAGCATGAATGTATTGACTCAATTGTTGAACTACATAAGTGATATCAGGCCTGGAAAGATTCAAATAAAGAAGCTTTCCAACCAATCTCCTGTATTGCTCTGAATTATCAATTAAAGCACTATCATTAAGGGCCAACTTGAGACCTTATGATAATGGAGTGGAAACAGTCTTGCAATTACCAATACCAGAATCTTGCAAGATATCTAAAATATATTTCTTCTAATATAGATAAGTACCTGAAGAAGTCCTTTTGATTTCTATACCAAGAAAGTATTGTATCTCTCCAAGGTCTTTAATAGTGAACTCCTTATGTAGAAAATCCTTAAGCTGCGAAATCAAAGAGAGTGAGGTGCCAGTGATAAGAACATCATCAACATACACCAATAAGACTAAGAAATCAGAACCTCTGTTTAAGATAAACAAACAATGATCATGTAATGACTGAATGAAACCAAATTTCTGAAGTTTAAGACAAAACTCATTATTCCATTGCCTGGAAGCTTGCTTGAGACCATAAAGACTTTTGGTTAGCTTGCATACCTGTCCAGGTTGAGCTTTGTCATATTCAGGTGGAACATCCATGTAGATTTCATCATCAAGATATCCATGAAGAAACGCATTGTTGATATCAATTTGAGCAAGGGCCATTGCTTGAGTATTGCCAAAACAATGAGCATTCTGACTGTTACCAACTTAGCTACAAGAGCAAAGCTATCAAAATAGTCCTCACCCGCAATTTGATCATAGCCTTTGGCCACTAATCTAGCCTTGAGCCTCTCAACAGTTCCATCTGGTTTAAGTTTAACCTTGTACACCCATTTGCAGCCAATAGATTTCTTGTGAGGAGGCAATGTGGTTAACTCCCAAGTGTGATTGTCTTCCAGTGCTTGTAGCTCTTTCCCCATGGCCTCTACCCACTGAGGCTGAGACTTATCTTGAGCATAAGAGTTTGGTTCTGTGATAGTAGTAGCAGAGAGCATTACTTCAGTATTAGATGAATGATTCACAACAAAATCCTGGAGATAGGTTGGAGCAGTAGAAATTCTAGAGCTCCTTCTAAGAGTGGCAGCAGGTTGATTAGATGAGCTTGAGGATTGAGGGGAAACTGGATCTGTAAGAGGAGTATCATCTTCTGGAAATGCAATATGTAAGATTGAATCTGGATTGGATAGAGAACCATGTGCATAAGGATAGATTGATTCTAGAAAAACCACATCTCTGGAAACCAAAACTTGATGAGAATCCAAATTGAAAAGCCTATAACCCTTCTGATCTGGAAGATAACCAAGCATGATACATTTATGTGCTCTGTCTTCAAACTTGTCCTTGTGTGGAGTGACATTGGTCATATATGCCAAACAACTAAAAGGCTTCATGATTTCATACCGTGGATAATTCCCAAAGAGAGTTTCATAAGGGGATCTCCAATGTAATAAGGTAGTAGGCAACCTATTTATTATATATGCAGCAGTTAAAATGGAGTATGGCCAAAGAAAATGAGGAACCTGTGAATCCTTCATCAAAGCTCTGGCAACCTCAAGGAGATGTATGTGCTTTCTTTCCACCACCCCATTCTGTTGAGGTGTGTATACACATGTCAATTGGTGAGTAATGCCATTTTCAGAAAGAAATAATTTGCAGTCATTGCTCAGAAATTCAGAACCATTATCTGTCCTTATGCTCTTCACAGGTAAATCCACCTTATTGGAAATCATCTTGATAAAAGTCTTGAAGGAGGAAATAGCCTGTCCACTATGGTAAGAGAGAGAGGAACTAAATTAAAAATAGAATGAATAGAACTTATTGGAAAGGAAAGTCTAGTTTGTTTAGAACTGTGGCAAGTATCACAAGAGGAAGGATCAGTTGAAGAAGGGCATATATGTTTGAGAAAATCAAGATGTTGTAATGTGGATGGAGCAGCATGTCCAAGCCTCTTATGCCACTGCTCAAATAAATCTGAAGAATGAGAACTGGCAAGAGAATAAGTGTTAAGCTTAGGACAATGTTGAGATTGCAACACATAAAGTTTTCCAGAAAGATGACCAGTAGTAACAATACTATTAGTGTTGCAATCAATAAGCTCACAATGAGTGGGAAGAAATGTAGCCTTCAAAGACATAGTTAAGGCCAATTGGGAAACAGATAACAAGTTATATTTGAATGAAGGAATCAGGAACACATTTTGGAGAACCAAAGATGTAGAAATTATCACTTGGCCAGTGTAATTCACTATCTTGACAGAACCATCAGGAAGACAAACTCTAACAAGATGAGAGAGAACATGTATGTAGGACATGAGTGAAGCATTACAACACATATGCATAGTAGCACTAGTATCAATGATCCAAGAATCTAGAGCCAGAGGTTCTGGAGTAGTGAAAGCAAAATGAATCCATAGATTCAGCCATGTGTGCAAAAGAAGGAATGGAATCAGATGATGGTTGAGAAGTCTGTGCTACAAAAAATTTTGCTACCTCTTGTTGAATTAAGGCAGATATAGAATCTGAGTCAGACTTAGATGGAGGATTAGAAGGTGTATCAACTATGTTAGCTGCTGATTTTGTATCTCGGGATCTAGGATACCAATCAGGATATCCTTTTAACTTGAAACAGTCATTGATAGAGTGGCCTGGAGCACCACAATGATCACAAATAAGCTTGGCATTTTCTTCCTTAGTAATGAATCTTCTCTGAATACCCCTACCTCTTGTAGCAAATGAAGTGCCTCTACCCTGAAATGTACCTCTACCAGAAAAAAATTTAGGTGCATGAGAAAGTAAGGCAGAGGAATCCTGAGGATCCGGATATAGAGATTGAACCTTCATTTGCTTCTCAACCCTTAACACCATGGAATACGTTTTATCAACATGAGGCAAATGATCCATGATGAGAATCTGACTTCTAATATTGTCATAAGAATCATTTAGTCCCATGAGAAATTGAAGCAATTTACCATTCATATTAAAAGTATCCCAATCTTTAGAAGCAGAGCAAGTACAAATTGGTTTAGGCATCACCAAAGAATACTCATCCCAAAGCTTAGTCAGATTAGTGTAATAGACAGCTATAGAGGAATTACCTTGAGAAAATCCACTAACATCTCTCTGTAATTGATATAATTGAGGACCATTACAATCACCAAATCGCCTAACAAGAGTGTTCTACAGATCATATGCAGAATTCGCATAGATAAAGGCATCAACTATTTCTTTAAACAGGGAATTAAGAATCCATGACCTAACCATGTCATCAATTCTTTCCCATTGCACAAGTAAAATTGGATCAAGAGGTTTAGGAAGAGTACCATTGATAAATCCAAGCTTATTCTTAGCTAGTAGAGCAATTTGAACTGACATGCTCCAAGGAAGAAAATTGTTGCCATCAAGCTTAGAGGTGACGAGGCACATGCCGGGAAAGTCAGAATTACTGAGATGAAATGCATCACTATCTCGATGCGAAGATGACGATGCACCAGTGTCTTGAGGAATAGGCGGCGCTGTAGAATTAAGCATGGGCCACGGATCAGATGTGCGCGTGGAGTGAGAAGCCATGAATTAACCGGAAAATTGACCGGAGAATTGATCAGAAACTGATCAGAACCACAAAATCAAACTTCTGATACCATGTTGTAACTAAGATTCATACATTCATACATGGTGAATAGCTCCATGTATAATAGGGTTTAGATTGAGGTGAAGAAGACAGAGTAAGAAGATATTATTGATCAACCAATCTTAGAACTGTTTTACATTGTATATATATGCATATAGAAAGTGTAAGTATCGACTAACTAAAAGAAAATGGTTACAAGAATATTCTAGAAGATAGTGAGCTAGTGATGATGAATAGATGAGTTGGACTTTGCTGATGTGGACTTGCATGAGCTAAGACTCTTGCTGATCTTCATTATTCTTCAAATACATTTTTTTCAGTTCGGTTTTGTTTTAACTGAATAATACAAACCCTACATATTAGAGGTCAATGGATCCCATATAATATGCAATTTATGCATATTAAAAAAAGGAAGTTTTGAATTTTATTTTATTTTTATTATTATTTTGGATTGTACATTGTTGTGAATTTTTACTGAGCAATCAGGAAGTCAAACTGCTACCACAAGCATGGGCATGAATGGGACTGCCACATGTCAAACAATCCATGGATCGTGTGCTTTGGATTGATACAAATTGTTCTAAGTCAAGTCCCAAATTTTCACAAGTTAACAATCCTTTCTTTTTATTGCTGCTATTATGTCCTTTGTTTACGCATCAATTGCCCTTGGTCTTTCCATTGCTATGATTGCAGGTTAGCTATGTATACATCTTCACTCTCTAAGTGTATCTCTACAAATATGCATACATTTAAAATTAGTCACTTACATACATAAGGATTAGGGAATAAACACTTTCCAAACACTTTCCCATGAGTATTGTAGTTAAATTGGCATCATTATCTCTATAAAAATACTGAAAATTAGAGTTCGAATTTGAATCATCTAAGTATTCTAGTCTTTATTGAAAGGATTGGTGGGTCAGAAACTCCTGCAAGACTTAAAAACAAAATGAACAGATTGATAATGTTGTTCCAGATGTCACAACATTTACCAAAACATTCATACACTTAGAATAATCAGAATTTGCAGCGGAATAAAAAAACGAACAAGGACAGGAAGATATATCCACAAGTATATAAATATACTTGTGGAACACCAGCAGGGCAAAAGATATATTACTACAAGAGTAATTACAAAAACACTCACAAAGAGATCTTTTGAAAGAATCTCTTTGAAACGAAACCAAACACTCTATGAAAATCTCCCGACTCTCAAAGAATGTTAAAACCCTCTTATAGGGTTTACAAAGCAATTCAACTAGAATCTAATGAAGAAAAGACTCTATCAAACAGAATGTTGTCACTAATGTTCCAACATTCAATTGCTCTGAAAACTGCCCTTGTATCTCACTTGGAACACTCTATATTTTTCTCTTGGATCTCTCTTGGTGTTCTTCTCGATCTGCAGTCTGGATAGTGCTCTTTTTTCAGACTTTCTCATCTGGTGCAACTTGGTCCAAGATCTTTATCCATCTTCCATGACTTGTTCCATACTCTACACTATTCTTTGGCTTCTCCCATACTTTTCACTATTCTTTGACTTCTCCCATACTTTTCACTATTCTTTGACATCTCCCATACTTTTCACTCTTTTGGCTAGTTCAATACTCTTCATACTTCTTTGACTTGTCCAAACTCTTGGATAACAAACCCAAATAAATTCAACAACCAAATCAAGCAAATATATTAAATATCTTATAGTATAAAAATATACTATCAAATATCTCAATATATTAAAATTAAATATGGTAATAAAATACCAAAGAAAAGGCAAAATTAATTAGTGTTAAAAAATAACACTAACATTTATTATCTTTTTTTCTTCTACTTCCCAAACTCTTTAAAACAATAGACAATAAACACTTCTATTAAGCAGTGAAATGAGAAACAATAAAATTGAAGTGACTAAATAGTAAAATAATTATAGTAGTGAAGTGGTAAAACTTAAATAGCCGAGAGAATTAAATAGTGAAAACCCAACATTTGTATTTATGAGGCCCCAACTAATAAAAATAATACAATAATCTAAACTAATAGTATAGATTTGTAACAATTTAGATGAAGAAGAAGAATTTGAGATTGAAAAAAATAGAATATGTAAAAGAGACTAGGTTCTTGGTTGATTGTGAGAGAGAAACTAGGGACGAGCTCTTCTACAGAGAGAGAAAAAATTAACTACACAGATTTATTTATATTCTCTTAATTAAAATACAAAATTATAAAAATCCCTAAAAATTTTGCAAATTTTTAGGCGGCCAGTGCCTCTTTTAGCTCGAGTGTGGATCCATCCCGGGAACTAAAGATGCTTTTTGCTTATATATTATTATTATACTATAAATATCGTGAACACCTTCATGAACATCTGTTGATGTGGTATTAAGATGCAAATACAAAGACACAATTTTTGTTATTGAATTGTATATTAAATACTTTGCATATTTGTGTAGAAGAAAGACATACTGAGACTAGCATCACTGGAATTCCAGTTAGTGATAAATATTCAAGCTTGGATAAGATGTGGAACATCTTCACCTCCCGTGGAAACATAGCATTTGCTTTTGGTTTCTCCATTGTCCTTATAGAGATACAGGTCAGTGTTGTATGTATGTATAGAGAGAGAAGAGAGAGAGAGAGAGAGAGAGAAATGACATTTGTTATGGCTACTACAGGACACTAAAATCAGGGGCACCAGAGAACAAAGTGATGAAACAAGCTACAATACTTGGAATCTCAATCTCAACCTTTTTCTACATGCTATGTGGATTTTTAGGCTATGCTGCTTTTGGCCATAATGCACTAGGGAATTTCTTAATTGGTTTCGGCTTCTATGAGCCTTTCTGGCTCGTAGATATTGCCAATGTATGCATCATTGTACATATAATCGGTGCTTATCAGGTAAAAAACAACGTACTTAAGTCTTTAAAGTCAAAATAATTTAGTCAACTCATGATTATTACCATGAGGTATATGTCGTTGTAGGTGTTTTGTCAACCAATATTTGCGGCCGTTGAAAAATGGAGCCGAGAAAAGTGGGTAGAAAACCGATTCCTCACACGAGAGTATCCCATTCCTTTGCCATTATGTGGTTGTAGTTTCAACTTGAGTTTGTTCAGGCTCGTCTGGAGGACTTGCTACGTTGTCTTGATGACAGTTTTTGCTATGCTTTTTCCATTCTTCAACGACTATTTAGGTCTTATCGGGGCAGTTTCGTTCTGGCCTTTAACTGTTTATTTCCCAATCGAGATGTATATTTCTCGATCAAAGACTCCTAAGTTCTCTCTCGCTTGGATTGGGTTGCAATTGCTCATCGTCATTTGCCTCATGATATTAATTCTTGCGGCCATTGGATCTGTTCGAGGGATCATCCACTCGCTTCAAAGCTTCAAGCCTTTTCAGTCTCGATCTTAACTTGTTACGAATTTATCATGCCAAATATTGAATGAATGTTAGTGATGATTTTTGTTTTTACAAATATTGTGAATCTGTAGATGTTATTTTAGCCATTTGCTGGTAATAACTAATGTTTCATTTTAGTGTAATTTGGTGCAATTGGTTTTAGTTACATATGTTCAACTTACTACTATTTTTTATCCATGTTCAACTTTAAAGTCTGGAACTTATTTTCTTAAATGCAAAGTTGATTAAATTCTGGGCTGAGTTATATTAAATGGGATTATCTGTCTCGTTTTTTTAGTATCTCATCTATATATCACCGTTAAAACAATATAATATCTTTATTTATATATTTTTCTCTTAAAAGCCAGTAATTGTAGAACTACAAGTCAACCTTAGTGCATGCGAACTCACTACTCAAGAGATCGAGTCCCCAACCGAGTCAACCGAGTCGGATCCATCGCCCAAATCCTTGAACCCTTGAAATCATATCTACCAAAAAAGATAAGCCACTATAATTCAATCTCGACCTCCGCCGTGTCCGCCCTCCTCCGCTCCCTCCCTGTTAAGAATGGATTGAGAGTGAATTGTAGAGAGAGAATAGATCTAGTTTTAGAGGAGAAAATCTGATTTTTCATATCTGGAAAAACATACACGAGCTCATACAAATATCCCATGCAAAACCAAAACGACAGTGTATCCTAGCTAAGGCAAAACGACGCCGTCAAACTTACAACCAAACAACAAAACGTAATACAAGGACACACTTTTATAAGTAAAGCACGATTTCAACCCAACAACTAAAATAACTGTCAACTAAACCTTACACCACCCACATGCATATACATGCAAATACACAATACACCCTCCAATCCTGACAATACCTCCCCTTTCAATTGTCTTGCCCACAAGATAGTAACTCAGGATACTTTGCTCGAACATCCTCGCAAAACTCTCAAGTAGCCTCCTCTTCAGGTAAGTGGGCCCATTGGACCAGGAACTGAGTAGCTGGGGCATTCCCTTTCTACACTAATCTGCGAGCTAGGATTTTGATTGGCTTCAATAGCACTTTGCCGTCTGCATCAAACTCAGGTAAAACATCAGTAATAACAGTAACAGGGCCCACCTTCCTTTTGAGAATGGAAACATGAAAAACCGGGTGGATTCTGGCTGTAGGAGGAAGAAAGAGCTTATAGGCAGAAGCTCCCACTTTAGCTTGAATCTGAAAAGGCCCAGTATACTTTGGACTGAGCTTCCACACTTTGCTTCTATGCATGGTACGTTGTCTATAGGGTTTAAGTTTCAGATACACCCAATCACCCTCCTGAAAAACCCTCTCAGATCTCTTCTTATCGGCATAAAATTTCATTCTCTCCTTAGCCTTCCTAAGAGACTCCTTCAAGTGATGTTGAGCTAATTGCTTATCCTTGAGCACCTCTGCAACCCCTTCCACAGTGGTGTGTAGATAGGGTCCTCCCATCAAAGGAATCGGTTTGAAACCATAGAGAGCTTCAAAGGGACTAACATTCAATGAAGTATGATAAGAAGTGATGTACCATAACTCTGCCATGGGAAGCCAAGAAAACCAATGTTTAGGATTAGCACTACACATACATCTAAGGTAAGTCTCCAAGCACTGATTGACTCTTTCAGTTTGACCATCGGTTTGTGGATGGTAGGCTGTGCTTAGATGTTGTTCCACACCAATTAATTTGAACAACTGTTGCCAAAACTGACTTGTAAACACCTTATCCCTATCTGAAACCACATTGTGAGGTAAGTCATGTAGTTTATAAACCGTATCTAAGAAGATAGAAGCCAGTTTAGAAGCAGTAAAAGGATGAGCCAAGGCAATGAAATGGCTATACTTTGTAAATCTGTCCACAATGACCCAAATTGTATCTTTATTAGAAGATAAGGGTAATTGCTCAATGAAATCCATAGAAATCTGAGTCCAAGCTTGAGTTGGTACTGGCAGTGGTTGGAGTAACCCCGAATTATGCACATTCTCATGCTTACTGATCTGGCAAGTGTGACACTCCTTCACATGTTACTGGACCTGATTCCTAACCCCAGGCCACCAAAAAATAGCAGTTAACCTTTGATAGGTGGCAGTAATCCCAGAATGCCCTCCTTCACTGGAATCATGCATATAGGTAATGATTTGCTTCCTCAAAGGGCCATCATTTCCAACAACCAGCTTCCCTTTGAACCTGAACAAACCACCAGAATACCTATAATAGGATACATTGAATGGCATGGTTACACATTCAGCAATGGTATCTAGAACCTCAGGATCATGTTGATAAGTCCTCAAAAGTTCCTCCACCCACACTAGCTTAAGAACAGTGATAGCATGGCATGAGTTATCCTTCAAATGCATTCTTGACAAAGCATCTACAGTCTTATTATCCACCCCTTTCTTGAACTCAATGCTATAGTCAAACCCCAGTAGTTTAGTGAGATACTTATGCTGTAATGGAGTAGAAATCTTTTGCTCTAACAAATATTTAAGACTCCTCTGATCAGTTTTAATGATAAAGTGAGCATGAAGAAGATATGACCTCCATTTCTCCACTGCCATAATGATAGCTAGAAACTCCTTTTGATAGATAGACAACCCCATATTCTTCACTCCAAGTGCCTTGCTAATGAAAGCCAAAGGGTGATGATCCTGCATTAACACAGCTCCCGACCCATTGTAGCATGCATCGGTTTCCACTACAAAGGGTTTGCTGAAATCTGGTAAGCTAAGAACTGGAGCTGAAATCATGGCTTGTTTAAGAGTATGGAATGCCTCATCTGCCAATGGTCCCCATTCAAACTTCCCTTTCTTTGTGAGATCAGTTAAAGGTTTAGCTATCACTCCATATCCCTTAATAAACTTCCTATAATATCCAGTGAGCCTAAGGAATCCCCTAAGTGCTTTTACTGTGGTAGGTTGTGGCCATAAAGTCATAGCTTTTATCTTCTCAGTGTCTACTTTCACTCATTTTCCACTGATAACATGACCAAGATATTCAACCTCTTGCTTTCCAAATACACATTTGGACATCTTAGCAAACAAGCTATGTTTGGTGAAGAGCTCAAACACTGATCTCAGATGTTGCAGGTGGTCTTCCATACTTCTATTGTACACCAAAATGTCATCAAAGAAAACCAAAACATAATCCCTTAAAACATCACTGAAAACCTGGTTCATGATTGCTTGAAAGGTGGCTGATGCATTGGTCAAACCAAAAGGCATGACAATAAATTCATACAAGCCTGAAGCAGTGACAAATGCAGTCTTGTATATATCTGATTCAGCTACCCTAATCTGGTGGTAGCCAGCTCTCAAATCAATCTTGGAAAAAACTTGAACCCCATTCAATTCATCCAACAAGTCATCTATAAGAGGAATAGGATAACTATCCTTCACAGTAGCTGCATTAAGTTTCCTATAATCAACACAAAATCTCCAGCTACCATCCTTCTTTTTAACCAGCAAAGCAGGAGATGAGTAGGGACTGTTGCTCGGCCTTATGACTCTAGTTTGTAACATCTCCTTTACTAGCTTCTCTATCTCCTGTCTCTGAAGAAGAGGGTATTTATAAGCATGCTGCTTAATTGGATTCACACCAGGTTTAATTGGAATCTGATGATCCATGTTTCTCTCTGGGGGTAAAGCACTTGGAACAGCAAAAACATGAGCATACTCACTCAATAATAGATCAACCTTGTGATGATTAGAGCCTTTCTCAACTTCCCTCTGAGTAGAGATCAAGCACAAGTAAGCTTCAAAATGTTGCTTATCCCTCTTCACTTCCTTCCCTAACTGATCAGCAGTAATGAGATTTAACTTTATATTTGGTTGAATACCCTGCAACCTTACCACCCTTCCTTTAACAGTGAATTGCACTGTATGTTCCTTAAAATCCAATAAGATTGGTCCAAATTGACTCAGCAAATCCACTCTGATAACCATGTCACATCCCCCAAGCCTGAGCAGTCTCACTGGAGTACTGAACTTGCAACCTCCCATTTCCCACTCAAATTGTGGACATCTTGAATTGCACTCTATCTTGTTGCCATCTGCCACTGTAACCATCCATGGATTAGTGTATTCAATAATACACCCTAACCTCTCAGCTGTGATTGGATCAAGGAAGCTATGAGTACTCCCAGAGTCTAGCAAAATAATCAACTCTTGATTAACAGATTTTCCTAACAACTTGATAATGTCTGCATGTGTTTGTCCTGCTACTGCATTAAGTGAGATCTGAGGCTCTTTTTTGTCATCCTCCATCACTTCCAATTCCAAAGTGTCCACAGTTTGTTCCCCATCGTCATCCGCCAATATCATATACAGTTTCTTACATTTGTGCCCAATATGAAAGATCTCATCATAATTGAAACACAAATTCTTCTCCCTCTTTGCTTTCATCTCCTCAGGAGTTAATCTCTTAGTAGGTGGAATCTTCTGTTTTACCAATCCATTCTCAGATTTAACAATTCCAGTCACCAAGGTGTGAGGTAGTTTAGGAATTATCCTTTGCCCCTTAGTAAGTAAGTGTACTATATATTCACTTTGCAATGCTAATTGTGTTGCAGCTAAGAGAGAAAGAGGTTTTTGTATAGCTACCAACTTCCCAACCTCCTCTTTTAATCCACCAATAAAACTCTCTACGAAATACTGATCAGTCAATGCCTTATTACTTTCTCTCAAAAGTGCTCTCATCTCTTCAAATTCATTGATGTAGGATTGCACATTTCCGATTTGCCTCAGACGATTAAATTGAGCTACTAAGCTACCTCCATTCGGATTCATAAATCGATCTAACACCAGCTTAGTAAACTCACTCCATGGAATGCTCCCTCTCTCCTCCACATAATCAACGAACCAATGGTTTGCAATCCCCTCTAAGTTCATAGCAACTAGGCTCAATTTGTCATAGTCCGACATATCATAATATGAGAAATATCTATAACACTTTCAAAGCCACAACCTCGGATTATCCCCATTAAATTTAGGAAATTCCAATTTAGGATATTTTCCACCATTATAGACCTGTCCTCCACTCATTTTATTCATCGGAATAGGAGATAATACCCCAGCCTCATTCCTCTCCTGATTCATATGAGTTTTACAGCCCGATCCCGATTCAATTGACACCGATGAATTAGAAAAATGAGTAGATTCCTTACCTTTATTCATCGACTGGTGTTGTTGCTCCTTCATGATATCCAGTATTTGTGCCTTCAACATTTCACCCAAACTATCCAGTTTCGATTCAATTCACGATTCCACTTGAGATTGAGCTTGCAGCACAACAGCTTGTCCAGCCAGAAGCTCAGACACTTGCGATTCCAGCGCATCGATGCGTTGGCCATGAGTTTTAGCCATCATTGATTCAGAGTTTGCGCAGCTTGGCTCTGAGGCCAATTGTTAAGAACAGATTGAGAGTGAATTGTAGAGAGAGAATAGATCTAGTTTTAAAGGAGAAAATCTGATTTTTCATATCTGGAAAAACATACACGAGCTCATACAAATATCCCATGTAAAACCAAAACGACAGCATATCCTAGCTAAGGCAAAACGACGTTGTCAAACTTACAACCAAACAACAAAACGTAATACAAGGACACGCTTTTATAAGTAAAGCACGATTTCAACCCAGCAACTAAAATAACTGTCAACTAAACCTTACACCACCCACATGCATATACATGCAAATACGCGATACACCCTCCAATCCTGACACTCCCCGCCGTCACCCTCCGTGCCAAATCCTCCCTTCCGCCACGTCTTCCTCTTCTCTTCCGCCGACGTCCCAAGTCGAGCTTCACTAAACCCCTCCACAGTCGCGCATTTTCCTCCATTTGTGCTTCCGCTTCCTCCTCTGACACTCTCAGTGTACCCACCTCCAATCATCCCCTTTCTTCCGCACCAGATGCCAATGCAAACGCTCTGACACTCTCAGTGTACCCACCTCCAATCATCCCCTTTCTTCCACACCAGATGCCAATGCAAACGCTCTGACACTCTCAGTGTACCCACCTCCAATCATCCCCTTTCTTCCGCACCAGATGCCAATGCAAACGCGCTCGAATGGGTGAGCCGCACTGCTCTTTGTGGCTAATTATCCGAACCAGACGTCGGCAAACGGGTTCGCCTTTGTGGCTGGGTGGCGCTCCACCGTGTCCATGGCGGTCTCACATTCCTTAGCCTCCGCGACCATACCGGAATCGTTCAGGTTCTATTACTTTCTTCTTCCCCTCTCTTTCCTTTCCAAATGTATATTGCATTGCTTGATCTCTCTCTCTCTCTCGAACAGGTTACTACCCTTCCGAATGAGTTCCCTGAAGCTCACGCGGTGGTGAATGATTTGAGGCTTGAGTACGTAGTTGCAGTAGAAGGGGTGGTTCGGCCGCGGCCAACTGATTCGATCAATAAAAAGAAGAAAACAGGTGTCATAGAGGTGAAAACAGACAATTGATTTGCAGTTTTTTGATCGAAAATAAGAATGTGTTTGGCTGTATTTTGTGTATTGAATTGAAAAACAGTGTTTTTATGTGATAGTATTAAGTGGATGTGTTTCATGTTTATGCATACAATCAAACCATGTTGCATGAAGAAATTATTATTTAGTTTATATGGTTACTGTTGTAGAAAAAAAACCATTTTCTTGGGCGATTTTAATTACTTGGGAATGAGTGGAAATTAAATCGAACTTTGACAATGTGGATTACTATGGCTTACAGAAGTTGTAGGTTTGAAATGGATGGTTTTAGCTTGAAAAAATGAAGGTGGTCTTTTTTGTTGAAACTGGATTACACAAAGGTCTTATTTGGTTAACGATGGTACCTATCTGTTTTTATACTTTTATAATAAAGTTATTGTGCTTAAACTAACAAATTTTGTCATGATGTTACCATCCCACATTATTACACACTAAGATAGCAAAGAGATTGTGTTCTTCATCCTGAGTTGGTTAAGCAATTATAGATTGTAGGCTATGGCCCGTGATGGTCTATTTGACATGAGGCAGAAATTGAAGTGTCTGATGAACCTTATTGTGGCAAAGAGAATACATCCATAAGCGTACATGTTTAAGAATCTAGAGTTCTGTACCTCATCACTTGCCAAGACAAGAGCTATGGAAACAAGTGTAAAATTTAACTACACTGGATTTTTTTAATAATATTCTTGTGTTGGTTATGCACACAGGTCGCTGCGGAGCATGTCCGTGTATTGAATGCTGTGAAATCTAAGTTGCCATTTTTGGTTACAACTGCTGATGATGCAAAAGATTCTACCAAAGAGGAAATCAGATTAAGGTAATCCACTTATCATTTACTATGCATCACTGACTAAATTGGGACAATAGCTGCCTTACATAGTTGCCGATTTTTTTTTAAAAAAAATAATTGTATGGATTAAGAATTATGACATCTCCCTTGATTAGTAATCAGTTACTCTTGTTTCTGTGTTATTTTTTTATGAAAAATGAAGTATGAGATCTAAATAAAGATTTTGACGATCAATTATCTTTGTCCAACATCTAAAATTTGTGTTCTGTAGATCCTCTTAGATATCTCTTTATGTCTGTATTGTGAGAAAGCAGCCAGATTTATGTTGTTGTTGAGACAACTGTACTCATTCATATTATTGCTTGTTTGAATGAAAAAAAATTATAACTTCTTGTAAAAGCCGCAATTGTTTCCACTGCTATTTTGCAAAGAGATTCTAGTTTTTTAATTCCTGCTCTAATTTTTATAGTTAACTAAAGAGTCACTTACATATCAGATACCGATGTCTTGACTTACGATGACCTCATATAAGTTCCAATATCATGTTGCGACATAGACTAGTTAAACTCATTCGAAGATACCTTGAAGACATTCATGATTGTGGAGGTATTGACTTTGTTATTTTACTCTGTCTTAAATCTGTTATAATTTATAAATGACCAGTAAAGCACATTTATCGAAGGGAACACATATGTTAAAGTTTGCTTCCCTATTTATTATAATCCTTGTGTTGATCCTGACTTTTTAATGGTTGTAAGGTAGATTGAGACTCCAATTCTATCTAGATCTACTCCAGAAGGTGCAAGGGATTATTTAGTGCCATCGAGAATTCAGGTATCTTTCAATAGTCTTAGTCAGATGGTAAATTACCTGAATTTACTTTTCATGTTTTTAGCATTTCTAGCAAACTGTTGGCTAATATAGTTGAAGCAAGAATTAAACTTTGAATGCAATTGCTCAACTTTCTCTTCAGTATTGCTCTTACATGAGTTGACTGATAAAAGGGATCTCTTGAATTACAGCCTAACTTTGATCTTGCTTTGATTGAACTCCATTGATTTTATGGCTGCTTTGTTATTATGCACCCTTGCAACCATATCCTGCATTTGAATTGGTTTACCATTTTCTTACTGTTGTAATATTCTAATGAATTTTTGCATGCCAATGTGTGTACTCCTATTGCTTCTTTCTTTTATTAGCTTACTCAGCCGAGAAAAGAAGTAGAACTCTGATAAATTGTTGCTTTTGGTTTGTTTTCTCTAGAAAATTATCACCTTTCTTGCTTGTACATTGAGCGTATTGTTTACCAGCGAATGTTTTCATATCAAGATTATGAAAGCAGTTCTGGGTTCAATTAGTTAATTTCTTCACAAAATAAAGATCTGATTCCTGATTCTCTTTTATGAAGCCTGGAACATTTTATGCTTTGCCTCAAAGTCCACAACTTTTCAAGCAGATGCTTATGGTCTCAGGTTTTGACAAATACTATCAAGTAGCAAGGTAATACAATTTGTTCATGGGATAGTTAGATATATTTTTTCCTTTCCCTTTTTCCTGCTATGTGTTTTCTTGCTGCACATTAATTTACCCACTATTTTCTGTCTCTAACTATGCCATTTGTTAAAACTTTCATTCTAGTATTTAGTGCTTGTAATTGTGGTGTGGTATTCAAAATTTAAAAACCATGCATTTAGTTTCTTTTGTTTTTGAGAAAAATACTCTGGGTTTTGTAGGTATGCTGGCATTTATTATCAGTATGTTGACAGGATTATGATACTGATTCATTTTTTTTCTTGCTTTGCAGATGTTTCAGAGATGAAGATCTAAGAGCAGATAGACAGCCAGAATTTACACAGCTGGATATGGAAATGGCTTTCACTCCAATGGAGGATGACAGGAAACTGAAACTTCAAGAACACAGCAATACTCCAATTGCATGCAATAACAAAAAAGATCCACAATTCTCAAAAACGAAACCGATCAACAAAACAAACGAAGAACACAACACAGGAATTACGTGGTTCGGCTAAAAAACCTACATCCACGGGAAAGAGGGGAGGGAGATTTTATTGATCACACTCAAAGAAAAACAAGATTACAATACACAGTAAACCCTAAAGAAACGAGCTCACTTGCAGACGAAGTAACTCTCTCTCTAGAACAGATCTCACGCTAACCCTAACTAATGAAAGAAACTACATTATATAGGGAGAAGAACGCTGAAAACCGCTTCGAAAATGGTTGAGAATCGACGGAGATAACGAGCCCGCAAGATCAGCCGTTCAAACCATGTGCTGAAGCTCAATCTTGAATATACCAGAAAAAACTGATTGAAGTCGCACTTTGAAAATGCGACTTTTTAAGTAACTTGCGATTTTCCATTTACTTAGCCAAAAACGCGAGCTTCCTTTCCAGGCTCCATGCAGCCTTCGCCTTTTGCTTATGCATGCTTATACCTTTCAATTCTCCACCTTAAGCATGCCTAAGCTACCTTTTAACTGATTTAAGTAACATTTGTAGAAGCCTTACCTCTTAGCCCAACTAGAGACATACACATCTTGAACTTAGTAACTGGAAGTGCCTTTGTAAATGCATCAGCAGGGTTTTTTTCAGTAGGAATTTTCTTGACTTCAATTGCTCCTTGCTCAATGATATCTCGAATGAAATGCAGCCTAACATCAATATGTTTGGTTCTCTCGTGATACCCCTGATGCTTAGCTAAGTGTATAGCACTGTTATTGTCACAGAATACTTGAACTTTTTCCTGTTCAAAACCAAATTCCTTTAGCATTCCTTGAATCCAAATAGCCTCTTTGATGGCCTCTGTGAGAGCTATAAATTCTGACTCTGTTGTGGATAGAGCAACCATTGATTGTTGGGTGGATTTCCAGCTAATTGCAGTACCAAATAGAGTAAATGTAAATCCACTAAGTGACTTTCTTGTGTCAATATTTGATGCATAATCTGCATCTACATATCCTGTAATAGGCTCAGTGGAGTTTGCTGTCCTTTTGAATAACAAGCCCCAATCTAATTTTCCATTCAAGTACTTCAAGACTCCTTTGGTAGCTTCCCAATGAGTTGGTTCTGGATCAGCCATGTACCTGCTAATTAGACTCATGCAATGTGCCAGATCAGGTCTGCAACAGACCATTCCATACATAATGCTTCCCACAGCATTTGAATATGGAATCACCCTCATTTTATCAGCTTCTTCTTGATCCTTAGGACACTGATCCTTAGACAGCTTTACATGTTGAGCAATAGGTATACTTGAATTCTTACATTGATTCATCTGATACTTAATGAGAACCTTCATGAAATAAGAGCTTAAGTCCAGAAACACTTCATCATGTTTTCTGCTTCTACTTATATTCATGCCCAACATTCTTTTTGCTTCTCCAAGATCCTTCATCTCAAACTCATGGTTAAGCAAACATTTAATATCATTCAAATTCTTAATAGAAGTACTAGCAATTAACATATCATCAACATATAGCAGCAGATATGTGTGTGTAGTGTTATTCTCATGTTTAATATAAACACAATGATCATGCTTACTTCTAATAAAATCGATTTTTCTCATATACTCATCAAACCTTAAGTACCACTGTCTTGGACTTTTTTTGAGGCCATAGAGTGATCTCTTTAGCAAGCAAGCTTTCCTTTCTTTATTCTTCACCTCCAAGCCTTCTGGAATTGTCATATATATCTGCTCCTTCAACTCTCCATGCAAGAAGGCTGTTGTCACATCCATCTGATGCAGCTCCATGTTGTATTGAGCTACCATAGCTAATAACATTCTAATAGAGCAGTGCTTAACCACAGGAGAAAAAATCTCTGCATAGTCTATTCCCTCCTTTTGAGTAAAACCTTTGGCCACCAATCTAGCTTTAAACCTGATCTTGTCTTTATTGAATGCTTCAACCTTTCTTTTGAATATCCATTTACATCCCACAAGTTTCTGATTAGATGGCTTGTCCACAACTATCCAGGTGTGGTTCTTTTTTAGTGAATTCAGCTCCTCCTCAATTGCTCTCTTCCACTTCTCATTTTGTTTGCATCTCATTGCTTCATAGAAATCTTTAGGCTCTTGGTACTCTATATTTTCTGCAGTGAGTAAAGCAAAAGAAGTGTTAGTTGTATACCCAAATCTTAGAGGTGGTTTCACTTGCCTTCTAGATCTATCCCTTGTTAATTGATAATTTGATAGCTGTAGATCATCATTATCATCAGCTTGCTCATCATCTGTGTGAGCATTATTATCAGCATCACTCTGATCTGATACTCCTTGGTTTTCCATTTCAGCCTGATCTTCATTGATGACTTTGGTTGGCTCCACCTCAAGCTGCAACCTGTCATTCAAAGAAGTAATTTTATCATTAGTTTCTACTTGATTTAATGGAATTTTGGATTCATCAAATGTAACATCTCTACTTATGATGCACTTCATTTGATCCTTCTCATAACACCATAATCTGAAACCTTTCACTCCCTTTGGATACCCCAGAAAAACACACTTAAGTGCTCTAGGTTCCAACTTGTCTTGTTTGACATGAGCATAGGCTTGACATCCAAATACTCTTAGTGTTGAGTAGTCAGCATGCTTGCCACTCCATAGCTCTTGAGGTGTCTTTAATCCAATAGCAGATGATGGACTTCTGTTGATCAAATAGGTTGCAGTGGCTGCAGCTTCTCCCCAGAAACTTTTTGATAAGCCTGCACTGAAAAGCATACATCTAACTTTGTTTAGTATGGTTTGGTTCATCCTTTCGGCCAGGCCATTTTGTTGGGGAGTGTCTGGGACAGTCTTATGCCTCATGATCCCTTTTTCTCTGCAAAATTCATTAAACCTTTCTAAAACAAATTCAAGACCATTATCTGTTCTCAGCACTTTCAGCTTCTTCTCAGTGACATTTTCAACTTCCTTGAGCCAATCCTTGAATTTACTAAAGGCTTCATCCTTTGTCTTGAGTATTAGGATCCAAACTTTCCTTGAATAGTCATCTATCAAAGACAAGAAGTATTTTCCTCCACTTCTAGTTTGGACTCTTGCAGGCCCCCAGAGATCTGAATGGATATATTCAAGTGGGCTTGAAGTGGGGTGTTTTCCAGTTTGGAAACTGAGTCTTTTTGCCTTCCCAAGTATGCAATGTTCACATATCTCTAGGGTAGAGATCTTGTCCTTTCCAAACACTGACTGTTTATGGAGCTCCTGCAATCCCTTCAAGCTGATATGACCAAGTCTTCTATGCCACAAAGTTGTTTTATCCATTTCCTTGGTTGAATTAGCTTCTGCAGTCTCAGTCTGTCCATCTAGGTAGTAGAGTTGATGTTTCTTGTTGCCTTTAAGAACGATCTTGGAGTTCTTTTCTACCTCCATAACTCCACCTTGGACTTGCAGCTTATATCCTTGAGAGTCAAGCATACCTAGTGAAATCAAATTCCTTTTTAACTCTGGAACATATCTCACATTTGAGAGTACTCTGATCATTCCATCATGCATTCTCAATCTGATGGATCCAACTCCATAGATCTTGCATGTTTTGTTGTTACCTAACAACACTGCTCCTTCATCCTTTAGAACCAAATCATGAAACCAATGCTTGATAGGGCTCATATGGAAAGAGCATCCTGAATCCAATATCCAGTCTTCTGAGGTTTGGTTTGTGGTGATTGCAAGCACTTCAGCGGATTCATACCCACTGTTAGATCCTGATTTCTCAGCCGTTTGATTTGCTTGCTTTTCAGTAGCAGATCCTTTTCCTTGTTGTAACTTCTTGAACTTGAAGCAGTCCCTTTTAAAATGGCCAGGCTTATGGCAATGAAAACATCTCTCACCTTCAATATCATCTTTGGTTTCTTGACTTTGCTGTGGAGTTTTCTTGTTTGTAGGTTTTGATCCCTTCTTAAATGGTTGCTTCTTTTGTTTCTTGTGTTTTGCAATTAATCCCTCAGCTCCACCTCCATTCTTGAGATCAGCATCTTTGGATAGCTCCTTTGTTTTTAATGCAATAACCACTTCATCCAGAGTGATGGATTTTTGCCTTCCATATAAAATGGAGTCACAAAAATTTTCAAACTTCTTTGGCAAAGCACTCAGTAGCATGAGAGCTTTATCTTCTTCTTCTAATGCAACTTCAACATCTTCAAGATCATCGATCATTTTGTTGAACTCCTCCAACTGATCTATCAGTGATCTCTCTTCTGAGAGCTTGAATGCATAGAGCCTTTTCTTGAGATACAGCCGATTAGCAAGAGTCTTCACCATATTCAAACTCTCCAGTTTTTCCCAAACCTCTTTTGCAGATTCAAGCTTTGCAACTTCTCTCAACACCTTGTTCTCTAAACTGAGAATTATGGTACTATGCGCCTTTTCCATCACCACAGATTTTTGATCTGCTCTCATAGTCTCAGGAAGGGCATCAATGCCCTGCAAAGCCAATGCCAAACCTTGTTGAACCAAGAGTGCCTTCATCTTTATCCTCCACAAGCCAAAATCCCCCGAGCCATTGAACTTTTCGATGTCGAACTTGGATCCCATTCTTGAAAGCTTCTAATGTTCCCACAGACGGCGCCACTTGACAGGAAACTGAAACTTCAAGAACACAGCAATACTCCAATTGCATGCAATAACAAAAAAGATCCACAATTCTCAAAAACGAAACCGATCAACAAAACAAACGAAGAACACAACACAGGAATTACGTGGTTCGGCTAAAAAACCTACATCCACGGGAAAGAGGGGAGGGAGATTTTATTGATCACACTCAAAGAAAAATAAGATTACAATACACAGTAAACCCTAAAGAAACGAGCTCACTTGCAGACGAAGTAACTCTCTCTCTAGAACAGATCTCACGCTAACCCTAACTAATGAAAGAAACTACATTATATAGGGAGAAGAACGCTGAAAACCGCTTCGAAAATGGTTGAGAATCGACGGAGATAACGAGCCCGCAAGATCAGCCGTTCAAACCATGTGCTGAAGCTCAATCTTGAATATACCAGAAAAAACTGATTGAAGTCGCACTTTGAAAATGCGACTTTTTAAGTAACTTGCGATTTTCCATTTACTTAGCCAAAAACGCGAGCTTCCTTTCTAGGCTCCATGCAGCCTTCGCCTTTTGCTTATGCATGCTTATACCTTTCAGAGGACATGTTGACTCTTAATGAAGATTTGATTAGAAAGGTTAGTCATTTTAACCTTTGATTCAGTTATATTATTTTTGGCTTCTGTGATGAAGTTTGACTTCTAATAGAATGAGAGAATGAAAAAGAGTCTCCGGAATATTATTGCTTATCCTTTCATGTTTGTTCATAGGCTCATTAGCCCAAAACCAAGGATGAAAATATCTCGATATTTGTGCGATATTCCATGATATATTCGTTCTTTGGAGGGTACGTAATGGATATGGGGTAAATAACAATTTCCAAAATATTCGGGATATATCGCGGTTATATCAAAATATCCCGATATTTGTGCTATATATCCACAATGTGTTTTTTTGGAGGGTGTGGGTGCAAATTTTTTTTTCCAAAATATAAAATTGGAAAAGATCAGGGAAATATTGAGGATATATCGCAAAACATTGATATTTCTCTAAAAATCAAGAATTTTCCAAAATTTGTATTTTTTAGTCAAGAACTAAATTAACTTTAAAATTTTATGAAATTTTTGTAGTATAAATTTGAAAAAAATCGGAAAATATTGTGAATATATCGCAAAAATATCGATATTTCTCTAAAAATTGGAATTAAAAAAATTTGTATTTTTTAGACCAAAACTAAATTAATTTCAAAATTTTATGAAAATTTCTTAGTGGTACTTGCTCTTTTAAAATAGTGATACCAAGTAATATGTCTCAAGAATTATATGCTCATAAGTCATAACACATACACGAGTTCACAGATTGATTCGACTACTTTAAATGTTCATAACCCACTCCTTCAAATGTCTTATGGAGATCCAAACTCATATCAACAAAATGATAATTGAGTCAATCCACACTATCCAATTTATGGTGAAATCATTGGAAGGGATAGAAACGTATATGTGCATAACTATATTCAGAATTGTACACCTGATATTTTTGAACCTTATAGGTCATCATTTTGGTATTCGTTAGAGGTTGTATCAAGTAATTCTGAATAAATGTCAATTGCCATAACATATTCCTAAAATTATTATATATATATATATATTGTAAATATATCATTTTATTGAGATTTTAAGTTAAATATATGCATTTTTTGGTGTTATAATAATCTCCAAAATCTCATTTTATATTTTCAAATGTTTAATAAAGTTTTTTTTTGGTGATATCGATATGCGATATCGATATATCTATTGGTGTTATATGTGTTGCATTATCGATATTTTCATCCTTGCCCAAACTCATTTTCTCAATTCTAAGAAGCCTGTTAGTCGGATTAGGCTAGCTTCATTAAATGACTCATTTTCTCATTTCTAAGAAACCTATTAATCGGATTAGGCTAGCTTCATTAAAGGATTCAGTTTCTCAACTGTCATGCTGGCTGATAATGCTTTGTGTTTGAATTAGAATTACTCTAGAAAAGGCATTGTGCATGTGGTCTTGAACCATCTTGTAATTATTGCTTTGAGTCTGTCGGATCTTATAGAGCTTGAAATATGTCATCTGAAGTGTAAACTAAATGATTTTTAAGTCCCAAAACTAGTTTAAGAATATTACACTTTATATATTAATTATCATCAGATTCCTTACAATCTGATCATCAAATCTCTGTATTTCTTGTGCTATTATTCGTTCACCAAACGAAGCTGAAATCAGAAGTTGAGATCCTTCTCTCTCATCAATGGCACAACTTGAGTTATAATGCAGATTCGAGCGAGTGAATTGAGGTAAAAAAAAAAAAAAAAAATTAGGTCAGTTTGAGTGGTTGTAATAAACTTGGATCTCAGACAACGAAAGAAGAGAGCAATCTGTCACAAAATATTCTCATTCTAAATAGATATATCTAGAGAGTGGTATACATAGAATTTTCTAGATCATCCTTAGAGTGTGTACGGGGTGTATACATAGAATTTGGGAAAAAATCAATTGTGGCCCTGTTGGAATGGGCGCGGGCCGATTTTGACCCATTTTCAAGCATTTTTGGCCCACCCTCACAATTCCGTCAAAAATCTAACGGAAATAACACGTGCGACACACATGACCGTCAACATTGTATGTGTGTTTTGACGGTTTCCGTTAACCAAACTAACGGACAGGGCAAAACTTGATGATTTTTGGGTCACTTTTGATATTAGGTGCCAAAAATGGCCCGTGGCATTTCCTACAGGGCCAAAAATGAAATTTCCCCCATATAATTTTCTAGGAGTGTATACATAGAATTTTCTAGATAATCCTTAGAGTGTGTAGTTCTAGAACTAGTCTAGAAGTAGGTAGATAGGTAGTTTAGGGATCTGACCTAGTATAGATATGTACTTTAGGATTCATTTGTAACCAAGCAAAATTACTTCCATTTTTAGCAATATAATTTATTAGAGTTTTCTTGTGATTTCTTTGTCCAACACTTTAATACAATATATAAACAATCCTTAAATACAATCAATTTTTGATCATGCATAGAACCTTTTCCACAAATGAATTGCTACTCTTACAACAAATATATATATATATATATATATATATATATATAAACAAACAATCCTTAAATATGCATAGAACCTTTTCCACAAATGAATTGCTACTCTTACAACAAATACTATCTGAAGACTATCTAGAGCGTAAAACTTGTGCCATGAATTACAAATGAGTTTATCCCCAAACTTAGACTATCTAGAGCGTAAAACTTGTGCCATGAATTACAAATGAGTTTATCCCCAAACTTAAATACACACGTAGATACAAAATCTCCACAGAAAAGTATCCTTCACGAGAGTAGACTTGGTAGTTATGATACTACGTAGAAATAGTAAAGAGATCATCAACAAGAATTGAATCTAGACCAAGGGACAATATGAAAAAGGTTAAAAAAAATTAGATAGCCTACTCAATTCCTCCGGTTGCTCTCGTAATTTTTGTGTAGTTTGTTTCAATAAAAAATGATAAGAATATTGGAGGAAAAAGGTATTTTAACTTGTATTTTTTCATGTATTAAAATAATATTTATTATGTATTTACTTGTAAAAAAAATATTTGTTGTATGTTGATACCACAAACAAAAAATTGTAATAGTAACAATTTTAATATAAACTTGTTAAATAAAAATTAAAAAGTTGGGAGTTTAAATATTTGATTTTCTTGATATTTCCCATAAATTTTCTGATATTCTGCTTTGTGAATTTATTATTTATTTAAATATTACTTAGTTTATAAAAGATTTTAAATTTAATCAAATTAGGTACGATTCAAACAAATCAGTCACCAAAACTAGTTTAGAGAATGTGATAATTAGCCGTATATAAGTTTTAGGGTTGATAGTCAGGTATAAATATTATCCTTTTTCAGCAATATGATTTTTAAGTTTTAGGGTTGATAGTCAGGTATAATATGATCCTTTTTCAGCAAGATGATTTTTAAGTTTTAGGGTTGATGTCAGGTATAGGTATAATATGATCCTTTAGAGCATGAGATTTTTTATATTGGCGATCACCATGTCAAACTTAATTTTGTGTATAGTGTTGTGATTTTAGATATATTAAAGAAAGAAGGAATTTGGAGGCTAAATTTAGATTGAATTTCACTCAATTTGCTGCTCTATGCACTCTCTTTTGTATTGTTTTCTTATTTTCTCACTGTGCATTTACAATGGCTAATGACACCACTATTTATAGGCTATCCTTTGCAATTTCTAGAATCTATTAATGAGTTAATTCACTCTAGACATTTTCTTGAATCTTCCCAAATAATGACTTTACTCTCACATACTTTTCTAGACCTTTCTACTATAATTTGAACTATCTAGAGTTTGCAAATTACTTTCAACATATAGAGCTTGCAGGTGAACTAGACTGTTAAAAAAATCACTTCTGTGGAAATTAAAAGGTTTTCCCCATCAACTAGGTCTTGTGATACCAAGATTGGTAGGTAGTGGCATTCCTTTTCACAATGGCGTGTGTGCTATCATGTCTTCCTTGTCATGTAGATATTCTTGTTATATTTTGCTGTTGCTGATACATTGAGGCAGTTTTCTCTAATCTGGAATCTGTCATGACCTATTAAACTATTGCAGGTTTTTCATGAGATCAAAGGAGTTGAACTACCGAACCCTTTTCCAAGACTAACATATGCTGAAGCTATGAGCAGATATGGTTCAGACAGACCAGATACACGTTTTGATCTTGAACTGAAAGATGTATGTAATCCATTTATTGACATGCCTCATTGATTTCTTTTGATTTTATTGGGTTTCGAAGAGGACATCAATCTTTGTATGAGTCTGTAATGTGACGAATTCATAATGCTACATTGTCTGTCCTTAGGGAATTAGGTTAGTGTGTTTCCAATTAACATTTTCTTGTATTTTTCTTTACTTACAGCTAATTAGATGAAACTTAATTGACCTATATCTGGTTTTAATGAAATTGTATTTGGCCTTCAGGTATCGAACATTTTCAGGAATTCTTCCTTCAAGGTTTTTGCAGATACCTTGTCTAGTGGGGGTGTTGTCAGAGCATTATGTGTTCCTTCTGGTGGCCAAAAATATTCAAAAAGGGCGATATATACAATGAAGCTATCAAATCTGGAGCTAAGGGATTGCCTTTCTTAAAGGTCTCAAATGATGGTAATAAAGATACATCTTAGACATAATAATTTGATCATTATATATTAGTGATAAGGGTTTCACAGTTGACATATTGTATTGTACTGCAGGCGCCCTTGAAGGGATTCCCGTGTTAGTGTCGAGTTTGGGCAAGACTGAACTAGATCTTTTACTGAAGAAACTATCAGCTACTCCCGGTGATCTAATACTTTTTGCGGTGGGTAACAATGCATCTGTTAATAAAGTCTTAGACAGACTGAGGCAGTATGTTGCCCCATGACTTAGGCTTGATTGATCTTGTAAGTCGTTGATTAGGATATTATTATTTTTTTAAATTTCATTATGTTTACTGCTCATAGATTTATTGTGGCTCTTAACTTTATGGTGCTTATCTTTGTCTTTGCTAGTCAAAGCACTCAATCCTCTGGGTTACTGATATTCCGATGTTTGAGTGGAATGATTCTGAGGAAAGGCTTGAGGTAATTTTAATATCATCTCAGTTATGCAAATTTTAAGTTGTCTTATTGAAAATTAATCATAAGTCTTAGCAGAAACAAAATATTTTTTGAAGGACTTTGAAGAACTCTGTCTTCAAGCTTAAAAAAATTCAAATAAAGAATTCAGAGTTTTGCAGATGCATGATTCATTTTTCTATGGAAACAATACAAATTGTAGAGTTGGGTTCCTAAATTTATGAAACAAGATCTATGATATAAATTCAAGGTAGTAATATTAGGTCCAGAATACACGCCAAAAAGAAAAAAAGATATATCCATGAGAATAAATGAATTTGAAAAAAAAAATAAAAATACCATAGCTATTATGTTATCATTGTCGAGTATTGGTTCCTAACATAGTGAAACTGAAAGCACATGCTTACAAGATCTAGAAGTGGCTAAATAATATTTGTTTTTTTATTTTTTTTGTACTAACAAGATATTATTCGTCTTTGTAGGCATTACATCATCCTTTCACAGCTCCTAACCCTGATGATATGAATGACCTTGCTTCTGCTCGTGCCTTAGCTTATGACATGGTTTACAATGGGGTTGAGGTACATGAATCTTAATATTGCTTTGCTAGAAGCCATTTGACTTGTGAGGACACTACGTAAAGATTTTTTTTGTATATTTGTTAGATTGGTGGGGGAAGTTTGAGAATTTTCAAACGGGAGGTCCAACAGAAGGTTTTGGAAATAGTCGGCATTTCCCCTGAACAGGTAAATAGATGCTAGTGCTTCTATCCAAGAGTACTTATTAGCATCGTTGATCACCACAATTTGTTGGCTGAGTACCAGATTATGTTTACATCACCAATTGCTCGTATCGTGCAGGCGAAGCGAAGTTTGGGTATCTTTTGGAGGCTCTGGACATGGGTGCTCCTCCACATGGTACTGAATGTTCTAAAAACACTCCTTATATCATTTAGTTTTTTAGGTAGCCATTGACACAAGATTGGAACATGTCTTATAAGTTTATGCTAGTAATTGCAAGAAGCACACGACATTAAATCCTCGTCTTTAACTAGGTTTTTGTTGAAGATTCTCGTTAAGACAACCTCTTTGGTTCCTTGTGCAGGAGGAATTGCTTACGGGTTAGATAGACTGGCGATGCTATTGGCAGGGGCTAATTCGATAAGGGAAGTTATAGCTTTCCCAAAGACGACCACTGCTCAGTGTGCTCTCACTCGTTCGCCCTCTGATGTCGATCCCCAGCAGCTGAAGGATCTATCCTTGCAGACAACCTTAAATTCTTGAAACACTTCCATCTTCACCACACTTTTAGGGATTCGATGCGTTTGAGGTAAAAACAATAAACATTCATTTTGTATAGTGGATTCGAAAGTTCATTTTTTGTTTTAAATCCATTTTTCTGAGAACCAAGTCTTCTGTTGATGTGTCTCTGTGTCCTTGTGATGCTTAGATGGCATGAATGTTGCAAGAGAGACCTTAACATGTATGTATACAGTATACTAGCTTTTGTCTAATTTAGAAAAATTCGTGTTGGAACGAGTTTAGTTTTGAAAATATATCATATTTTACCTTTCTATATATTTATAGGGTTAATTTCAATTTGACTTTTTCCATTTTTTGACAACCAAGTATACGTTTTCTAATTTTGGTCCTATATGTTTCAATTTTTTCCAATTTTAATCCAATCTTTCAATTTTGGTCTTGTATAATTTAATTTTTTTCAATTTCAGTTCAATTTTGATTGGAATTTTCAAAATCGCCGATCTCATGTGAGATTTCCTAACGGACATCCGATCAAAATTGGATTGAAATTGGAAAAAAAAATTGAAATATACAAGACCAAAGTTGAAAAACTTGACTTAAATTGGAAAAAATTGAAACATATATGATCAAAATTGGAAAAAATTGACATATATAGAACCGCAACTGGAAAACGTTTACTTGGTTGTTCAAAAATGGAAATTGTCTTACATATGATCAAAATTGAAATTAACCCATATTTATTTATATTAGTTTTATGGATTTAATGTCCTGAAAGATAGATTAATTATTAAATCGGGATTTAAAGATTAAAATTATTATTATTGATTTGGAGCTTGAAAGATGAACTTATTACATGACAATTCCACAAGACTAAGGTGATGTCTGGCACCTCAAATTTTTAGTTTCATTATTATTTATGATTATTCTGTTTTTTTTATTTCTTTCTTTATCACAAACTTAAAGTTCATTAATCATATTTTGGATCATGATTTAAATATGATTAGGTATAGTAAGGTATCAAACATAATCTTAATTTGGTGAGTCTCAGTCTTCAAGATTTTATCTTTTAGGACTAGAATGAATAAAAGTATAATGGGTAAAAGTACACAGATGAAAATGTACGAGCAGAAGTAAAAAGATTGAAAGCAAATATGTGTAAAAGTCAAGTTTTTTTTTTAAAGAACAGATTTCACTTTTTCCTTCAGTGAAAAAGTCAAGTTGCCAAAAAAAAAAAAAAAAAAAAGTCATTTATAAAAAGATACAGGGGACAAAAGTTGAAAAAAAAAAAAAAAGAGTGTAAGAATAAAAGTTAAAATAAAATAAAATAGATGGACAAAATAAGGTAGAAGTTCTAGGCCTTTGGGTATCCATTCGGGCTGAAGATAACCCATTGGGCACCAATCGAGTAGGCCCAACTCTTTGCGGCCCATACTGCTCAGACTTCAGAGTATGTTGGGAAGAAGTCTACAAGGCTTAATGCTAAAAAAATTATCCAACTATACTATTTGTATTAAACTAGTATTTGTATCAATTTAGGTAATAAATATTATTTCATATAAAAAATGACACATCAAATTTAGGAATTAATATTAAATTGAGTTCTGAATATTGACTAATTTGCATCATAATAAGTACCAAAATCGCTAATTATATTTTTGTTTCATATATCTCAAGTACTGCACAATAATCAAAACGGAAAACTATATTCATATACCCCACATATATATTATATATATACACAGATTGGTGTAAGGCTCGTATAATAAATGAGTTTAAAAAAAATTAACTAATTTAATTAATATTAATAAATCTTTCACTATTCAATAATTAATTTATATTGAATACGTAAAATTGATACTAAGTTAAAAACTGACAAACTCCAGTTAATATATTATTATGGCACCTCTCAAGTTTTAGTGATACACAATTTATTAAAATAGTGCTTAGCATTAATCAAAACGAGAACTTAATAGAAATTATCATTTAATGTTTTAATACTCAGCTTGATAAATCAACCAAACTCAATCAAACAATAAAAACAGAAAAAGAAAAGAAAAGAGAAGGGAAGGAATTCGAGACTAATGGAGAAAATATTATGCATGATTATTATATTTCTTAAAATCCAAAACGTGTTTAAAAGAAATTAAAAATGGAAAATCTCAATGCATTAATTACTCCAAATTTCATTACCATATTTTCATTTGATTTTCTGTTAGCAATCATAGATTCTTACATATCCCTTTAAATAAGCCTAATTACCCTAACTTCCATTACTCTCCTTTCTTTCTTTCTCTCTCTAACGCAATTTCTCTGTATAACGTAACAATGGTGATTTTGAGAGAGAGCAGCGGCGTCGTGAAGAAGACAACTCAGGGAAGAAAGAAGATCGAGATCAAGAAGATCGAGAATCTGAGCAATCGCCAAGTCACCTTCTCGAAGCGCAGGGTTGGATTGTTCAAGAAGGCAAGTGAGCTCTGCATTCTCAGCGGCGCTGAAATCGCGATTATCGTCCACTCACTCGGAAAGCGCGTGTTCTCCTTCGGCCACCCATCGGCGGACGCCGTCGTCGACCGCTTCCTCGGCGGCGAGCCTCGGGAGAACGCGGCGGCCTCGCCAAACACGCGCGACTACAACCAGCTCTACTCCGACGTGTGCAAGGAGCTGGAGGCGGAGAAGAAGCGGCGCGAGGCGATCGAGGAGGCGAAGAGGGTGGATGAGTACAGCTGCAGCGGCGAGGGTTTCTGGTGGGATGAGGTGGTGGAGGGGATGGAACTGGAGGAGATGGAGCAGTATGCGGCCGCGCTGGATGAGCTGATTAAGAATGTCAATTTGAGGGCCGATGATCTCATGCTTATTCAGAGTTCGAGTTCGTTGCCGGCGATGAACATGCACGGTTTTAATGTGGAGGCGGGGACGTCGGCGGCGGGGGCGGTGGAGGGTATGGCAGCATTCTTTATGCATTAGTCCATTTGATTAAAAAAAAACGGTGATCAATTTTGTGTCTTATTTGATGTCTACTTAAATAAATCTAGATGACTTTAAGGAATGTGTGCATTCGCTATTCAATGTTCAAATTAATTAATAACACATGCGATAGTTATATATTAATTATGATGTGCATTAATTTTGTATTACTTTGATGATGGATGAAGAGTTATCCTCCAAATGAGTGGTCATAGACTAATTTCATAAAAATAAATAAAAAAAATCTAGGGTTTTATAACTAAAAATACTTCTAAATCTAGATCACCCAAACAAGTGATAATTCAGTCAATACATATAAATTATGACGTGCACAATGATATATTATATGCATGTACGTATCATGCATGAAACTAGAACGTTGATCTAACATATAGATAGTCTTAATTGTTAAAATAATTAAAGATAATAATAGGTAACACAAAATTCACTTTTATAAATAGTAGTTTACAATGATATTGATTGAAGATCAGCCAAATACATCTATTTAATTATCTAAATTGTTCCAAATGACATTTCATTTCGTATTTTTATAATTAAAACATCGTGTGCACAATAATGACATTTAATGCTCAAGATAATAGTAAAATATGCGTGACTAAATAGTCAGGCGGTATTAAGATTTTTATTAAAACCAATAACTAAAACTCACTTATAAGCTTAACCTAATGAAAGATAATACTAAAATATTTGTCACTAATTAATAGTGAGGCAATATTAAGATTTTTATTAAAACCTCTAGTTAAAATTACTTATAAGCTTAACCTAATGAAAGATATATAGGTACATTTCTCAACTCAAACAAGATTTTGGTTTCTAGCCTCCCAACCCCATTTGTAATTAAAAAGAAAAAAAATCAATAATTGGAAAGAAAAAAAGAGGGGTTTAGAATAGGGTTTCTGGAAAGTTCTTAAACATCCCAAATGATTGAATGCCAGTTGCAAATTAAAGCGACAAAATTAGGACCACTGGATTGTCTACATGCTACATTGAACATTAACATAACGGTGCACTATATATTATTATTTTTTTTTTTTTTTCCTTTGTTGGATAACAACCTACAATAATATCCTAATTCGTTAATTTCTTTTCTGGAAATCATATTTTTAATCAACTCTTATAATTAGAGTTCTTTTTTGTTGTTATTTTTTTATTTATTTAATAAGACATATTGGTCAATCATATTATCGGTATGAGGTAAAGTACTGATATGTATAACTTAAGTATGGATTGTGAAAAAAGATTAAAAAAAAAAAGTTCAAATTTGATTAAAAATTTAATCATAAATTATGGCTAAATAAATTTTTTTTAGTACCACATATGGTTGAGAATGAAAGATAGACAAAATTTGTTATGGAAGACAAAAAAACAAAAAAAAACAAAAACAAAAATCCTCGTGGATGTATCTCTTGTAGAATGTAGTGGTTACATAGGTTCTTAATTTTTAAATCGAGTGTGAATGTATAAAATTTAATATTATTGATGTTATATTGTGTTCAATTTTATTTTTAAATTTAATTGTTGAATATTGATGTAATATTTATTATTTTATTGATTTTTGAATATTGATGTTCAATTTATTATTTTATATTGTATTGTGTTATATTTATAAATTAATTATATTCGTAATCTTATTTAAATTTTATTTTTAATGCATGTTATATCTAATTCATATCTATTTTAAAATTCATAATATATTATTTACATTACATATATAATTATATCAAATTTAAAATGTTGAGTTTCAAAATTGTTTGCATTCAAAATTTCTAATTTTATCAAATACAATTATTTAAAATAACATAATTTTAAAGTTGAAATATTAACATTTTTATTAATATAGATATTTAAAACAATATATATTTTACATTTAAAGATATATCATTACATTATGTCATCAACATTAAAAATTATTAAATTTTATATAACAAACCGCGCATCGCGCGGGTGTATTGCTAGTTATATAAAAAATGAGAGAAGTTAGTAAATTTTACAAATTTGCCATTTTTCTTCCCAAACTATCAACCAATAGAAAAAAGGAAAAAAAAAACTAAATAACTTTTAAGTATTTTATAAAATAAAATTCACATATATCTTACATAATAAGCTATCATATATATCTATATGATATATTAAAGCAGAAAAGTTGGCAAAAATTACAGGAGTGCCACTTTCCCACCTAAAAGTGTCATTTCAATAAAATAAAAAAATAAAAAAATTGTATATCTTACTTGATAAGCTATTCTTTATTAAAAATATATATATATATATATATATATATATATATATATATATCAATCTTACTCTAAAATCTATTTTATAATCTATATAAAACTAAGAGATGAAGAGAGAGATACATTGATTTCTCAAATCTATACTATATATAAAATGAAAGAAGTTGGCAAATTTTACAAATTTGCCATTTTCCCTCCCAAACTATCAACCAATAAAAAAAAAAAAAAACTAAATAACTTTTAAGTATCTTATAGAATAAGCTTTACATATATCTTACACAATAAGCTAAAAATTATTTCAAATAAATAGATATAATTAATCTAAAAATTGTTTTAAAAAACTATAATATGTTCCAAAAAAGCTGAAAAATGGTTTCAAAAATCTAAGAAATATTGTTTTAAAGTTTAAAATTAATTTGAAACCTAAATTTATAAATATAAACTAAATTTTTTTGGAGTAAATATAATGTTTTTTGAAAAAATCCATCTAAAAACAATGCAGAAAAATAATTATAAGATATAAAGGAACAAACATATGAACAAACATATTAGTTAGTATAATTAATCATTTTTTAATTATTTAGAAATTAAAACTCACAAACATAAAGCTATTATTATATTATGTTCAATTTTGTTTTCATATTTAATTGTTGAATATTGATGTTATCAATAAAAAAATATGAATTTTTACAAATTTCGAAATAATAAGATGTCATGAATAATCTTTTAATATAACAATTTCATTATATTATTGCAAATCGTATATATATTGTCATAATACATAATAAACCGCGCATCGCGCGGGAGTACTACTAGTCTATGTAAAACTAAAAGATGGAGAAAAATATAGTGATTTATCAACAAAAGAGAGATGCATAGATAATGGAAAACAAAAAACAAGATATACAAAGAATGAAGAAAAAAAACAAGAAAAAACAGTAAATATAATTATTTCTAAAATCTATATAAAAATAAAAATAAATGAAGATATACAAGATTTGTTAAACATTCAAAGGTAAAAAATTCTTTCAAATCTTATTGTCTAAAGAAAAAAAGAACGATAAAAATCGTAAATATAATGATTTCTCAAATCTATATAAAACTAAAAAAATGAAGGAATACAAGATTTGCTAAACATTCAAAGGTAAAAAAAGTTCTTTCAAATCATATTGTCTCATATCTTCATCTAAGGAAATCTCACCAAATTGTCTTTGTACACTAAACACAAATTGAACAAATAATTTTGTGAGAGAAATGAACAAATAATGTAAGAAAACTATATATGATGATTTAAGTATGAGAGTGGAATATAAAAATTAAAAAAATATAAAAGGAAATATTAATTATTATGATTGAATGAAATATTATTGTATATAATAATTTTAATTTGACGAAAATATAAATCAACAAATAAAATAAAAAATTTTAAAAATAAAATTAACAACTAAAACTATTGAAGTTATATGATAATTCATGCAACACACATGAGTAATATGAAAAATCATTTATATATGGTACACGTTTTAAATTTAAATAATAAAAGATGTTATGAATAACATGTTAGTTTATGCAATTTTATTATATTATTACAAATTGCAAATATTAACACAATAAATAAAAAATGTGCATTGCACGGATGGACTGCTAGTAATTTATATATAAGAGTGGAGGTGAAACAAAAGAAACTATCTTAAATGATATGATTATATTTTAATTATATGATTATATTTTGAGAATAATGAAATTTAAACATTGTGAAAAAAAAATTGAAAATAGTTTATAATTTTAATATATAAATGTGGAAAATAGTTTTAAAATCTAAATTCATTTTATGAAGGGTTGTTAAATGATTACAAGTTTGAAAACTATTATAAAAATATTAAAATAATAATAAAACCTGAAATTTATTATTATTATTATTATTATTATTATTATTATTATTATTATTATTATTATTATCATCATCAAATTTTTAATTGTTGAATATTGATATTTTAAAAAATAAATAATAACAACACGGATTTGTACAAATTTTGAAATAATAAGATGTCATAAATAACATTTTAATATAATAACTTCATCATATTATTGAAAATCGTATATATTATCATACTAAATAATAAACCGCGCATCACGCGGAAGTACTACTAATTATTTAATAACCACAAAAAGATTTCACGTAATTTTAAACTATAAGAAAATTTCACACTAATTTTCCAAACCACAAAGAGAATTGCATTCAATCTCCCAAACGATAACTATTGTATTGATGAATATTACTTTTACGTAGGTTAAAAAATACTAATTATTGTGGCAATTCTCACTATTATAGTTTGATTCGTGAAAACTTCAAAATTCCAAACTTTCACCGAAACTTTCATCCTTTGCAACAAAACCAAGTCACAAACGAATGGGGTTAGAATACTGAGCTTAAGCTATACTCACGCCTCATGTATCCTAATCCTATATTGTTCTATAAACCTTCCTTTCCTTTTCAACTCATCAAAAAAATTTAGCTACTTCCTATTGTTTTAATATACAAAGCTAACCAAACTCCGATCATAAAACAGAGTATTAACAAATAAACAGAAGAGTCATCTCGTCGTTAAGACACGGACTTTTCAAGAACAACATCCGAGAGCGATGGTGAGGATCCATCACTGTATTTGCTGGGAGCAGGTGTATTTCTTCGAGAGTGTCGTGTGGTAGCTACTAGCTCACTCTCCTCTGTTTTTGAGTAAATATCATTCACATCATGTTCATCCTCGTTGTCATTTTTAAACACTGGATGGATATAAGCATTTTGAAGATAGCTTTTCAAGTTGAAGTCTGGGTATCTTGCAAGTTCTAGCGTATCTTTCATCATCGCTTCCTGGAATCCAAAACAAAGTATGGAAGGAATGATCAGAAATTTTTAGATCACAATTAGCAAGATTTAACTAATGACTTGTAAGAACCTGTAGTGGATATGTAGTGAAAGCCGGTTCGTAACGGCCTTTGCAGAACCCATGGAAGAAAATGGTCAACACAAGAAGCACAATGAGCAATGGTGTGGATTGAGCATTCCCTTTGGTACTCATCAATCCCATTAGAACAAGTTGCGAGAAGATGAGCGCGTAAATTACTCGTGCATGGACATCGGGCCAAAACGATGCAGCACTTTCATATTTTTGGTTGTACACATTTATGATCTGCGCAAGGGAAATATGATGAATATAGAGCTCATAAGATGTTTTATCTTATTTTAAAAATTAGAGGGTGCTTATAAGCACTCTTACAGATATAAAATGTTTTCAGAGCTTATAAGATATTTTATTTTATTTCATATTAAGAATAAGTTGTTGAAGCGTCTAGATAAATAAGATGTTAGTAATGACAATTGTGTATTTTTTCATAAAAAAATAAGACCTTGGTTTAGAAATAAGCTGAGATCCCCTGCTTATAAGCGCTCCTAATAACTTATATTAGGATGAAATAACACTTTATTTTTAAATCTTTACCAAAATCTTGTGAAGTGCTTTTAAACTCTTAAACATCTTATAAGATGTTTTAAGGAGCTTTATAAGCTCACTCAAGCACCCTTCTAATATATATAGAGAATATATTAGAACAAGAAATAAGCAAGGCAAGGTGAGTAGTAATGAACGTACCTGATGCCGGAACACCCCATATGCGAAGGCAAAAAAGACGATAATAAAAGGGAGGAAAACAGGGGTGACCACAGCGTAAACGAGGCCTAGAAGGAAATATAATTGTATCCGAGGTTCACCAGTATTAAACCCGATGCTTCCTGGATCCATTGCCTCTTCTCTATCCTTTTCGGTCTTTACAAGAAAGAAATTTTTTAAATGGTACAAAATCAAGGGTGTTAGTCGTAAAATCTCCCCCGCGACACCGGCCCATCCATCCACCATAACGTACGTAATGAAGAAAGTTGCTTTCATAGGGATTGCAACACCTATTGTTCTAGGGATTCTGCAATTGGTAACAAACAAACCACCATATATAAGTAAAGCAATAGAGATTCTATATTCTTGGAACAGAAAAGTACACTAAGTAAAACATACTCTTGGGCAGACTGATGAAGAAAACTATCGAGTTGTTGAAATGCAGTTCCTATTATTACGCTCACAAGGAAGACGTTGACGAAGTTGAAGATGTAAAGTCTCATGGCGGATCTTCTCTCGAGAGCTGATATTGACAGAAAGCCCTCGAATTTGGACATGATCATCAGAATTGTTGGTAGCACCATGAGGAAAAGCTTCAAAACAATCCCGGGTAGAAAACCTTGGATTAGAGACTTCATAAAGGGCCTGCATGATCATCAGAATTGTCACATTTGAAAACATTAATAATACGCACCAAGTTCATCACAATGCCAAACAAGAAAAATTGTAACATTATAAAAGAAATACTCACATTTCAATTAGGGGCTTCAGAAATGGTGCTCTCTTTTCAATACTCTCGATATTTGCAAGAGATTGCACAAAAGCAACAGGGATCATGAAGAAGAATGTAAGGAAGAAGAAAGCAACAGAAATAATAAGGCTTCTAATTGTCAGTGAAACATAAGGAATTGCGAGGTTATCCCAGTATACATCACGTGGTTCTGAAGCCCATTCTGTTAACCACAAAGTTGGATTTCTCGATTGTTGTGTTTGAGCACAAACAGCAGCACCCCACCTTGTTTTAAAGGAAACAAAAGCTGCTGGCATTATGCATTTAGGATCGGTTTTCACTCTCTCCCTCTCTTCGGCTATCTGCATTTGAATGTGATGCTTAGATTACAAAGGACTTCTTATCTATCGATGTGTTTCAAGGAAGAAAGTATGATATTAAATCAATAAGATATTGGACCAAGTAGTAAAATATTTTACTTACTTCTTTTGACAGCCTCTCGATTTCAGCAGTCTGATAATCAATTGCATCCACTCTGTCCCCACAAAGGCCAAGAAAGCCAGTCTGTTGAAAAGAAGTTAATGGTATCATGAATTAATTTAAAGCTTATCTGTAAAAACCAGCATAAGGATAATATTCATAATAATTTGACAACAATTCTTAAAGGTACACATAAGAGTACCTTTGTAGTTGGCCTTTTTGATTGATTTCTTGAATATTTTATCTGGTAATAGTCAAGCCAATTTTGCTTGCTTTTCTTCTCCTTGACCAGTTTTGCAAGTTTATTGGCATTGATTACAACCTGCAAAAACATTTTAATATAAGATAGAAGATACATATAACACATTGGTAAATCCTAATTCTTAAATGATACGAGTTGCACAGAAATGTATATTTCTGAAGAAGCCTATTATTAAAATTTCAAACTTAGGAGAGTCAATGAAGATACAAGACATGCATGACCTGATGATACTCGGAAAAACAAACATCTTCTTAAGGAAATAAACGATATAAAAAGATGAAAGCAAGCAATAAAACCGCATTTACTGTCTAAATATTATGACTTTAATTGAAAGACAAGAACATTGGCAAAGAGGGAATTTCACACTGTTCAGAGAAATGAACTATTGGGAAAATAAAAAGAAGTTATATTTATTGCTGCAAGAGTATAATTGGGTTTTCCAACTACATTACATTACATTCCTCAAGTTCTTAGCAAATCAGAGTTCAAGTTTGAGCACATAATTTTGAATGTAATTGAAAGGCAGGTATGTTGTTGAAATTGAACTAGTTATCAACTATTGTCTAACTATTTTGACTGTAATTGAAAGACATGTATGTTGTGGAAATTGAACTATTGTCTAACTATTTTGACTTTAATTGAAAGACATGTATGTTATGGAAATTAAACTATTGTCTAACTATTTTGAATTTAATTGAAAGGCATGTGTGTTGATTTTCTTATTTCTGTTCTTAAGCTATAGTTGTTCATCATAATAATACCCTTTCTCAGTTTACACTTTTCACTCTCGGGATTTTCCCAATACATATCATCATAGCTAAAGTCCCACTAATGTATTTCCCAATACATATCATCATACCTTGAGCCCTTACAACCTACTAATACTGGTGAACCTCGGATACAATTATATTTCTTCTATCTTGATCAAGATATACATAGACAAACGATCAAGATATGATAACATTCGTTTCTTTGCTCCAAGAGTATATTATTTGGGTTTGTAATTACATTGTTATTGCATTACTTAGATTCTCAGCAAATCAGAGTTCAAGTTTGAGCACATTATTTTGTTTTTCACCTAAAGTGAAATACAAATTTCTTCATCTAAAAATAAAACCTTCACCCTCAAAAACCAGCACACAACAGTTTTCATAAGAGAAGGAAGAAATTACTATAAATGAAAATGTTTGTTTTTAAACAATTAGCTCTGACTCGAATATTTTTTTTCTTCATTTAAACAAATCCCCATGAAAGCACATTATACAGATGCTAAAAGATTAAGGTTGTGATAATTTTGACAATTTTAATAAGTAATACTGATTGGAGGTGAGGATAACTGCAATTTTCTATTCTCGTTAAACAATTTAACGAACATGATATTTAAAAAAGAAAAGGCCAAGAAATTTTAGCATGAAAAACCTGGTGAGTAAGATAGTGATCTGGATGGTTGACCAAGAAAAAATGCTCTACAAGTTCACTCACAGATTCGTCTGGATCTGGTGGAACATTTTTAACAAGAACCTGCGAAAATCAAACTATCAGCAATCCAGATAAATTATAAATAAACGAAAAAGGAAGAGGGTGCCTGAGGCATCAAAAAGTTGGGATATCACAGCTGCGTAATATCTCAAGTAATTAAACACATTCCAGAAGATGAAGTCGACACATGCTGATATCAAGAAGTCACATCATACCGTGAACTGATCAGGACGTCGTCTTTCAGAGGCAAGAAAGTGTAAGCGCATTGTTGCAACTTTTTCATACTCTTTTCGCAAAGTAAAGCAAGTCCAGAATGTAAAGGCATAGGCCATCACTATATGAGTCCAAAACCTGTAAATATTGTCTCAAATCAGAAGTCGTGTTACAAGCACACATGCTGTGTATTTCATTCCCCATCGAAGATTCAAGAGTGTGTACATGCATGATGTAAAGAATCTAACTACTATGGACTTTCTATTCTTAATTAGGATATCATAGAATTGGAACAGTGTTGCTGAACTTCCCAGTCCACCATAATAAATATATACATAAATCAAGATATAACCAACCAACAAGTACACATCTCTGAAGCCTTCCTTCATATTTGACAATAACAAAGCCCAACACAACCTAGACGCGCTCTTCATTTTCACAAATTAACTAGACATAAAAATCTTTTAAAAAATCTCTATATATTTCTTGAAGAACAAATGTACAAGATGGGGCATGTAATCGAGTCTGGCTGATATAAAGCCCATAATGACATATTGTTCTATTTTATGCTAAGTCAAAGAGCCACTGCTGGTAAAACAATAACTGAGAATTCACATAAATAAGATCCAAACCACTTCATCAAGGCAATCATGCTTCAGCCCTGAAAGAGAGCTAAGTACCTATAAAAATAAATGTAATAAAAAATAAAAGTCCAACCTTGGTGATCCAAACGGAACGTTTGAAATAGAAAGCTTGTCGATGTTACTAAACTGTAGCTTCTCAGTTGCTTCAAGTTTTTCCAAGGAGTTGTTTGTCCAGTTGACTGGTACTAGAATAGCCCATGAAAGTAATGCCACTGGAACAAAAATCTTAAGTCTGCATAATCAATTTACAGTTTCAGGCTTTCAGCATGAAGTATATAATGTAACCTCAAAAACCAGTTCTTTTGTACACCTTATTAAACAGACATAAGCACTACATAGGTCACACACTCATGTTCTTGTCAGCATTTTTGCTTTAAACAAATAAACTTGACGAAATATCCCGAATGCTAATAACATCAACAAATGTATCCACAATGCCAGCAGAGTACACAACTCGGTCATAAATCATTCATCCTATTTCTTATGAAATCTCTAGTATATACTATACCAAGTTGAAGAAATATGACAAGAGTGAGCATACCCCAGCAAGTAAATTCGCAAATAAACAGCAGAATCGAGGCCTGCATGGTCAATGAGCTCGGGTTCTGGCATGCTTAGTGCATCTGGAACCCAATTCAATAATCTAACATACGATCTCCAGTCCAAATTTACAAACTTGTGTACAAATGAGCCTTGATGCAAAGGACTGCTTCTCAAACCCTTGATATACCATTTGGGAAAATATACCCTATCGTTAATTGGCTGAAGACGAAGGAACGCAAATGCAATTAGGAAGGCAACCGCAAAGAGAATGTTGATCCCGGCTGCCACTCCTATATCCGCAAACGTCGCCATCTTCGCCCTCTACCAAACTTCCTTCCAGAAACGGGAAACTGTGAACAACAAACGATAATTGTTAAATTCAACATCTTCCACAAAACACAAAACAACGATCTCATTCTTATCATCCACTCATACTTCCAACCAATCAACCTAAAGCACAAATCAACTAATCTAACCTTCAGAAACAACGACTCAACTCGCACGCTACTTTTTTTTTCCCTAAATTTTGACCGATATTCATACCATCATCTTATAAACTATAGTTTCAGAAATCCCATCAGCAATGCAACAACATATACATAATGAATAAATTACAGCAGAAAAATCATAACTGCAGTAACCAAAAAAAAAAAGAAACACATACCTTCAAAATAAGGGCTCCCCTGTTCCCAGACCAACAACAAAAGCCAAATAATCACTCAAAATTAAATAAAATAAAATAAAAAAACAATAAATATATAGATTCAGTTAAATCAAAATAAAAACTACACTCACAAAATTCCTTCATAAAATTAAAAAAAATCACCACAAGCCACTCATTCTCACCTATACATACAGATAGCATGTATATATATAAACATACAGAAAAATCTAAGAACAGAGAGATTTGCAGTAGAAATATGGAAAATACCAGAAAAAGTGAGAGATTCTTCGAAGTTTCTCTTGCCTGTCTGCGGTAGTGAGGCAATTCCTAATTTTTCGCAAATCTTTTTTCTCTCATTTAAATAATTAATTTATGGAAACCTTTTTGGCTTCAGTCATTTATTAGCACTTGGGAGTAGGTAAATTATTCTGATAATTAACTCTCGTGGAAAACAAAAGGTGTAAGCAATTATTTTAATAGTACATTTAATTAAGTACTAAAATATTCCTTAATTCATACAATACAATTATACAAAGTGATCTGTCCGCCGTTTATTGTCGGCAGGGGCCCAAGTGATGTTCAAACAGTCTAACGGCTACTTTCCTTGTTTTGTTTTTGTTTTTCTCTTTTTGCCAATTAGATATCGAAGCGTGGCTGTAATAATTTTAGCTATTTAATTGTCCATCATTAAATATAATGGATTATAATATTTTAGCTAGTATTATAATATTTATCCAAAAATATAATATTTAAATTATTCTTGTTTTTTTAATAATACTGTTTTGATTAAAGAATATGTGATTGACGGTTTGGTGTTTGATGATATGGTTTTTACTGTTGAAGTTTGACTTCTTTGGTTTATATATGCCTATGTGTTAATAAGCCAGGTTAATTAGCTTAATCCTAATCATGGATTATCTTGAAATATTAATTAAATTTCGCTCTTCATCAAAATTTAGAGTGTTTGCTAAACGTACTCATACATCTTATGACGTATTTTATCTTAATTTGAAAATAAGATGGTTAGATATTTGGATAAATGAGATAATTGTATGGCTTATAAGATGTTAAATGATCAAATTTAAAGAAGTTAATAAAAAATAAGATCTAATTTTAGAAATAAAATGAGAATTCTTTATTTTTAAAAATGAGTTTAGAAGATCATAATATCTCATTTTAGAATGAAATAAAATCTTATATTTAAAATTTACAAACATTCTTAAAGATCTTATAATTCTTACTGACTTTTACAAGATGTTTTAAGCTTCCAACTTCATCCAAACACCTTTAAGACAATATCAATAAAAAACATTTTTTTTCAAGGTACAGCTAGTTTCTATTTTCTTAAAGTCCATGCCTATAGAACTTTCAAACATTTCACCTTAAGCTAGAGCAACATTCGGTCTACCAATGTTTGAGGTAGTTGCCATCGTGGATGTTTATTCCATCGTGTGATTGTTGATTATAATGTTTCCTACAATATATCTTACAAATGCACCAAGTAGAAAACTAAATAAGTAGGATCGGTCCTGAGTCTCCTTACATTTCTGGATCTATGACGACAATAGTAAAAGAGGATTCTATGGAATTTTTTTTTTAAATAAACGATTTTATCTGAACTACAAATATAACTTAAATATCTTAAAATAAGAAGAAAAAATCTCATTCAAAAAGTTGTGCACATAAATTGAGTTTTAATATATACTTCTTTTTTGTATGATATTTAAGTCAAATAAATCTGTTTTGATTTTTAAAAAATGGACAAAAATATTTTATTATCAATTATAATATGTTAGGCCAAATACTACAACTACAATAATTTTATAGACATAAGATGGATAAAAATTTGAGGATCCTTATAAAATAGGACCTCGGCCCAAATCCTTCTCGGCCTATCTCAATGCCAGCTCTAAAAATAAGAAGAAATAAAAAGAATGCAAGTAAAACTACAATTACACGTGTTTTTCTTTATTGAAAGGCATATAATCTTCAAGTAACAACAATAACAATAGTTAATAGACCTTGATCAAAACCAAGTAGAAGAGAACTCTCCACAATATATCTAAGAGGTTTGAAAATTAGAGTAAGGTGGTCTCAACCTAGTTAAGAGGCATACATGTAGTGTGGGTTCAATTATTGGTGCTTATTGTCGAATTTTTTGTGTGCTTTATATAGTGATCGTGCATCTTTAGTTTCTAACCCCACTTGAGGCATGTTCCAAGATTTCCGTTCTTCACATAATTTTAGTGGGATTTGGTATGTATGTAGGCAAAATGTTGTGAAATGTCACTGAACAAAATAAAAAAATATTTTTTTATCATATAATATAGTTTTCTTTTTTCAATCATAATTTTGATGGATTATTTAGCACTTGCTCACATGTGGAATAATGTATAAATGATTTATTTAATGATAACTTTATCTATCACTACCACATTATATCTTATTAACAAGGATAAATTCGTCATTTTATTAGATTGTAGTATAAAAGTATATTAATTATTTATCTTGTATGGTGGAAAAGTAAACCATTATATTAAATGTAGTAGAAATAGATGTATCTCTATGTTTGTACCGTTTTAGTTAAATAAAACAAACAAACAAACAAAAATAAACAAAGTTGAGTCAGATAAGCTAACCATTAAACTTTGTATTTTGTCATTCATTCAAGTGGGGAAAGAGCCATAAAAAACCCTCAATTCTTGTAGGTTTCTTAATTTCTCAATCTAGGAAATCAAAGAAAAGAGTAAGATGGAGACAGCCTTACGTGAGACGTTATGTAAGATAAATTTCATATAAATCAATAAAAGTAGATCAACTTCAACAAAATCAACGTCGGTCTCACATTAGATTATATAAAACTCCGTCTCACATAAAGTTTTAAGTGAGATAATCTCATGAGTTTTGATAAAAGTGAAAAGGATTTTGGGGGAATTTATCATCCAAATCATTATTTAAATTTCATTTTCAGGTTGAAGAATCTTGAAATGTAAGACATAGGTATTAAATAACCTTCTTTAATATTTCAGTTTTTATTAATGCATGGGTGGACCACTATAGATCATCACCTTTGACACTAACAAACACAAGAATGAATTTCCACCATTTATATTGGGCGGGCCCGAATAGGAGGAAAAGCTACAAGAACAACTAGGTTTTGTATACTGACTCAACCTTTTTTTTTTTTTTTTAAAGTATTCTTAGAAAGGTGTGTGTATATGTATATATATATTGCAATTAAGTAATAGGTATCTTGGAATATGGAATATATATATTTTTCAGATTTTGTAAAGATTGTGATATAAATTTTATTAAAAAGATATATAAAGTTAAGATTGTGACTTAATTAAAAATCAAGCTTATATCTAAATTATATATCAAACAAGTTTTTTGTGTGGTGTTTAATGGAAATGTACAACGTACGTGTTTGAATGTAACATGCAGCTAAGAAGACTAGATCACGCCACGTAGCTGTTTTAATGCCTTTTTCTTAGACGTTTAAATAAATATTGGATTGTCAACCCAAAGTTTTGTTTTATTTTCTTTTTGCCTATAAAGTCGGCAATATAAAAATGATGATTATTTAATGACGTTATCAATTTCGTCTTTAGGGAAAAATTGTGAGCCCCCACTACATCTATATTCTCATTAGGCGAGCCCCATTAAAACCTCATAAAACTTTATTTTAGTATACATAATTAACATATTTATAAAGTTTTCTTACTTTAAAAAATAGATTATTCTATTTACTTTTAAAAATATATGTGATTTTAATTTAACATTATATATAACAAAAATGATTAATATATTATTCAATTGTTAAAATATATGCTGCATGGGTATAAAAAAAATTATTTATTATTTAGAAAAAAAACATATCTTCATCTTATGTTTATTATATTATTCAACTTCTATCATGTTTTAATTTGATTTTATTATTAAAATTTAAAATAACCCTCAAATTAAATGATAAGAATATTAAAATCAAAATTTCTCAAATAAATTTCATAGTTGATTGTAATACACATATTCACAAAAGTGTTGGATAATCTTGAAAGTGTTGAGTTAATTTTAAAAGTGTTGAATAATCCTTTTGAATCAATTGACATTCTATATTAGTTTTTCCATTTTTATTTATTCATATTAATTTTTCTCTAAATTTTTTAATGAAACAAATTTCAAATTTTAATTGATTTCTATATTTGATCTATCGGTTATTTCAACAAATTTAGTTAAAATCCGTGTATTATTTAGTAATGCATCAATATTAAATATGATATCTTCCATATAAATTAGTATTTTATATATTATAGATTCAATTTGTACAATATTTTTCGGCTTTTCATTGATTGTGTTGATCGAACGCGTATTAACCACGTTAACCATGATATTGAATCATTAATCGTATTAACCCATATTGATCAGATATTGACTGACTCATAAAATTCTGCCCCATGATTTAGGATTATTAAGACAATGAGACAAATTTTTACCTTAAAATTTGGTTGAAATAAAGAACGTAAAGTTGTCCTTTTTTCTTTGTTTTCATCCGAGATAACAGAAAAGCCGAAATCCCAGTCGTGGCATTCAGAAAGACACCCTATAGTATAGACCCCATGTTCGATTTTTTAAATAGCAATTATTGACTTTATTATTATTATTATTATTATTATTTGATGTTGATATTATCATATTTTGCTATATGTATAATACATATTGATAGTCCACAAAATATTTTGCTTCTTGATTACAATTGGTTAGATGCAAAGACAATTTTGTAATATATATAGATAGTCCTTAGGACATTTTCTTATTTTTTAATTGACACATCATTTGGTTATCATGTACGTTTTGACGAGAATGTTAACGATTTTAAATTTAGAAATCATAATTTGATTGTTTTAAATCTTTAAGTCCTGACTTAGATATCAAGGTCAGGCTTATAAAATTCCTTATAACTATCAAATTAGAATCCTCAAATTGAACAATATTAACATTCTTTATCATTCGTGTTAGCATTCTCTCCTACCAAAGCTGAAGTGGTTGTCAATTGACAACACATGCAAGAATAGAAATAAACACTCCATCTCCTTCACAAATGAATATTCTCACTCCAGAGAAAATAAATATATTCTGACATTGTAGGAATGAAATTTTTGAGATTTAATTTTTTTTTTTTAACATTTAATTGCTAGACATTCGGATGAAATTTATTATCAATTTAGATACGTTTGTTGTTTGTGTCGTTGCAATTTTTTAGCACGAGATCAATTTATGTTCGTAACATTATTCTTTACAATTTGTTGTGATTATTTATATCTTTATTTTTGTGGGAGAGAATGCTTCAGTTGAAGAGCCCTTAAATTTGAGAATTCTAATTCGATATATAGTTACAAGTCTTCCATGTTATGGATTGATAAATTTATCTACATTAATAGTTGACCTTCTTAAAAAAAAAAATCATAACAATACTTCATTTACTGATTGGTTTTCAATTTTAGACTCAAAATTTGAAATTTCTAAATTAGAGGCTCAATTTAATGTTATTTTTCAATTTGAAACTTTAAGTTGCCATGAATTCTCAATTCAAATAGAACGCACAAACAGATGTTGAGTTTCATTTTCTTTGCATTTTTCTATTTTATTTTTTCCTTTCTCATATTCTTAAAATTAAATTATTAATTTCAGCCTATTTTCTTTTTCCAAAATCCATTTTTTTAAAGAAGCGGGAATTTGAACAATAAAATTGGGATTTGATGCAGAGTGATTGATGAGAGAAATATTCTTCTTCTATCATATAAAAACAGAGAGGTATGAAGGTTTTTTTCCACTATTTATTATAAGAGAAATAAACGAAAAAAATGATATTCGTAGTCTCAGTTATTGTCATCAACTTGTATGCTTAAGTTTAGAAAAAAAATTTAATTTAAAGTCTCGAAGTGAGATAATAAGGTTATTTGGGCTCCAAATTGAAAAATCTAAAAATTTAGTCATAGATTGTTCTAATTTTTTTTGTCCACGTATAATATTAATAAGGGTTAATCTTATTTTTGATCAGGTATGTATGACCTTTTTTTTATTTTTTGAGAAATAAATATACGTTTTCCAATTTTGGTCCTATATGTTTCAATTTTTTTTTAAATTTCAGTCCAATTTCGATTAGAATTCCCAAAATCACCGATATCACGTGAGATTTTCTGGCGATCATCGGACCAAAAGTGGATTGAAATTGGAAAAAATTGAAACATATAGAACCAAAATTGGAAAACTTGACTGAAATTGAAAAAATTCGAAACATATAGAATCAAAATTGGAAAAAATTGAAATATATATAAGACCAAATTTGGAAAACGTATACTTGGTTGTCTAAAAATGAAAAGGATCTTACATACATGACCAAAATTAAAATTATCTCTAATAATAATAATAATAATAATAATAATAATAATAATAATAATAATATATTATTATTATTATTATTATTATTATTAATACATGTCGGCAAATTACAAGTTGTTCACATGACAATTGGACGGTTGGCCACCTCACCTATGATAGAAAATATGCCGTTGAAAATGCTACGCAACGAATGTTTACATAAGCTTTGAAGCAGGTAATGTGGGATGTAAAAGTATATACTTTTTGAATGATTTTTTTAAAGAATTTCCTTTTGTTCTTATTGGATTAAAGTCTTATTAAGTTCTTTTAGAAGAAAATCTTATTTGATCTATTAATCTTGATGTGGTATCAAATTTATATGAGATGAGAGCATATTAGATTTTGCATTTATTTTAGAAAATTTCTCATTTATGTATTAAGGTTTTTTCTTGCCGTAATATTTTGAATAATTATGGTGGTTGCTTAAAACTATTATTGTATGAAAATTCATTCTACCTAATTCTTTATTTATTTCTTTACGTTACATTTTTGCATTGAGCCTCTCTCTAAAAAGAGAAATTGTGTTCTATATTGTTTTTCAATTATATTTTGATGGATGATTGAAAATTGTTTTATTTTAGATATTTATATTACTTAATAGGTTAGTTAGTTTAAACTTTTGGCCTAACATATAAAAATAAAAAATTACACAACCTAAAGATAAGAGAAGGGCTTTTGCTTCCTATAATTTGTTCCTTCAGAAATATTGATCAATATTTATTTTTAGAAAAAGACAATGATGCTCAAGGTTGAAAATTAAAGTGATAATGATGACAAAAATGAGAATGATAGTAGGCAAAAGACAAGGTATGATGACAATGATGGTAGGCAGAGAGAGGTTGAGATGTGTGTATAATTGTGGACATAATGATATTTAGAACGAAAAACAGAAATGTTGGGATACTTATAACAAAATTGAGCATATATTTTAGGGATATAATCGAATCGAATCTAGTTGAATAATTGAGGATCGAGCTTGATTCGATTTAATTTTATTAAGTTTGGAACAACTTCAACCCAATTCGATTAAATTTATTAAGCTTGTGAACTGCTTGTGCTCTATTCACAAATGATTTATTTATCTTATTATACAATTTTATTTTGAGATCATTAAGCACACAATCAAATGTGAGTGCATCAAGAAAAAATAAACGAACATATAAACGACTCAAGTTTGAAGTCGAATTAGATAGTAGACTTGGGATTATATATTAACGATCCTATTCAAAATGCACATTTTCCAAAATAAATTGTCTTCGAGCAAGTTTTATATGTTTATTATTTGGATAGCTTTCTCTGTCTTAACTTTTAATATTTCGTTGTAGAGTCAATAAAAAACTTTTGTGGAAATAAGCTTGTGCCCAATTATATTTTTTATTATTTTTATTTTTGCCTTTTGGGATTGTCAAACGGGAAGCCCAGCCCAGCCCAGCCCAACTGAATTGTGTTATTGTAATATGTTTGAAATGGCCAATTAGATCTGTCTCCAATTGTCACTCCTATTTGATTATTATGTCATATGACTCTTATTTATCACATGATCTATTAAATTCTAAACATATGTAATTTGACATATTTCATATAACGGGATTGAAAGATATTATAGATGTGGGATATAAAACTCATGATCAACATTCAAACTCTTGCTTTAAACTAATGGGTGGAGCTATGCACGCCCGTAACTTGCTAAACACACCCCAATTTTTGAAAAATTATAACTATAAAAATGCAGTTTTTGAGGTGTATAGCCCCCACCTTAAACTATTTCATTCTCAATTACATACACAAAGCTACTGAAAATTCCAAGTAAAGAAACAAGAGTCTTTCTGCAACACAGATGGAATGAAATGCCCCTCATAAACATGTTGCGTTTATTAAAGTCGACAACGATGACAATATCAGAGAAACACAGATAACCCATATTGAACCTCCTATCTATTTGAGCCCGTATAGTTAAAACCAAAGAGTTTTCCGTAATTTCACCATACTGACGCGCTTGTATTATACCATCGATCAAAAACATGCCAACTATTAACCATTTCAGAAAACAGAAACCAAAGGATTACAAAAGTCAATCTGCCGCCATGAATGGGTCTACATCACCAATATCAGCTATCAAAGGTTCCAATTTTTCGGGGTCCTCGTCTTCTGGTGCAAAATAAGTAGGGAATGGCAGCAAGGAAATGTCCGGTTTCTTGTACACAGCATCTTTTATGAAAACAAAGTTTCCTGTTGCGCCTGGAATCTGAAAAGACGCAAATTTATTCAAAAGACGAAGCAAGTATAATAGCTAAATGAAGGACATAGGAAGGATAAGAGCACCATACTTGGCCTTTTACCCACAATAGGTTCCTTGCAGGGTCAATTTTGTAAATCCAAACATTCTTAACTGTTCTCTGTTCAACACCCATGTGGCCAGGCATCTTCTTTCCTTTAAATACCTGTTCAATGAGCAGATACAACAGCAAGTCACAATATGAAAACTCCCATTTAACTAGCTGGCAATCATAGGTAGAAAGTCATCGAGATTGTAAAGAATAAGATTGGATCAAAATAAAGTCAAAAATCAGTCTCTAAATAGTTCCATAAACCAAAGTTCCACAGGTGACTTCAGACGAGGTTTTTAAATTAGTCGAAGATATTAAAGCTTGGCAAAAAGATTCTACTTGGTTATTGGTTCTCAAAGCTTGAGCCAGCCAACCCCTCTTACAATGTTGCTCATATTTGATGAAGGGTTCAAGTTACCAGCTATATCAAAGCAGATGATTCGTAATCACTAATCAGATTTATATCGAATAGTTATGTAACTACTTCATAGGAGGATAATTGAATGAACCTTTACACATATTAGTACTTGTAGAAAGATGAGTTTTGATAGAATTAGCAATTTGAAATCCACGTGATTATGTATTACTGTCAATAGCACACAGTCATTGCTTTAAGTTAAACAAACACAGGCACTTACCTATCGACTAAAATAGCTAAATTACCAAGTCAACCCCATCTCTAAGAAGAGAATGGTCGTGGATAGGTGGAAGAAAGAATGTGGTGGGTAAGAAGAACAAGAACAGAAGGATGGGAAGGAAGAAGGGATGGAAATTTAAAAGTAGAGAGGAGGGAGAGGGTATATTGGGCCTCTCAATATTAAGTTTAAATAAAAATTGGGATTGGTTTGTTTAAACAGCTCAAATCCAACTTACAAATACATTTTGTATGCACATTTACATATATTTAAAGCTTTGGGTCAAGAAAATTCAATAGCTCATATAATACAAAGAAACCCTTCAGCTCTTAAAACATTAAAAATGCACCGTCAAGAAACTCTAGGCCAGATTGGTAAACAGATCAATAATTTGGCCTTTACCTTAATTCACGGTTAATTCAGAACTCTCATTTAGTTCTATTCCTCCATAACAATTTTTATAGAAAAGTTTTACGTGAATATGAAAGTGAGAAGGTACAATAGATCTGTCACATTCACACCTTTATTTGTTAGCCAATTTAAACCAAACTCAGGATACTTGTCAAACTTTTATCTATAATGAGAAACTCTTGTCTCTAATATTTCATAGACTGCTGCTTCCATAAATAATTTTATCCCAACAAGTTGTAAGTGAATCGAGAAAAGGAAAATGGGTGAAGAGGTAAAGATACACTGCTAAAATTTGGTAAAGCAATCACATTTTTGGATTCCATAAAAGTAGCCAACATTCCACTAAGAACAACACGCACCTTTCCTGGAGCATCCCTTTGACCAGTAGAACCAATACTTCGGTGTGATAACGATGCGCCATGAGATGCAGGCATACCTTTGAATCCCCACCTTTTCATTCCACCCTACAAACAGAAAAAGAATGGAGCATCTGGATTTTTTGGGGCCTTCAAATCTACCAAAAAATGTAATGTTCTACCTACATATGCAGCAACTTAATTATTTATACTGAAAGTTAAGTACATCTCCAGTTTTGTCTATGATGGTTCGTGATACTTATCATGAACAAAATTAATACGAAAAACACGGAACGTGTAAAATGAGCAATAGAGAATCCACTGTCACCTGAAACCCCTTCCCTTTTGTAATTCCGGTTACATCCACATATTGCCCCGGCACAAAATGACGGACGCCTATGGATGTTCCAACGGGTAGAAGAGCATCCTCAGTCACTGGAAACTCCCTAAGCTTCCTTTTCATGGGCACACCTTGAGCTCTAAAATGACCGACTTCAGGCTTCCTCAAATGTTTCTCCTTTTTTTGACCACAACCAATCTACCTAACACCAAATGATTAGTTTTCTATATTAAAAAAAATAATAATAAGAAGAAGACTAAAGTATAAATGCAAATCAAGACAGAATGGCCATAAACTGCATATCCTGGATTCATCAAGGATCTAACCACTAAAGAGATTTTCCAAACATCAATTGATCAACTTAAACACAGCAAGAAAATGTTAAATGAAACTACAGATTTGGGACCTTTAGTTTTGAACATATAGCCTATTTTGGACAGCCAAACATTGTAAAAACAGCAGAAAACACTAACAATTGCAAGATTTGATTTCTAAGACACATACAAGTGAGCTGAAACACTTGCAATTAGAAAATTGAATCAAGCAAATCACAACAAAAAAGAGTGGAAAGGCATAACATGAACCTGAAGCGCACAGAGGCCTTCATTTTCAGGGGTTTTGACTTGGGACACGATGTTATCATCCATCCAAAGAATAGTAATGGGAACCCTGGCGCCCCATTTATCCCACAATGCCGTCATTCCACACTTGACGGCGATTGTACCTGTTCGCTTTGAATCAGGCGTCATAACACCAGGCTTCGCTTCAATAATCCGATGGAAGCTCATCAAATCATCTTTATGTTCAGCCACGGCGCTCACTGTCCGCAACTGGCAGGCGTTGAGCGATCTGGGGCCCACATAAAGGAGCTGTCTCAGACGAGAAATGAGGCCTCTCGATACGGTTGTCATGCCGTTTACTTCAATGCTAGCTATCAAACTAGCCTAATAATACAAAAGAAAGAATGTAAATTGAATTAAAGGGTTACAAGGCTTAAATGACAGTTCCTTATAAATCCAAATATCAGAAGTTTAATGGACCTCCTCCATGATAATTTAAGCCCTAAAATATGAATGTTCCTTTAAAACCAAGCTTGAACACATTTATCATTTGAGTTGTCTATTGTTGGGCAAACATCAGAAGAATGGAGAATAATGCCTAAATATTAGTGACGAATATATTGAAGAATGTAGAGAACTTACCCACTACGAAGTGGACGGCGGCGGCGCCTGGGCAGGGAGTTGCCGGAGGTCGGACGGCTGTGGCAATGACGTGAGGTGTGATAACTAACGGGTAAAAAAGGATGAAGGTCACTTTTCAGACTTTTTCAGTTGGGAGATAGGCGGCGGTTGGCTGGGCAACGGCGACGAGCTGGGCGGTGGCGGCTGAGGGTTTTAGTTTTGGAATTGGAACATACGATTTGCAGGACTATGAAGCATAATTATTATTATGTGAAAATTTTGCAAACTTATGGAATGTAAATATATTTTAATTTGTTTTGGTTTTTTTTTTTTTTTTTTTGAGTAAATACATTTCTAATGTTTAAATGTTGTGATTATGCCTAATGTTTATATTATAATGCAATTGTCTCAAAATTTTCTTTTATTTCTTACATAATTTCTTACCTTTTTATTAAATAATAAATTATTTGTATTGAAACATTTGTAATGCTAAATCGATTTCGAATTTTAAGGTGAAGAAAACACTGGTTTTCATAGAAGGAGCCAATGCCCCAATCCTCAGTTGAAGATGATAGTGTCATTAGTACCACTACAATTGATCTCATGCTTGGCCTCAGTTGTGGATTTTCATGGGTGCAAGCTTTTGCAAGATGGCACACCTAAAACAATAAATTAAATAATAAATTAAATATAAGCAAAAAATCATAACATGAAATAGAAGATGAATCACTTAATTCAAGACGGAACCCCCAACTTAGTTATTTGTAAAAGAAAAAAACCATTTTATTAACTTAAGGTTTAGCTAACAAAGTCTATTTCTTAATTTTTATATTTCTAATGCCCCGCCCTTAAGAATTGCTTCCATGTAAATCGCGGGATGTGTTTAAATATTTTGGTTTTGAGGTTCGATCTACTGATATCACTAACAAGGTCATGTTAGGATTTGAACCCACACTGCCAGCATCCAATATGCAATAAACTATGTTTGAAGGAACAACAAAACCTAGCTAATTTTTGAATAGACACATGGATGATGCCCGTTTGGAAATTCACAAATAAAGTAATTAATGGTGGGTCACAATTATAATTTTCGTAAGAGAAACTGTTTTTCGTCAACTATACCCTTCTGATTAGATTGAAATAGTACAACCCATTCTAATAGTACAAGCACTATAGATGGAAATGCATGATTGGATTTCTTTTGGTATGACTTAGAGTGGAATGACTTAATTTTAATGGTATGAAGTAGCATGGATGGTACAAGTAACTAGTTCAAACCGAATGAGTTTTAGGTCTACCTTTGAGACTGAATCGAAAGGATAATCATCATCAAGCCTCGGATCGAGTAGCCTTCGTAGAGCTTCTGCTGGATCAGGCATGTTAAAAGCATCCTCAAACTATAAAACATCACAAAAATATGTTGATTATATAGACTTCTTAAGGTGTTGTAAGAAAAACTTACAAAAAGATGCACATTATAATGCAATATATACCAAACCAACAAGGCCTTTTGATTCTGTTGTATCATCATTCATCTTCACAATTGCATCTTTTGCTGAAATCAATTCGAAAAGAACAACCCCTAATGCATACACATCTATCTTCGGAGAAATATCACCATACTGTGCGTACCTACATCATGAAAATCAAATAACAGATAGAAAAAAGTCAAATAGATATAAACCTATAATATCTTACTTTCAAGTAAAATACGATCTTTGTTTAAAGCGTACTAATTAAAAACTAGTATAAGAAGTTTTCATAAACACCCTTCGTATAATAAATAAATATTATAAAGAACTTATAAACTTAACCGAACACCCTCTTACTCTGGCGGCATGTATCCAAATGTACCCACAAGACGCGTTTGCAATGACGAGCTCCCCACTTCCGTCAATTTGGTAAGACCAAAATCAGCAACCTAATCGATGAAGAATTTAGTTTAATATAATCATCTCTACAAAAGCAATGAGGTATGTTCAAGAGATAGACACCTTAGCATGAAAGTTATTGTCGATTAAGATATTTGTAGGCTTGATATCGCGGTGAATGTAAAGTGGAACCGTATGCCCGTGGATGTATTCGAGCCCTCTAGCTGAATCAAGAGCAATTTGCAACCTGGTAGACCATGTTAATGGTTTTGTCACTGAAAATCAAAGACAAAAACACTACCATAAGAGAGAGCAATTGCAGGAAAACATTACCATATAAAAACATCACTAAATTGACAAATATGTTGACACTTTTTTGTAAGCATTGCAATTTTTTATAAGTTATTTACACATTTCAAAAAGTGTGACTAAATACACTATGTTTAGTTCCATTTGTTTCTTGTAAAGTGATATATGATGATTTACCTTTACCGCGCAAGTGTTGGCTAAGGTTACCGTTGTCAATGTACTCATAGACAAGAAACAAAGAGCCCTCGACACAGTATCCAATTAAACGCACCTGCGTTTGTGAAACAAATTCGGATAAAACCATCTTTATAAGGTGTTGCAGAGTATGTAGGCTGTGTTGTTACCAAGTTAACGTGATGAACGTGCGTTAAAACGTTGAGTTCGGCTAAGAACTCCTTGGATGCTTGCATATCCATCTTCTTTATAGCTGCTTTCTGCATCATATTAATGATTCTAAAACTCTGCTTTCATGCATATTGAAAAATGGTAGCAGAAGCACAAACCTCGCCCCTAAGGAGTCCATAGTAAACGGAACCAAAACCACCTTGGCCGATTTTATGAGAGAGGCTGAAATCATTTGAAGCCATGGCCAACTCTTCATATGTGAACTCAACTGATTTATCCACTGTGATCCCCTTTAGCTTTGGAGAAACAAGTGCACCTGATTCCGAACCCTTTTCCACCATAACCACATCACCTAAAGAATCGCAGAGTTTTGATAATAATTAAGGAAGAACAGAATGTAAAAGAGATTTTTATGTTTACCAATGATTTGGTGATCACTATGGAGAAATGATTCTTCAGTGACTTTTTTCCTCCTGTAGAAAATAAAATAGAAGCAAATTGCCAAAGAGATGACACCTACTATGGCTGCAATTGCTACACCAGCAATGGCTCCACCAGATATTCCTGAAATTCAACCATCCCAATTAGACATGAAACATGACACGAAAATCTGTTGGCCATGTGTTTTATGCATAATAAAGGATCCAAATCCTTTATAACTTGCTAAGCACACCCCGTAACTTGCTACACACACCCCACTTTTTGAAAAATTATATCTATAAAAATGCAGTTTATGAGGTGTATAGCCCCACCCTAAACTAATTCATTCTCAATTACATACACAAAGCTACTGAAAATAAATCCAAGTAAAGAAACACAGTCTTTTTGCAACACAGATGGAATGAAATGCCCTTCACAAACATGTTGTGTTTATTAAAGTCGACAACGATGACAATAACAGAGAAACACAGATAACCCATATTGAACCTCCTATCTATTTGAGCGTGGTATCGTTAAAACCAAAGACTATAAACCATTTCAGAAAACAGAAACCAAAGGATTACAAAAGTCAATCTGCCGCCATGAATGGGTCTACATCACCAATATCAGCTATCAAAGGTTCCAATATTTCGGGGTCCTCGTCTTCTGGTGCAAAATAAGTAGGGAATGGCAGCAAGGAAATGTCCGGTTTCTTGTACACAGCATCTTTTATGAAAACAAAGTTTCCTGTTGCGCCTGGAATCTAAAAAGACGCGAATTTATTCAAAAGACGAAGCAAGTATAATAGCTAAATGAAGGACATAGGAAGGGTAAGAGCACCATACTTGGCCCTTTACCCACAATAGGTTCCTTGCAGGGTCAATTTTGTAAATCCAAACATTCTTAACTGTTCTCTGTTCAACACCCATGTGGCCAGGCATCTTCTTTCCTTTGAATACCTGTTCAATGAGCAGATACAACAGCAAGTCACAATATGAAAACTTCCATTTAACTAGCTGGCAATCATAGGCTAGAAAGTCATCGAGATTGTAAAGAATAAGATTGGATCAAAATAAAGTCAAAAATCAGTCTCCAAATAGTTCCATAAACCAGAGTTCGGATAGTTCTGTAACTACTTCATAGGAGGATAATTGAATGAACCTTTTCACATATTAGTACTTGTAGAAAGATGAGTTTTGATAGAATTAGCAATTTGAAATCCACGTGATTATGTATTACTGTCAATAGCACACAGTCATTGCTTTAAGTTAAACAAACACAGGCACTTACCTATCGACTAAAATAGCTAAATTACCAAGTCAACCCCATCTCTAAGAAGAGAATGGTCATGGATAGGTGGAAGAAAGAATGTGGTGGGTAAAAAGAACAAGAATAGAAGGATGGGAAGGCAGAAGGGATGGAAGTTTAAAAGTAGAGAGGATGAGGGAGAGGGTATATTGGGGCCTCTCAATATTAAGTTTAAATAAAAATTGGGAGCTCAAATCCAACTTACAAATACATTTTGTATGCACATTTACATATATTTAAAGCTTTGGGTCAAGAAAATTCAATAGCTCATATAATACAAAGAAACTCTTCAGCTCTTAAAACATTAAAAATGCACCGTCAAGAAACTCTAGGCCAGATTGGTAAACAGATCAATAATTTGGCCTTTACCTTAATTCACGGTTAATTCAGAACTCTCATTTAGTTCTATTCCTCCATAACAATTTTTATAGAAAAGTTTTACGTGAATATGAAAGTGAGAAGGTACAATAGATCTGTCACATTCACACCTTTATTTGTTAGCCAATTTAAACCAAACTCAGGATACTTGTCAAACTTACATCTATAATGAGAAACTCTTGTCTCTAATATTTCATAGACTGCTGCTTCCATAAATAATTTTATCCCAACAAGTTGTAAGTGAATCGAGAAAAGGAAAATGGGTGAAGAGGTAAAGATACACTGCTAAAATTTGGTAAAGCAATCACATTTTTGGATTCCATAAAAGTAGCCAACATTCCACTAAGAACAACACGCACCTTTCCTGGAGCATCCCTTTGACCAGTAGAACCAATACTTCGGTGTGATAACGATGCGCCATGAGATGCAGGCATACCTTTGAATCCCCACCTTTTCATTCCACCCTACAAACAGAAAAAGAATGGAGCATCTGGATTTTTTGGGGCCTTCAAATCTACCAAAAAATATAATGTTCTACCTACATATGCAGCAACTTAATTATTTATACTGAAAGTTAAGTACATCTCCAGTTTTGTCTATGATGGTTCGTGATACTTATCATGAACAAAATTAATACGAAAAACACGGAACAAGTAAAATGAGCAAAAGAGAATCCACTGTCACCTGAAACCCCTTCCCTTTTGTAATTCCGTTTACATCCACATATTGCCCCGGCACAAAATGACGGACACCTATGGATGTTCCAACGGGTAGAAGAGCATCCTCAGTCACTGGAAATTCCCTAAGCTTCCTTTTCATGGGCACACCTTGAGCTCTAAAATGACCGACTTCAGGCTTCCTCAAATGTTTCTCCTTTTTTTGACCACAACCAATCTAGCTAACACCAAATGATTAGCTTTCTATATTAAAATAATAATAATAATAATAATAAGACTAAAGTATAAATGCAAATCAAGACAGAATGGCCATAAACTGCATATCCTGGATTCATCAAGGATCTAACCACTAAAGAGATTTTCCAAACATCAATTGGTCAACTTAAACACAGCAAGAAAATGTTAAATGAAACTACAGATTTGGGACCTTTAGTTTTGAACATATAGCCTATTTTGGACAGCCAAACATTGTAAAAACAGCGCAAAACACTAAGAATGCAAGATTTGATTTCTAAGACACATACAAGTGAGCTGAAACACTTGCAATTAGAAAATTGAATCAAGCAAATCACAACAAAAAAGAGTGGAAAGGCGTAATACGAACCTGAAGCGCACAGAGGCCTTCATTTTCAGGGGTTTTGACTTGGGACACGATGTTATCATCCATCCAAAGAATAGTAATGGGAACCCTGGCGCCCCATTTATCCCACAACGCCGTCATTCCACACTTGACGGCGATTGTACCTGTTCGCTTTGAATCAGGCGTCATAACACCAGGCTTCGCTTCGATAATCCGATGGAAGCTCATCGAATCATCATTGTGTTCAGCCACGGCGCTCACTGTCCGCAACTGGCAGGTGTTGAGCGATCTGGGGCCCACATAAAGGAGCTGAGAAACGAGGCCTCTCGATACGGTTGTCATGCTGCCGTTTACTTCAATGCTAGCTATCAAACTAGCCTTCAATGAAGGACTGAGGGTTTTAGTTTTGGATTTGGAACATACGATTTGCAGGTCTATGAAGCAGAATTATTATTCACGTGAAAATTGTTGTAACTATTGAAATCACGTAGTAGTATGGAACAAGAAGAATCAATAGATAAAAGAAAGCTTTATTAATGGGATACTATAAAAAAACTGAATACTACTGTTTTGTTGGCACTACTAACTGAACAGCTTTAGACTTGGTAAAACTAAAACAGAACAAAAACTAATAAGTCTAGCAGAGAATCAGGATTATAAATCAACAAAAATTTTGCAAACTTATGGAATGTAAATATATTTTAATTTTTTTTTTTTTTGAGTAAATACATTTCTAATGTTTAAATGTTGTGAATATGCCTAATGTTTATATTATAATGCAATTTTCTCAAAATCTTATTTTTCTTTTATTTCTTACATAATTTCTTACTTTTTTATTAAATAATAAATTATTTGTATTGAAACATTTGTAATGCTAAATCAATTTCGAATTTTAAGTAAACTTTCATGGTGATGAGAGATTATATTTAATTTTTCTTAAATTATGTTTTTAGGATTTTAATTATACTTAACCTATTAATTTTGAAAATCAAAATATCATATGTTACTATGTTTACAAAGGATTTGGATTTTGAAGTAAAATATTAAGTTTGTCTTTCATGTATAATTGTTTTTCTTTTTCTTTTTTTGCATTTCTATACTATTTGAAATTTTTTAAAATTAAAAAATCTTTCATTTAAATTTCATTTTTAATACACTATGTATCGAATTTATCATTCTTATTTGTAAATTGTAAGTTTTGTTTCGTATCTGTAATTATTAAAGGATTTGAGGGCGATAATTTCTCTTAAACAAATCATAGTTTCAACCTAAAAAAATTATTCATTTAAAAATTTCTTTTAATGCATGACTTATCAAATTTATCTTTTATATGACTTTTATTTTGTTATTTACATTGCATATATAAAAATAAAGTGTCAAAACTAAAATATTTATCATGATATATGAAATTTATTATTCTTATTTGTAATTTAGATCATTATTAGTTTTATTTCGTATTTTTAATTTTTAAGGTGGTTTTAATTTAATTTTTTTAAACAAATCATAATTTCCAATTAAAACTTATTCATTAATAATTTTTTCTTAATGCATGACATCTCAATTTTATCATTTGTATGGTTTTTAAGTTGTTATTTACATTTTATATATATATATATATATATATATATAAGTAAAATATCAAAAATAAAAATCTTTATTATACGAATTGTCTAATAACTTAGAAGATTTTACTATTTAGGACAATTAGTTTTCGTGCTAATAATTTAGTACTTTAACTTTTTAATATTCGAAAATTTTGCCAATTCCAGTGCCTAATTCTCTATCTTTCCATGTGAAATAAGTATTTCTTAGAGTATAGAAAAATCAGATTATTATAATTATAGCATGCCTTTTCATTCATATACGGTGGACCATCATATATTTTACGCAAAAACTCATGTGAGACCGTTTCACGGATCCCCTTCCGTGAGACGGATCTATTTGACCCTCTACCCAACCCAACTCAAACCATAACCCAGCCCAACCCAAATCAAGTTAAAACTCAAATGAAGCCCAAAAATAAGATCCAATACTCATGCCCAAAACCATGATAGAGCCCAAAGTAAACTCATCTAATTAATTCCTTCATCTGTCGCACAGATCGTCGCACGGTTGCACCTATGTCCACTCAAAGACTATTGCACTCTCCACCACTCAAAGTCTGTTGCACCGTTGCATGGGAATTGCTGAAATGTGAGTCTCCACTCTTAAGTAAGAAGAGAACCTGCAAGCTAATTAGGATTCTTTCTTTCTTCTCTTTGTGGTTGATTTTTTTTTTCTCAAGGCCAAGTATATTGATTGATCGATAAGTACACATTGATTAAATATTGAGATGTTATTTATTTGTAAATCTGTGCTTACTATTAATAACTATAATTATTAGAATTACCTTCTAAAATATTAAATTTAATCGAAGTTTTTTTGAATAACTATGAGCTGATTAAATATTGAGATGATATTTATTTTCAAGATCATAAAAGTATACGTTTTACAGTTATAAGTATGCGTTTTGCATTTACAACTATATAATAAATTAATAATTATTGCATATGTATGCAGTTATAGCTGTAAGTAATCGTAATAATTATATACGTATGGGGCAAAATTCATTTTTGGCCCTTTAGGAATTTTCGCTTCTCAATTGTAGCCCCTATATTCAAAAGTGGCCCAAAAATTCTCGAATTGAACCCTCTCCGTTAATCAGTTAACAGAAAACGTTAGCTTATACATACAAAAGAACTGAAAATAAAAAATAAAAAAAAATAAAAAAAATCAGAAAATCAATTTGGAGACCTAATTTGTCACTGTTCATCTTCTTCGCAGCTCACCTCCATCCTCGACGCCGCTGCTCAAACACCGATCTGCCCACCACTTTCTCCGGTGAAACACATCTCTGCTCCATCTCACAACGGCGAGCACCACTATCTCACCGCCTGCATCTTCACACTCCATCTCCGGCGGATTGCTGCTTCTCCCTTTGCTTCGCCCTCCGACAGCCATCTTCTTCTCTCCATCTCCGACTTCTTAGATCCGCCGTCACCGCAACAGCAGCGCTGCACCTATCAGTTGTCTCCATCTTCTCTTCTCCCTGAACGACGCCGCCGCTGCGCGATTCCGGCGAGAGACCACCACCATCTCCACCGCCTCTGCAACAGCCACCATCGACCGCCAAGTTCCGCCGCCGCCGATTCGCTGCTTTCACACCGCCTCCATTTCCATCTCTCCGGCGAACTCAACTTCTCACCCCTCATCCTCAAGCAAACCTCTCCTTATCTGGGTTCATCAGCTGAGCCCAGAGACGATGACCGTCATGGATCTATAAATCTCAAGCAACAGAGATCTGCCCTTTCTGATAACACCTGGAAATCCCCCAAAATGTCCAAGCCTGGTGAACCTGATTTTCTCTTCTCATGTTGGGAATCTTCGATTTAGGATTTAGGTTTGACAATTGGTGATTTGGGAATTTAGGGTTTGTTAGGATTCGATTTTAGCTGTGACTCCTCCTTTGGAACGCAAATGACAAAAGCCACTTAACGACCATGTGCCCCACACGTGGTATCCCCGTTAAAAATTAGACGGATTCATCGTCTGGGCCAAAAAAGCCTGAAAATGGGCCACAATTGAGAAGCGAAAATTCCTACAGGGCCAAAAATGGTTTTTGCCCTATACGTATGTGTTGTACAACTATAAGTATGTGTTTTATTCGTAATAGTTATGAGTATGTATTTTACAACTATAAGTATGCGTGTTAGAACTATAAGTATGCATTTTATTCTTAATTATTATGTTGTTATATAAGTATGTGTTTTATTCTTAATAGTTATAAGTATGTGTTTTACAACTATAAGTATGCGTTTTTAGAGTTATAAGTATGTGTTTTATTCTTATTAATTATGTTGCTATATAAGTATGAATTTTATTCTTAATAGTTATAAGTATGTGTTTTACAGATATAAGTATGCGTTGTAAATCTATAAGTATATGTTTTATTCTTAATAATTATGTTGCTATATAAGTGTGTATTATTCTAAATAGTTATAAGTATGCACATTAGAGTTAAGTATTATTGATGTGTGGGCATTGATATTAAATACTACACATCAACATAAATGTTTTATTTTTGATTTTGGACATAGTGTAAGTGTATTTATTACAAGTATGTGTTGCACTTATATAAGTATGTATTTATCTTATATATGTATGTATGACACTGGTCTAATATTATATCTTTAAGTATATGATTTCTGCACATAAGTATGTGATTTTATGACTGAATTTAAATTTATGTATAAGTATGTCTCTTACATCTTTTAGTATGTGATTTATGCACATAAGTATGTGATTTCTGCACATTAGTATGTGATTTTATGACTGAATTTAAATTTAAGTATAAATATGTCTTTTACATCTGTGAGTATGCCTATAACATTTATAGATATCTGTTTTTTGTATTTTATTTTTTCATCCAATTTTGACTTAGTGTTCTTCATGAAAATTTTAGCTCTTTTAGTTAGTCGTTTAATATAAAAAAACTAAAATGATATTTTGTTGGGATATTTCTAGAGTTATCTTAATAAGATAGAACAAGTTGAATAATAAGAAAACATAAGTTTGCTGAAGTAAGTTTCCACGTATTACATGATTAGGATGCTAAGATGAGATCATGTAATGGTTTTCCAAATGTTAAGGAAAACCAACCTTAGAAGAATTAAGAAGACATTCTCTAAGGGTCAGCAAGCTGTAGGAAATAGTAAAGCTGATAAAAGGAAGAACATGCTGCAAGGAGCGGACAACAAGCTAAAAGAGCGATAAAGAAAATAAAGTCTCCAAACAGAAAGCTGTCAACAAAAGAAACAAAAAGCTGGTCAGCAGTCTACAAGGACAGAGAAGCTACAAACAGAAAGCTGATAGCATATCAAGGGAAACAGCAAGCTGAGGACAGTAGGAAGCAACATCAGGAAGAACATGCAGCAAGAAGAAGAAGAAAATCAACTGACATCAAGCAGCAACTGCATGGACTTCACCTTTGGACCCATACCGACTTGACATGTCAGCATGAATGACAGAAGAGGTTCAGAAGCAAATTATAGGCGCATTAAATGCACTTGTCAGGAACTACTCAGAAGCATTTAATGCGACCACATAGAAGATCTTAGGAGATCTAAGCTTTACGTTCAAAACGGGAAAATATCTTCCTTCAACGGATACTTTCTTCCAACGGATATATTGTCAAGATCTATAAATAGAAGGCGTGGCTGATTGAAGAAAAGTGCTGAACAGAGTCGAGAGGAAAATCAGATATATTCCAAAGCTTCTCAAGCTTATCCATGTTTAGCCACTCAACCTTCTAGGAGCAGCATACATCAGTTCGAAGACTACAAAGATCAAGACTGCTCCGCACCAGTTGAAAAACCGTTTATTTTCCTTTAACCATTGTGCTGTGTGTGCTAGGTTGTTTTAATGGTGTACCTTAGTTGAGAGGATTAGATCCTTGCTAAGTGTGTAATCTATAGAGATAGATTACTTGCCCTTTGTGGGTTGTGGCCTTCGACTGGAGTCAGGGACTCTAGTAGGCGTAGCTTGTTAGGAAGAGGTTTGTAAAACGAGGCTTGTAAATCGAACTGATCTAACGAAGTTCCTCCTTGAGTAAGAGTAGAGTGGATGTAGAAGGCTTACACCACATTCGAACCAATATAAACAAATGTGTTTATACGCTTTGATTGTATGCTGCATTTTACTTATTGTTTATCTATATTGTTGCATACAAACATAAGCATCCTGAGAAAAGACTTCATAAGATCATGATTAAAAAGAAACGGTTTTCCAAAAAGAACTCTATCAAGTTTATTCCACTGCGTAACATTCTGCTACCGGGTTAGGAACCTAATTAAGCCTTAGGCCAGGTTGCTGATTCGAGACATGTTGTTGTCCCTAGGTTAGGAACCTGTTATAACAGAAAAGTTTAGATGAAAGAGTTTGCAAAATCGACAAAATCGATAGAGGTTCATTCACCCCCCTCTGAACCTCTGAACACTTGGGACCAACAAGTGGTATCAGAGAAAGTTGGGTTAAAAACCAACTTGACTGGTAACCAACCCAGATCCACCTTTTGCATTTGGATTAAACCGGTTTTATTTTAACGAGACCAAAATTCATGATTTTAGTATAAGCATGGAAAACTCATCACTCAAGTAACTCACAATCTTTATAAGATCTTATTTTGTAGGATCAACTGCTGATGACCAAGAGTTTCCATAGCAGAAGTCTTTCTAACGATTTGTTGTGATCAACAAAGCATAAACATTGGGGGAATCTTGTCTAAAATCAGTACTGAAGGACACACTGACTCGGACGAACATACACATCCAGAAATCAAGTTGCTGAGGAACTAATCAGTGGACCTTCAAAGATATCAATCAGATAAAGACCAAACAAGAACCTATGACAAGCAAAAGCAGAGGAATCCAAAGGAGTACACGCTAATTCCACTTTTCACATGCTCATGATTCAAACAGTCCAGAGATCTTGGCGAATGAGTAAAGAATACTTAGAGGAAACAAGGAGAAAACTGTCTAGGTAATACTGCAAATAAATGACGAAGACAAAATGAGTAACCTTCATCAGCAGAAAGGATAAACAAGTAGTGTCAACTTGAGAGAAGTACCCACCCAAGAAGAAAGATGCACAATCTAAGGAGGAAATGGGGAATACTGTATCTCACAGTATACAAATTCGTAGTCGTGCAAACATAAACTAATAGGGTCAATCTATGAGTGGTGTCGACAAAAGTACATTAATGATTAAGCTGCTGATAAGGAAATCGAACAGGTTGCTGAGGTGACTAAAGCTGCGACTATTAGAGTAAGCTGAAGGACACTAAGGAAGCAACACAAGCTAAAGTCATTTCCATTTCCAAAGAAAATACAAGATGACAGTCTCCTGAAAAGAATCCAAGAAAGTAAAACGCCAAAAACTCTGAGAAGAACAATCTCAGGAATAAGAGCTTAAGAGAGCTCTTATGAGTAAGAAAGTATGAGTTCCTTAAGTAAGGGGGAACTTATATAGAGCTTAAAAGTTTTCTTAAGGATACTAGATCTTTCATGGAACAAGATTTCTCTAACAGTATCCAATTTCAGGACTCATTAAGAACCACACAAGTTGCCTCAAGTAGATAATCGAGAGAAGGTTCCACAATTATCAAAAGAAAGCTCAACTCACGAAGAAAAGGAAAATTCTCTACTAAGCCATGAACAGGAAAAAAGAGCAACCTGGTGACAGAAACCAAGAGAAAGATCAAAAGAAAGTCATTAAGAAGAAAGTCCTACATAATTAATCAGTATCAATCTCTGAAGAATAAGGAAGAGAAGAGCCCTTAAAGTAAATGGGAAACCTACGAACATCAAGCATACTCTACAGCTCTTTCTGACACTTTGACAAGTTACTGACTCTCAAAGGAAACTGATTCCTACGAACAGTGTCTTACCTCAGAAACCCATTGTTGAAGAAGAAATTGCTGAGAACAACATGTAAGGACCAACAAATGGTATCAACGAGCAGAGGATAACAACATCGACCAACAAGTATATCATGCAAGGATGTTGACCGATCAACAAGGGAGCTGATGATCGAATCCTACAAATAATACCAACCAACAAGACAAGTGGTATCATCCAGCAAGTGATATGGGAAATGAAGAAAGGATCTATCAATCGAAGAGCTCAGGCAAGAATGTTGTTGAGACAGCTTCTACGGAGGATATAGAATGGAATATCAAGTGGAACAGCATCACAGGAGAAAACTAACAAAGATATCAGCATGCTCTTAGTAAATGACATTGATTTAAGTGATATCAACAAGCTCTCAACAAGACAATGTTCATAAAACAATAGACATGTGCAAATTCAATAAAGTTGATCAGGTTAAATCAAAATCACACAAATCATAAACTTTCATCACAGAATAACACAATCAATTCATGAGAATAAATTAGAGAATATGCTACTGGAATCAATCAAACCATAAAAGAGGTTTTGGGTTTCAACTTCCCTTCGAACCAAGTAATAGTAGTCTAGCCTTGCATATCGGCTTCAAAAACTCCAAAAGAAAAGATGATACAAACTTACTTCTTGTTCTCACCTCCAGATTCTTCTTAAATACGTCTAAGATAGGTCTTAATATGTCCTGGCCGTGACCTATAGTCTTGGGCCGAAACTTGGCCTTCAAGAAATTCGAAACAGCTTCTGTGAAATGGCCCAACACGGGCATGTTAGTCAACACGGGCGCAGCTTGTGTCAATGTATTTTTCAGCATCTTCATCTCCAAAATCCAGCAACTTTATTCCTCGTTCTCCTATGCTTCACTCCAACATTTTCACTTAGGGTTCATCCTCGGAACAACTCCATTAAGTCCCTAAAATACACAAAAAAACAAAGAATCGAAGAGATCTTCCAAGAAGATTTAATAAGTAGGAAAATATAACAAAATAACATGGATATGCAACTAAAACTAAATGCCTAAACATATAAAAAGGTGCAACTTTCCTACTTATCAGTAATCGAAGATAGTATCTCTCATTCTGTGGGATTTACTGCATTAATACGTCAAATCACCTCTCATTTTTTCCTTTCTCTCCAACATTTGTTTTGTCTATCCCACACATAATGCTCTGGAAACTCTTTGTACATAAATTTTTTAGCATTTTCATATTGAGCGCATGTAGAAAAATATTTTGTGAGCATCGCCTTGGAAGTATAATCATTCGCCAATAATTTTTCCAAATTTTGATTATTCCAATAAGTGATAGAATATTTGTTTAGCAAATGAATTTATAAGTTGAAAATTATAGGATATATCTCATTTAAATTGAATTCAAAACTTCTCTATAATGCCTTATGAGTCGACACCCATCTTGCATCTCAGAATTGTTTGATTTCATCGATCACATTATCACCATCATTTTGGGTTAGATTAGTTGTCACTCTATCATGATCTTTGTAAATATACTTGTAAAGGTAATTCACAACTGTCACCCCCGAGCATATCTCAACATTGATGTGACAGTTATATCTGGACAACAAATATGGATTGTAAGGAACCACCCATTGATAATTCAATTCAGTATTGCGAACTTGAACAACCACCCCATTTTTTCATCTTCTGTAGATTGGATAACTATATTTACCTTGTATGGTGTTTTCACAAAAAGGTCTTGGATAATGAGATTTACACTTACCTACAGATTAGAGTGGAAATAAATCACTAAAACTCGGTGAAATATAAACAAAATAAAGACAGAGAATGACTTAAAATTTTATAACATTAGCATTTGATTACTAATGAATTCTAATATAGTTTGATACAAATATTTTAATGAGTTTCTAATTTTTATGGATAACGACATTTGCACTTACTTTCTCCATACATGAATTTTTCAGATTTTTTTCACCACACGGTTCATGTAACATGTGTTTCTTCACCAATTCATATATTCGAGGATTATTTTATTCATTAGGAATTTCAGCACATACAAACTTATCAAACTGGTCAGTTGTATGAATTTTATATTCACCCTTTAGAATTATAAGTAGATGAGCATGTGGTAGTCCCCTTTTCTGAAATTCGACCACATGAACATGTGCAATAACTTTTCCAAATATTTGTTTCTTAAATAATTGATCTTTCAAGTCACGCAATTTTTCTTGGAAAACTCTCACAGCTAAATCTGGACGATCTTGAGCTTTTTGACTTTCATATAGATTTTCTTGTATTTCTACCCAATCAAGATTGCAAGTAATGGTGAATTCTCAATCCAACTTCACTACCACGAAATTCACCTCTAAAAACACTATCCATGATCCCTTGGTAGAATTCAGTTCTCAAATTTGCTTTGTTCAAACGGAAAAATTGTAATCTTGTTGTCTCCAATTTTACATAATTGCCAACTGCATATTATTACAACAATCTTCCCGCAAATAATAGAGTAGAGTGTTTTGGATCTCTAATTTGTAACTTATAACAATTGTATTCTCAAAAATTTTAATTTTAACAACTGTATTAGAATGAACATAAACTTTTAATTTTCCAAGATTATGCAAAGTGAAAATTTTATTTCAGAATCTCAAAAAATCGAATTAAAAAGATTATATCTCTCTATCTGCTACTTATAATCAATCAACCTAGCTAACTTCTAATAGCGAATATGCTAAGTTAGCTATGTTCCATAACGACAGACCTATTAACAAATATGATTTAATGGTTTGATTGATGATACTTCAAATTTTAAAACAAGATTTTGCTGCATTTCTTTTTATTAAGTGTGCATACATCAAAACTTCAAAAATTTTCTATCACTAAATTCTATCATTCTCTATTAGTTACATAAGCAAATTCTACATTAGGGATAATAAGGCTCTAAAAAGACTATTGTTTGTCATAGAGTCTTCATTTCTTCAAAAAATTTGTATGTTAAGTCATAATGTTTTTTTTTTGGAACCTTGATAATTTTCCTACCACCATTACTTTTTCTTGCATTTTATGTTATACATGGTGGAAATTAATGAGCCATGAAATGCATTTTTGTTCTGGGAAACTTCTGTGATCAGATTTTTTAGGAATACGTATGTTGTAGTACATACCTTCTTACTCTTGGGAGATAATTTCCTCTAGAGTAGACCTTGATGTAAGTTTAGAAGCATTTAGGACATTTGGTACATTTGCTGCAGTTGTATATGTATTAAAAAATCCAATAAAATTAAGTTTTGAAAAAAGTTAATTATTTCTTAAAATATATATGTTCTTGAAATATATTATAACATAAATATGTACCTTTCTCTTTTTCATCCACATGTTCTTGTATATGAATCTTATGAATATTTTGGTGTCATCCTGTTTCATCTCTTGGAAATAGAAGAAGGTATTGTAAAGGGTCTTAATGATAAGGATGTAAACATATCCTAGTGTATTTTAGGGAATATCTTGTACATTATTGTAGATTATTCTTTTCCTTGTATTACAGATGTAATTTGTTGTATCTCTTCTTTATTAATACAATTTCTCTCGACACCGGATTTGTGGTGATCGAATAATCATTCTCTCATGGTATCAGCCTAATTCACGTGAAACCCTCATCTCCTTCTACCGTCTTCCTCCCTCCCTCGTCTACTGTCTCGATGGCCTCCTCTAACTCTCTTCCGATTGTTACCATGATCCACATGGTCACAATCAAACTCGCATCTTCAAATTACCTTATGTGGAAACGACAGTTTATGCCAATGATCACGAGTTTCAACCTTGTTGGTTTTGTTGATGGCTCATCACCCGCTCTCGTCGCCACTCTCACAAAAGACAATGGTTCCACAGAACCAAATCCTGCTTACGCTGAATGGCTCACCCAAGACCAGAAACTTTTGGGAGTAATTTTCTCTTCCCTTTCCGAAGAAGCCATGACCGAGGTCATTGATTGCACTACGTCTCGTGCTATGTGGCTCGCTCTCGAGGCTGCTTTCTCTCACGCCTCAACATCTCGTGCGAATCAGCTCCGCGAGCAACTTCTCTCTTTTCACCACGGTTCTCTCTCTATGCAAGATTGTGGTAAGAAGTTTAAAAGTATATGTGATCAATTATCTGTTATAGGGTGATCTGTTGATGAATCGGACAAAAGCCATCTCTTCATTCGTGGATTGGGACTTCACTTTGCAAATTTTATGGATACACGGATGGCCATGGATCCAGTTCTGAGTTTTACTATGCTTCTGCATCAAGTTGTTCAGTTTGATTTAATGAATAAGGCTATGGAGGCTTTGCCAGATCAGTCTCAGGCTGTCTTCATTGCTGGTACACGACGTGGCTCTTTTTCTCGTAACTCTTTGTAATCTGGTTCTTCTGTAGGTTCTTACAATCGGCAGCACCAATCTGCTGGATGTGGTTTTAGGCGTGGTTCGTCCCATAATCAGCAGCCACAATCCTCTGGTCAGCACCGACCTCGTTGCCAAATTTACCGCTGAGAACACTACGCTGATCACTGCCCTCAATATTTGCAGCGCCTTCCCCCACAATCTGCTGATCTTGCACAGGCTTTCCAATCCTCTTGCCACCTGTCGGCTCCCACTTCTGAATCATATTCCGATAGGTATGTTGACTCGGGAGCTTCGGCGCATATTACAAATCAGTCTTTCAATCTGGACTCTGCGGCACCTTACAACGGTACTCAATCTGTTGTTGTTGGGAATGGTACATCCCTTTCAATATCACACATTAGTTCTCACATTCTTTCATATAATGTTAAGATAAATGATGTAGCGCCCCGGACAAAAAACGAAGCATAATTGAATAATTAAATATTAAACCCCTAATTAGATTATTATGTGCGTTAATTTTGAATGTTTAATTTAATTACGTGCGTTTCAGATACGTGTTTAATGTCGGTTTTAGATGGATATATTTTCCATACATGGAATATAGAATATTATTTTACCATGAGGTGCGTATTGGAAATACGAGAACATAGAAATGAACTAGAGGTCAATCGAAGACCCGTAGCTCAATGGGCGAAGGAAATGGAAAAATCTTGATGAACGGTAAAATATAAAAAGAATATTTTAATGAAAGGTAACTTAGATATTTTTGGTAAATAGTAACTTTCAAACGGTAAAAAGTAACTTTCCAAAATCTATAAATAGAGGCTCATTCAATTCAGAATTCATAGTTTTTCCGAACGAGCCGAAAACAACGAAAACACGTAAGTTTCTCTCTCCTCCCTCTTTACTGTTTTCCACCGCTGCCGCTGCCAGACCACCGCCGGACCGCCGTCGGTGTTCGCCGGAAAATTTCAAAGTTATCGGTTTCGGCCGATTTTCGTACAGATCGTAGCCCTCGACGACACGAGTCTAGAACAGCTTCCGGAATTCCAATCCAATGTCTCGTTCGCCGGGAAACGGCGAAAAACCATCTCCAAAACCCTAAACCCTTGTTTTTCAACCCTTTTCTCTCTCCCGTTTCTCTCTCTTTCTTGGTGGTTTTGGTTCTTATCTTTTGCTGGGGTAAGTCGGGGTGTTGGAGAAGAGTTTGGGTCAGTTTTAGCATGGTGAACGGCACCGAAAAGTCACCGGCCGGAGCTGGAAAGGTTGGTGTTGGTTTTGTATTCGTGACGACGAAGGGTTTTCGCAGCTGTTTTTTCGGCACTGTTCATGCCGGAATCCGCCGAGGGATGGCCGGAGGTAGTAGCTGGCAGAGCAGGCTCACCGGAGGACATGGTGGCGACGGCGATGGGCGGCGCCGCCGCGGTCGGTGGCGCCGGGAAGAGGGTTGGTCGACGCCGGGAGGCCTGGGTGCGCTGGGCGCCGGGCTGCCGAGAAAACTCGACCAGCTACCGAGCGTCGACACCCGCTGCCGAGAAAACTTGGCAGCCGCCGAGCCATGCTACCCAATGTTGCCGAGAAAACTCGGCAGCTGCCGAGGATGAGCGCGCGTGGCGCCGGGTGCTGGGCGTGCATGCGGTACGCGCGCTGGGAGCCGCCGTGCGTTCCGGGTGCGCACCGTCGAGCGTTTTCACCCGTCGTTCCGTTTCGAATGATTTCATTGAGTCATCGGGAGTCGGGGGTCCCGGTCAAAGTCAACCCTTAACCAAAATTACCAAAATACCCCTCAACCTTAAAACGCTCCGTTCGAGCTCGTTTCAACTCCAATCGAGCTCATTCTTTTTTCGTTGCAACCTAAATCACACCCTATTTAATCTTAGCCTTATAAACTGATATTTCCCTCTTGTTTCTTCAACCTCAACTTCTCGATTTATCGATCTGTCTCGTCTCTATCTAACGACTCTTCTTCGTGGCTGTCTTTATGCATTTTAAATATAAGTTTTAAGCGTATTAATGATCTAAAAAATATTGTAAAATTGTATAGGCTATCCATTGGGTTGGTATCAGTTGGATTGGGAATCAAGATACCAAGTCTTTGATACTAGCGACTCACGTGGTAACCACCGAACAAGGTGGGGGTAACTTCTAAACCCTAATAACTCTACATTTCTGTATTTAACATACTATGATGATAAATGAACGCATGCTTATGAACTTATATATGTTTGATCTGTGGGGGTAACCTCTTAACCTCTATCTGTTTACAGTTTTCTTTATTCTATGAAACTGTTGAACCCTGTGTGTCTTGGGTTATGTGCTATGTTTTATTTAATCATGCATACGTTATGGGTATGATAAATGAGGACAGAAGTTCAAAACCATGTTACGAATGGACTAGTGGCCCATAAAAGCACCAATACGTTAGGATGAACTGGTGGCCTATAAAAGCACCAATACATTAGAATGGACTGGTGGCCCATAAAAACACCATATGTTAGTTGAGTACTCTTAAAGTTGTGTGTCCGTATTTTATGTGCGATGCATTTTACGTGTTGTGTCTAATTGCCAAACTTATATATGTTTGCTTGATAATTGTTAAAACCTGGAAAGTATTTTCACGAGTGTATTCAACGCACTCACCCCCCACCTGTACTCACACTACAGGAGATGAAGAAATTCGAGATGCGTAGAGAGAGCGGTGTCATATCCAGTTTTCCCCTTTTTGATTTCAAAACTTAATGTTCAAACGATGTTTTACTTTAATTTCACGTTTTGTAAAAAGTATTTCGTCCTCTTCTATAAATGGATCCTGATGTTTTTCCGCTACTATGTTTGAATGTTTTATCTTGGCTAAACACCAAGGATTTATATATATAAAAATGTTTGTTATCCTTTTCAAAGGTTTTCTGTTTTATTTCATGCACGTCTTTTTCCCCTTCTTTCTTCATGCCCATAAAGAGAACTCTGATAATTTTTATGAAAGAAAGCGGGGCGTGACAGATGTACTGGTTGTTCTGCATATAACTAAGAATCTCGTCTCTATCAGCAAACTAACAGCAGATTCTCCAGTTAATATTGTTTTCACTGATAAAAATTTTGTCATTCAGCATCGACACATAAAGGCACTTCTGGCATGGGGGTGATATGAGCAAGGCTTATATGTTCTGGATCGAGGCACACCTGCTTTTCTTTCAAGTCTTCGTTCTGTAACAATAAAAGCTAGTTTTGAATTGTGGCATGTCCCATTTTCTGTTATTTCTTTACTTAATAAGTCTGGACATTTATCAGTGACATCTTTATTACCGAATCCTACTATTTGCTCCTCTCGTCAGTTGGCCAAGAGTAAGCGTTTATCTTTCCAGTTGAATGAAAATCGATCTATGCATGTTTTTGATTTGGTGCACTGTGGTCTATGGGGCCTTGTGCCTATTTCTGATGTCAATGGTTATCGGTATTACATTGTCTTTATTGATGACTATTCGCGTTTTACTTGGCTTTATCCCATGCATGTTAAATCCGACTTCTGTGAGATTTTTATTAAATTTCACACCTTTGTATGCAATCAATTCTCTACTACTCTCAAAATACTGCAGTCTGATGGTGGCACTGAGTTTGTGAATCACTGCATGCGGGATTTTCTTTAAACACATGGCATTCATCACCAGATTTCATGTCCTTACACACCGCAACAGAATGGTAGGGCAGAATGAAAACATCGCCACATAACTGAAACTGGGTTATCTATGATGTTTCATGCATCTATTCCTACATGTTTTTGGTTTAATGCATTTACTACCGCGGTTTACGTGATAAATCTATTGCCTTTTTTAGTGCTTAACAATGCATCTCCATTTTCTGTTTTATATGGTGTGTCGCCAAATTATGCTAACTTCAAGCCCTTTGGATGCCATGTCTATCCTTATCTTCGCGACTACTCGACTCATAAGCTGGCACCTCGTAGTCGACCTTACATATTTTGGGGCTATAGTAGTACTCACAAGGGTTTCCGCTGTTACGATCCTGAGTCATCTCGGACTTTTATCTCACGACATGCTCAGTTTGATGAACATCTATTTCCATTCCCCAGCATGAGTTCCACCACATCTCAGCTCTCGCTTGACAATTTAACATTTGACGACTTTCATGAGCCTTCCACTATGCAGCCGCCGTCTAATATTACATTACTACCTCACACGTCCAACAGTCCTCCAACACTTCCTTCAATCTCGGTCCCCAAGCCATGTCGCACATGTTCAGATCCATGGACCAAATATCACGAAAATGAAGGAACTGAAATAAGATACGGGGTACAAAAAATTTCGTTCAAAATATCGTGATTTTTTCCTATTTATCATCGAAATTTCGGCAATATATCGATATCCGTCAAAATATTGCGATATATCGCGATAATGTCAGTGCATGTGGTCTGCACGCGCTGTAATGTTTTTTCCTTTTTTTCATTTTTTTTCTTCTGTTGTATTGCTGGCTTGCTACCATGTTTTTTCCTTTTCCTTTTTTTTTTTTTTCCTTTTTTTCTTCCTGTATTGTGTAGTGTATTTGTGTGTGTGTGTGTTTTTCCCCTTTATTTCCTTCCTAATTCCTAATTTTCTAAAATGATGCTAATTTTTTTTTTCCCTTTTCATTATGAATTTAGTTTAAGTGAATTTTTTTTCTTTTTTATTATGAATCTTTTTTATGGTGTATTTGAAGGATATTTATTAAAATTGAGTTATTTATCTTTCTCTTTTTATATATCTATATTTTTTTCTATGAGTGGAGCAAACAATTACTTTATATAAATTTAGTTAAATTGTTTGAAATAAATTAGTACTCTAGCATTTAGATTTCTCTCATTATTTAATTAAGTTTATTTAATTTTTTGAAATTTAATAAAAGGATTATGATGTATATAATATTAATGTATTTCTACATTTATTGTAAATATATCATTTTATTTGAAATTTAAGTTCAATATATGTATTAATGTTACTTATAATATTATGTAAAGTACTAGATATATTTTTCAATTTTTTTTACAAAGTTTTTAAATTTTTTGAGTAAAAAAACCGATATTTCCACTGAAATTGATATATCCATCGATATTTCCGTAAAATCAAGGTACCGATATTTCTACCGATATCGATATTTTTGTCCTTGTTCAGATCCTGACCCGCATGTTGCTCTAGCAGCTCCACCACCAAATGTTGTTCCACTAGCACCACCTCAACCTCCTACAGGTGTGGTTGCTCCTCCTGCCGAGATAGCTACATTACCCACGCCAGCTGGCCCTCAGCCCTCTCATCCTATGGTCACACGTGCTAAAGCAAGTGTATTCAAGCCTCACTATCCTGTTGATCTTGCTTCCACAACATTATTAACGACTCTTGATGTTGCTTCTGAACCACGTGGCTTCAAATCTGCACTAAAATCCCCTCTATGGCTCGTAGCAATGCAAGAAAAGATGGATGTTCTTCACTCGAATCAGACCTGGGATTTAGTTCTCAAACCCCCTAGAGTTAATATTGTTGGCAGTAAATGGGTGTTCAGAACAAAGTATCATTCTGATGGTTCTATTGACAGACATATAGCACGGCTAGTCGCTCAAGGGTTCACTCAAGTCCCCAGCTCGAACTTCCATCATACTTTCAGCCCTGTTGTCAAAACGGCAACTATATGAGTCATTCTTACTTTATCTGTTCATCACAATTGGACATTACATCAGCTTGATGTTAAGAACGCATTTCTTCATGGCGTTCTCACGAAGTCTGTCTTTATGGTTCAACCATCTGGCTTTGTGGATCCCTGATTTCCGGATCATGTATGTCGTCTTAACAAGGCCCTTTATAGTCTCTATCAAGCTCCTCTCACTTGGTTTCAGCGGTTCAGTTCGTTCCTATTTACACTTGGTTTCTCTCAGAGTCGTTCTGACTCCTCGCTGTTCTATTTTCACCATGGGCCTTTGGCTGTGTATCTCCTTCTCTATGTTGATGATATCATCATCACCAGAAGTAATTCTGATATGCTTCGCCGTCTTATTGATCGTTTACATCGTGAATTTGCTATTAAGGACTTAGGCGAGTTAAATTATTTTCTGGGATTTGAGGTAACTCACACGCAGAATGGCTTATTTATTGGTCAAGCAAAATATGCTCATGACATTCTTGAGCGAGCCAGACTACTTGATTCAAAACCTGTTGCTACTCCTCTGGCTGCGAGAGAAACTTTCACCACTAGTGGTTCACTTTCCTCCAATCCTAGTCTCTATCGATCACTCGTTGGTGTCTTACAATATTTGACTATTACTCGTCTGGATCTCTCTTACGTGGTGAATCAAGTTAGTCAATTCTTACATGTCCCGACCAATGCGCATTTTCTTGTTGTTAAGCGCATCCTTCTCTATGTTAAAGGAACGATTCACCTTGGCCTATCTTACAGAGCTCGTCCAGAAATTTCTATTATATCTTATTCTGATGCAGACTGGGCTCGATGTGTTGAGACTCATCGGTCCACCTCCGGTTACTCGGTCTTCCTTGGTGGTAATCTTGTTTCATTGAGTGCTAAAAAGTAGCCTATAGTTGCTAGATCGAGTTGTGAGTCTAAGTACCGTGCATTGACAAATGTCGCTTCTAAGGACATGTGGTTATCCAATCTATTATCTGAGCTTCGAGTCCTTCCTCGCCAGAGACCGGTTATATTTTGTGATAATACGAGTGCTATCTTTTTGAGTCAGAATCCTGTTGCTCATAAACAAGCAAAGCACATTGAGATTGATTGTCATTTTGTTCGTGAATTAGTCTCTTCTGGCAAGTTGTGCACACAGTTTGTTCCTTCTCATCTTCAACTTGTAGATATTTTTACCAAGAGCCTACCTTGACCTACCTTCGAGCTTCTTTGTTCCAAGCTCAGCGTCGCTCCTCAACCCACGCCTCGCTTGAGGAGGGGTGATAAGGATGTAAACGTATCCTAGTGTATTTTAGGAAATATCTTGTACATTATTGTAGATTATTCGTTTCCTTGTATTATGAATGTAATTTGTTGTATCTCTTCTTTATTAATACAGTTTCTCTCGACACCGGATTTGTGGTGATCAAATAATCAATCTCTCACATAACATCCAAAATAATGCATTATTCTATATTGGTCTCCGGGATGAGCACTAACAATAATATTTCGTTCAAACCCTACATTATAATTATTTCCCTCAATCTAAATAATTGTAATTTGATCTGTTGTCGGAGCATTATAAACTCGCTGATTTAATCTCACATCTTTTGTGATACAAAGTTGCATATCATCTAAAGACGAATACTCTATTAGTCTTCTAAAGATTTTGGCATATGGATTCTCCTCAAGTATTTAAGTGAGCTTCCGTACAATTTCTTCTGATACATGTGAATTAAGGCACATTCTATTCTCAGTTTCATTCAGTATCAAAAAAGTATAACTGAAAATTAGCTAGTTTGTTTCCATTAAGACTCAAACTTGAGAGATTGTGATAAATCATTGCTTGTACTCGAAAAGTGAAAACTCCTCATCATGCCAAAGCAAGCTCTTTATCCAATTTCACTCCAAATGAAGTGAATGAGAATATGGAATTGTATGAACGTATATTTTTTTTTAAAAATCAACAGACTCTCTTGATTGAGAAATGTATAGTTCGTACAATTTTTTTGAAACTTCTAAAGCTGCAAGTTTAACTTTTCCATTATCACAACAAAATATGGAAGGCTCATACTAAAAAAAAAACAATTTCAGTTCAATTTGTATGACATATCTTTATGTGATATTACTCGTATCTTTATATCAACATAATCATACATTTATGTAATGTTACTTATATTTTATATCAACATAAATGTTGTTATTATAACATAAAAGTTAACCTAATTTTATATTTATAAAGAACATCCAGGAACATGTCATCCTCTCAAGAGCTCAAAAATTATTATTAATAATATATTAATTAATTTTATTGTAAAAACAATAAATATGGAAGGAATATATATGGAAATTCCATACAATTCCTTCTGATACATGTGAATTAAGGCACATTCTATTCGTAATTTCATTTTCAGTATCAAAAAAATATAACTGAAAATTAGTTGGTTTGTTTCCATTAAGACTCAAACTTGGGAGATTGTGATAAATCATTCCTTGTACTGGAAAAGTGAAAACTCCTCGTCATACCGAAGCAAGCTTTTTATCCAATTTCACTCTAAATGAAGTGAATGAGAATATGGAATTGTATGAACGTATATTTTTCCAAAAATCAACAGATTCTTCCGATTGAGAAGTGTATAGTTCGTACAATTTCTCTGGAACTTCCGAAGCTGCAAGTTTAACTTTTCCATTATCACAACAAAATGTGGGAGGCTCATAGTGAAATCTTGTTGCTGCACAATGAATGCAACTTGGCATTTTTTTTAGTTTATGTTCCCCTGACATTAAAATTCATAATTAGATAAATATTGTTGGTCCCAAACATCCCAAGTGGTCAGAGGTTCAGAGGGGGTGAATGAATCTCTATCGATTTTGCAATCTCTTTTAAAAAACTTTTCTGTATAACAGGTTCCTGACCCAAGGGCAGTAACCTATCTCAAATCAGCAACCTGGAGCTCAATCAGGTTACTGACTCGGTATCAGAATGCAGTGCAGCGGAATAAATAATGATAGGGTTTCTTTTTTGTGTAAACCGGTTTTTCTTTTCAAACATGATTTTAGCAAAGTCTTTTCTCAGGATGCTTATGATGTATGCAATAGTATAGATATGCAGTAAGTAAAGTGCAGCATACAATCAAAGCATGTAAACACATTTTGCTTATAGTGGTTCGAAGGTGGTGTAAGCCTTATACGTCCACTCTACTACTTCACAAGGAGGAACTTCGTTAGGTCAGTTCGATTTACAAGCCTTACTTTACAAACCTCTTCCTAACAAGCTACGCCTACTAGAGTTCCAGACTCTAGTCGAAGGCCACAACCCACAAAGGGTACAATCCCACAAAGGGCATGATCCCACAAAGGGCACAAACACCCACAAAGGGTAAATAGCCTATCTTTAGACTATACACTTAGCAAGGATACTATCCTCTCAGCTAAGTACACCTAAAAAAATCTAGTGCACACAGCACAAATGGTTAAGGAACAAAAGGTTCTTCAGCTGGTGCGGGGCAATCTTGATCTTCTGAAAGCTCCATTGCTATTGTAGACTGTTCCTAGAAGGTTGGGTGGCTGAACATGGATAAACGTGAGAAGCTTTGGAATATGTCTGAGTTTTCCTCTCGACTCTGTTTAGCTCACTTCAGCATGCTCGGCTTACTTTGATATGTTCAACTTATTTTGCATGTTCAGCTTCTTTTTCATGTTCAGCTTCACCTTCTATTTATAGATCTGAGAATCTATTTGTTGAGAAGTATCCATTGAAGTGATCTTTCTTCTTTTTGAATATAAGCTTGATCTTCTTTGTGGTCGCATTAAATGCATCCATTGAAGTGATCTTTCTTCTTTTTGAATATAAGCTTGATCTTCTTTGTGGTCGCATTAAATGCATCTGAGCTGCTCTAACATGAGCATTTAATGCGCCCACTATTTGCCTCTGGACCTTTCTGACATTCCTGCTAACCTGTCAAGTCGGTATGGGTCCATGGCTGAAGTTCATACAGCAGCTTCTTGATGTCAGTTGGCTTTGTTCTTCTTCATACTACATGATCTTCCTGATCCTGCTTCTTGTTGTCTTTAGGCTTGTTGCTTCCGTTGGCTTACTACTTCTTGTATGCTGCTGGCAGCTTTCTACTTGTAGCTCTCAGTTTCCTTCGTGCAGCTTTTAGCATGCTGTTTCCTACAACTTCCTGTCTGTTACTTACAACATCTTATCTGCTCCAAATGCAGATACTCCTTGCAGCTTGTTCTTTCCTACAACTTGTTGACTCTTAGAAGATGTATTCTTACTTCTTCTAAGGTTGGTTTTCCTTAATTCTTGGAAAACCATTACATGATCTTATTCATAGAAAGATAAGCTTTTGATCATGTAATCAGTGGAAACTTTCTTTAGCAAACTTCATTGTCTTATTACGCATACTGTTTCGTCTTATCAAGATAACTACTGAAATATCCCAACAAATATATTAATATATAATTTTCAATTTTATAAGAAAAATGTACTTCAATACAAATTTTAAAGAATATTAAAAAAATATACCTTCAGAGTTACCTAGATTCGCTTGAACTTGTAAATTACATGTTGCTTGTCTCATTTCATGATTTTGCAAAATATGTTCTACATAATTTTTTCTCTTAGCATTATTAAGATTTGCATATCTTCTCTTTTGTCCAGCAAGTTTCCTTTGACATCATTTATATTTGGTGTCGACTGTTCAAACATACAATCATTCAAAAAAGATTTAAAAATAAAATGAAAACACAACCAAATAAAAGTAAAAAATGTTTGATCTATAATTTAAATCCAAGAAGGTTAAATAATAATAAATGAAGATAAAATAAAAATATAAAGAAATGTAATTCTAACAAAGAATGATTAGATCTTACGAATGTCACCAATTTTAGGATCAGTATCAATTCCACTCGTCTCAAACATCACTACTTTTCTTTGACTATATTTAAAAAAAAAAGAGTTACTAAAAAATTTTAGAAATAAGTTTTCATTATGTTTATAAATCTTTTATTAAAATTTGTCATCGTACTATAGACTAAAATTATCGGATTTAGTTGAAGATTTTAAGATTTGATAAATTTATTTGTACAATTAATTAAGTTCGTAAAAATTATTATTGTCACAAATACAAGTATTACCAACATAATTGAAATTACTTAACTACTTAAAATCGGGTAATTAATACTATATTATTTTTTTACTGCCATTTTTTATATAATTACCTAAAATTTAAAACATTATCATATTTAATGAAATTTATTCGTTAGAGAACCGAACATGTTACTATGCAGTTCAACTTCATTTGAATTTTATATAAATGGATATGTTTGAACAAAATTTAATTGTTACAATCATTTGCAACATCTAAAATTCCATCTACTATTTCAATGTTTTTAATACATGTTATGTATTATAATGATGTTGTTTTAAATTTCAAAATATCGTGTAAATTAATATAATCATTTTGTTATATATTGCTAAATCTAGGTAATTTCAAATATTTTAAAATAAAATCATACATACCTGTTACCACAACCTATAATTTCAAATTTTAAACTTCAATCTTGAATTACTCGTTGTAATCTGCTTGAACTCTTATTGTATAATCCTCACGAATTTCACACTGATCACAAAAAAATTAAACAGATTTGAAGACAAACCACTATCGCCAATTATAAAATAAAAGCATAAATACCTGTTACCACAACCTACGATTTCAATTTTAAACTTCAATCTTAAATTACTCATTGTAATCTGCTCGAACTCTTGTCGTTAAATTCCAAGAAATGTTATTTCATATACATAATTATACATATTAAATATTTTATTGAGCTATGTGAAACAATCTTAAACCAATATTAGTAATGGGCAAGTATTAATAAAAATTAGTAAAAAGATACTAATTAGTATGTATTTGAAAATCCAAAAGTATTAGTAAAAAATTAAAAAAAAAACAGTTTTTCAATAGCTAGTTGTGTTAGTTAATGCTTGAGAATATTCGTATTAAGTAAAACTCATGTTTCTTTGTTTAATGAATAAGATATCATTGAATACAGAGTATGACCATTGTTGCTCTTAATATAAATGAAGATATTCTAATATTTTGTCTTGTCAATTTTAAATACGGATAATTTTTAAAATTATTTTTGAAGTTTTCAAATTGATATATATATACACACACAATGTGTTCATATTAAATTAGAATTCTAATAAACTTCTAATGAAATTAGATATAAAGAGTTTTCTTTCATTAAGACTTTAAATTAGAGTCCTAATAAAATTTTAATTAAATTAGATATAGAGAGTTTTATTTAATTAGGACATTAATTTTTACTCAAGAAAATTAAAAAAAAAGAAAAAAGAAAAAAAAAAAGGAATGAGAGAACCCTTCTCTATTAAGAAATTTACGAAATGATGAGAAAAGAAGAGGCGATTGATTTGTTGGAAGAGTGCGCGACTAATAGAAAACTAATTAATAACAAAATTGTTTATAAATCTTTTATTAAAATTATGGGATTTAATTGAAAATTTTAAGATTTGATAAATAAGAGGAGATGATTGATTTGTTGATAACAAAAGACAGCAGAGTGAAGGGTCGACAAATGCATACCAATTATTGATGTCACCTTCATATTAAATCAAATTAAATTAAATTAGTCATTGAATTTTAAAGAATTTGATGTATATTGATTTTCGTAAAAAATGATATTATTCAAAAATATGCTTATAATATATCATTGAAAAGCTCTTTAAATATATATTAATATAAGACTAATTTTAGTTTAGGATTCAAAATGCTCAAGATTACAAAAGAAAAATAATCAAAACATGTAATTTTTTTAAGAGTTTGAAATATAAAGGACTCTTGTTTTTTATAATCAAATAGTAAAATAAAATAAATATTAAATTATGTTACTATCCCTAATAAAGAGTTTTCTTTCATTAGAACTCTAATTTAATTTTATTTAATTATGTAGGAGGGTTAAAATAGACATTATGGAAAATGGACAAAACATCGATACTTATATAGTGTAATATATATATATATATATATATATATATATATTTATTTATTTATAAACAACTAATTAAACAAAATACTAAATAATGACAAAACTAAGAGGTTGCTAATTAATAAGATTACTACACAACTAGCTCCAAATATAAAAAAAAAACTTATATGAAATCATTTCACATATATAATTCCATGGGATGAAGCTCACAATCTAGAACTCAAACTCATTTTTACAGATATCTATTTCGTAATTTGTAGATTGACACGTCTCACAAAATTAATTTGATAAGACGATCTTACAAGAATCTACTCAACGTCCGGACATAAGGTGAAGAAAACCCTGGTTTTCATAGAAGGAGCCAATGTCCCAATCCTCAGTTGAAGATGATAGTGTCATTAGTGCCACTACAATTGATCTCATGCTTGGCCTCAGTTGTGGATTTTCATGGGTGCAAGCTTTTGCAAGATGGCACACCTAAAACAATAAATAAATAATAAATTAAATATAAGCAAAAAATCATAACATGAAACAGAAGATAATCACTTAATTCAAGACGGAACCCCAACTTAGTTATTTGTTAAAGAAAAAAACCATTTTAGCAACTTAAGGTTCAGCTAACAAAGTCTATTTCTTAATTTTTAAATTTTTAATGCCCCGCCCTTAAGAATTGCTTCCATGTAAATCGCGGGACGTGTTTAAATAATTTGATTTTGAGACTTGATCCACTGATATCACTAACAAGGTCATGTTTCAGAAAATAGAAAATTTGCTCCCAACAGGATTTGAACCCACACTGCTACATCCAATATGCTATTAAACTATGCCGGAGGGAACAACAAAACCTAGCTAATTTTTGAATAGACACATGGATGATACCCGTTTGGAAATTCACAAATAAAATAATTAAAGGTGGGTCACAATTATCATTTTCGTAAGAGAAACAGTTTTTCGTCAACTATACCCTTTTGATCAGATTGAAATAGTACAACTCATTCTAATAGTACAATCACTATATATGGAAATGTATGATTGGATTTCTTTTGGTATGACTTAGGGTGGAATGACTTAATTTTAATGGTATGAAGTAGAATGGATGGTACAAGTAACTAGTTCAACCCGAACGAGTTTTAGGTCTACCTTTGAGACTGAATCGAAAGGATAATCATCATCAAGCCTCGGATCGACTAGCTTTCGTAGAGCTTCTGCTGGATCAGGCATGTTAAAAGCATCCTCAAACTATAAAACATCACAAACATATGTTGATTATATAGACTTCTTAAGGTGTTGTAAGAAAAACTTACAAAAAGATGCATATTATAATGCAATATATACCAAACCAACAAGGCCTTTTGATTCTGTTGTATCATCATTCGTCTTCACAATTGCATCTTTTCCTGAAATCAATTCGAAAAGAACAACCCCTAATGCATACACATCTATCTTCGGAGAAATATCACCATACTGTGCATACCTACATCATGAAAATCAAATAACGAATAAAAAAAGGTGAAATAGATATAAACCTATAATATCTTACTTTCAAGTAAAATACGATCTTTGTTTAAAACGTATTAATTAAAAAGTAGTATAAAGAAGTTTTCATAAACACCCTTCGTATAATAAATAAATATTTTAAAGAACTCCTAAACTTAACCGAACACCCTCTTACTCTGGTGGCATGTATCCAAATGTACCCACGAGACGCGTTTGCAATGATGCGCTCCCTACTTCCGTCAATTTGGTAAGACCAAAATCAGCAACCTAATCGATGAAGAATTTAGTTTAATATAATCATCTCTACAAAAGCAATGAGGTATGTTGAAGAGATAGACACCTTAGCACGAAAGTTATTGTCGATTAAGATATTTGCAGGCTTGATATCGCGGTGAATGTAAAGTGGAACCGTATGCTCGTGGATGTATTCGAGTCCTCTAGCTGAATCAAGAGCAATTTGCAACCTGGTAGACCATGTTAATGGTTTTGTCACTGAAAATCAAAAGACAAAAACACTACCATGAGAGAGAGCAATTGCAGGAAAACATTACCATATATATAAAAACATCACTAAATTGACAAATATGTTGACACTTTTTTGTAAGCATTGCAATTTTTTATAAGTTATTTACACATTTCAAAAAGTGTGACTAAATACACTATGTTTAGTTTTATTTTTTTTCTTGTAAAGTGATATATGATGATTTACCTTTACCGCGCAAGTGTTGGCTAAGGTTACCGTTGTCAATGTACTCATAGACAAGAAACAAGGAGCCCTCGACACAGTATCCTATTAAACGCACCTGCGTTTGTCAAACAAATTCGGATAAAACCATCTTTATAAGGTGTTGCAGAGTATGTAGGCTGTGTTGTTACCAAGTTAACGTGATGAACGTGCGTTAAAACGTTGAGTTCGGCTAAGAACTCCTTGGATGCTTGCATATCCATCTTCTTTATAGCTGCTTTCTGCATCATATTAATGATTCTAAAACTCTGCTTTCATGCATATTGAAAAATGGTAGCAGAAGCACAAACCTCGCCCCTAAGGAGTCCATAGTAAACGGAACCAAAACCACCTTGGCCGATTTTATGAGAGAGGCTGAAATCATTTGAAGCCATGGCCAACTCTTCATATGTGAACTCAACTGATTTATCCACTGTGATCCCCTTTAGCTTTGGAGAAACAAGTGCACCTGATTCCGAACCCTTTTCCACCATAACCACATCACCTAAAGAATCGCAGAGTTTTGATAATAATTAAGGAAGAACAGAATGTAAAAGAGATTTTGGAAAAATATATGTTTACCATGTGGAGTCTCAATGTTTTGGTGATCACTATGGAGAAATGATTCTTTATTGACTTTTTTCCTTCTGTAGAAAATAAAATAGAAGCAAATTGCCAAAGAGATGACACCTACTATGGCTGCAATTGCTACACCAGCAATGGCTCCACCAGATATTCCTGCAATTCAATCATCCCAATTAGACATGAAACATGACACGAAAATCCGTTGGCCATGTGTTTTATGCATAATAAAGGATCCAATCCGATTGCAATCAAGTAAAGAGTTTCGTCTTAATGCTAACCACTTGAACTGCAAAAAGAGGGAAAAGAAAGAAAAAAAGTATTAGATACAAATGTAAAAATTGTGAAACTGAAATGGTAAGATTAGACAATTTGGTTACTATGTTCTACCTTGACTTCAATGGAGGATAAGTTCCATTTTGATCTGTATTAAATCAGAAACAACACATCAGATATGCATATTCAAATTCATGATATTTTCTAAACCTTTTTTTATCAATAAACACTACAACTAAACAACAGATAGAGAGAACTGCAAAATCAATCACCAACATTAATATCAATAATAAGGTGATGGATAGAGGGATTTGAAATACATGATTTGAAATGCACTGTATATAGCTCAAAAATTAGTTTAGAATGAAAATGATGGACATATCAATCCAAAAACCACCAATGGATTTACCACTATAAATTTCAAATTCTTCTTCAAATTTTTCCATCCAAACAGAACCTAATATTAGTTCATATGATATCCAAACGAAATTCATTCTCAAATCCTTCAATCCAAACACAATACCCAAGAAAAACTTATCATAACAAGGATTTTAATCTGCAAACAAACACAAGAACAACTAAGCAACTGATCAAGATCAATCACCTCTCCCTGGGATAAAAACTAAACCATTTCCACTGCTAAAATCGACACCGGGGTTATACCCTTGCAACACCCTCTCATCAAGGCCGGTCCCACCAGCTATCGATGACAAACCCTCACCAACGCGAAGAGGATACGTTACAAACAACCCATAATCTTTCGAAACACGACTACTCCCACAAGAACACTTCACCGGAACATTCAACTCCGCACCAGTCGGAATGTTCTCAGGCTTATAAGCATTAAATCTAGTCAACATTTCAACAGTGGTGAGATTAGAGTAATATAACTCCGCTATTCTTTGGTAAAAATTTCCGGGTTTGATCTGATACGTAAACTGATGCCCCATGAAGTCATTGTTCACGCAGCCACACGAAAAAGGCACGTTGATTCTGGTGCCAGCTAGGATGATGTCTGGATTGCTGATCTGAGGATTGAAGCTTAAGATGCTGTTAATGGAGGTCGAGAAAAGCGTGGAAATGAAGGTGAGATTTGATCCTTGCCATACATAGTAGGATGCTAATGATTCACAAGGCTTGTTGCATTTGGATTCAACAGAGATATTGTAGCAGAAAATGATAAGAAGCAAGAAGGTTAAGAGTATGGTTCTGATCATTCTTTTTTGTTGCAATTAATTATTTGTTGTGATGATGATGAGTTTTGTTGATGAAAGATGATCTGGTCTGAGCTCGAAATTGTCAAACTTTTGGCAGTAAAATATTAAGTTCACATGTTGTCAAGTTGTCACAAGAAATGTTGGAAGTTGACCGTTTCAAAAATTAGCGCCAAATAGAATGAGTAATAATGGTGTAGTGGTTGATGTTGGTTCAACTATATATGATTTGTTACATAGTACTAGTACTAGTTGTACTCTCGCGCGATGCGCGGTTTATTATGTATTATGACAATATATACAATTTGTATTATTGAAGTTGTTATATTAAAAGGTTATTCATAACATCTTATTATTTCGAAATTTGTAAAAATCTGTATTTTTTTATTGATATCATCAATATTCAACAATTAAATATGAAAATAAAATTGAACATAATATAATAATAGTTTTGTGTTTGTGAGTTTTAATTTATGAATAATTAAGAAGTGATTAATAATTACACATATTGTATGTTTTGTTCATATTTTCGTTCATTTATATCTTATAATTAATTTTAGAATTTATAAATAATTTTCTGCATTCTTTTTAGATGGATTTATTCCCAAAAAAAAAAAATTAGTTTATATTTATAAATTTAGGTTTCAAATTAATTTTAAATTTTAAAACAATATTTCTTAGATTCTTTAAATCATTTTAAAGATTTTTTTGGAACATATTATAGTTTTTTAAAACAATTTTTAGATTAACTATATCTATTTATTTGAAATAATTTTGAATAAATTTTATCAAATATTTTTATTATTTTTATTTGAAATTTTTTATTCAATTTATTGATTTTTATATCTTACACAATTAATATTACATATATATTTGAATTAATTTTTAAATTTTATTTGTTGATTTAAGATTGTTAGACTTAATCTCACAACCTTATAATAATAATAATAATAATAATAATAATAATAATAATAATAATAATAATAATTATTATTATTATTATTATTATTATTATTATTATTATTATTAATTTCAAATTTATTATTATTTTAATATTTTTATAATAGTTTCAAACTTTTAAACTTTTTACAACCCTTCATAAAATAAATTTAGATTTTAAAATTATTTTCCACATTTATATATTACAATTATAAACTAATTTTCAAAATTTTTAATTTTTTACAATGTTTAAATTTCATTATTTTTAAATTTTAATTATATCATTAAAATACAATCATATCATTTAAGATAGTTTCTTTTGTTTTATCTCTACTCCTATATATAAATTATAAGATAGCTTATTGTGTAAGATATATATGAAGCTTATTCTATAACAATACTTAAAAGTTATTTAGTTTTTTTTTTCTTTTTTTCTATTGGTTGATAGTTTGGGAGGGAAAATGGTAAATATGTAAAATTTACCAACTTCGTTTATTTTATATATAGTATAGATTATCCACTCCTATTTTCAGTAAATACATGGTTGACATGTTGGGCGGATGATAAAGTGACTAATGGTGTAGTTCAGAAAGAAAGTAAAAATTATAATAAAAAAAAAGTTCACTTCAATTACACTTCAAAATCCACCCGTTTTTCACTTTACACCCTAAATCCATTTTCAAATCAATTTTTCAGTTAAAATCGAATTTGATATCCTAATTTTTTTTAACAAAAAATACATGAAACCTATGTCAAAACACTTCACATCTCTAATGAATTTTGTGATATAAATTCGATTTAAGCTCCACTTGAGCAAAAATCGAATGAAATTTTTTATTTTAGCAGATAAGTAATCAGAAAATGAAATTAGATTGCAAATTTGAAAACCCGTGGACTTTGGACTGCGATAAGTGAAAAGAAATACTCCCTTCGTCCCGGCTAATTTTGCACACTTTCATTTTCGGAATGTCCCGGGTAAATTTGCACACCTTCGAAAAGGAAAGTAATTTTTACTTTTGGCATGATTTGATTGATTTTTCAACTCAAAAAGCAAAAAATACACTTACTTTTGGCATGATTTTGTTGACTTTTCAACTCAAAAGACAAAAAAACAATATTTTTTTATTCCACGTGCCGGGAAGGATGTGCAAAATTAGCTGGGAAGGAGGGAGTAGTATTTAGATTGTAAAGTAGAAAATATATATAGTACTTTAATTGTTTGTTTTTCTTCTATTTTAACCCAAAAATAATTATGAAAACCTCTCAAACTAACCATTCGTCGAAGAACAAAAGATTTATTATTTTTTAGTCCTTTTTTTCTCAAATTATTGTTGCGATACAATTAAGTTAAGATGGAATGAGCAAATAATCTTAATTTTTGATGGTAAGGGCTTGGCTCAATACATATAAGATATGTTTAGTCAATGAAAGGAGAAAGAGCGGGTATTTTCTTAACAATATTTATTTTATTTATTCATTGTGCTGTCGGGAAGTGAAGAAGACCAGAATCAAAGACAAATAAACAGGTCATCTTGCTCATTACACAACAAAACTACTTGTCAACGTCTTGCTTAATTAATTTCTTTGAATACGATCGAAATTAACAAGAATGTTTGCATTCATGCACCACCTATATATATAATTAGAAGAAAATATGCAACAAAATTCCCACAATGATCATTAGAAATGGAAATGGTCTTGCGCTTAATTAAGCGTGTATATATAATATTATTCTGGAACAAGTCCAGAAACAAAATCATGTAGGTTTAAGATGTAAATTTTGGATGATTAACAAATCTATATTAACTTTAATTTTCATTCTTTCTTTTGTTCCCTCCATTTATTTAAAATAATTATTATTATTATATTTTTAAGCATTTCATTCCCCCATAGGAACTCTATATAGAAATTACAATTAATAATTTATTTGACTTTTCAAACATGATATTTTTTATTAGATAGATTCATAGAAAAAAAAATTATTTATTTATTTATTGGCATAGATAGTAACATATATTCTTGGATCCATATACATGTTAGTTATTCTTTTACTCTAATCCCTACATCCTAGATTTGTATATTATTTTAATTTATCCTACCAAAGTAGACCACATAGGCACCATATTAGTCATGTATTTAATTTTTCCTTTATATATATAGATGTACAATTATTGTATTTTAATATTACTTGAATTACTTCACATCAACTATCTAGAAAAGTAAATAATGGAATATAAAGATTCAAGGAAATTAAGGGTAAAACTTAATGCTTATTATAATAATTTCATTGCTTAATGTGATAAAATAACTACAGATTTATTCATGCATGCAAAATGAGTTTGATACTTGAATTCCTTATTATAAAATGAGTTTTTCTACCTTGTAACCAATTTCTTTAATGCTCATATTTGAACTCAAAACCCCATACACAACACAACAAAGAGCCAAACAAAAACAAGAACTAGCTTAACTAACCTTTAGCAGGCAAAAAAACAATCCCAGATCCACCATTAAAATCAAACCCTTGGTTGAATCGTTGCATCAAATCAGCTGAAACCCCCATCTCCGCCGCCAAAGACTGCAAGCTCTCCCCAAAAACAAGAGGATACGTCGCGAACAGCCCATAATCTCGCGACACGTGTCGATCACCACACGAGCAGTTCACAGTCACATTGATGGGAGCGAAATCGGGTACTTGGGTCGGGTCATAAGTGTTGACCCTCTCGATCCAATAGTCAGTTGTGAGGTTAGCAAAAGCAAACCTAGCAATCCTAGCATACGTGTCATCTCTTTGGGTCACGTAGGAAAACGTGTGGCCCAAGAAATCAGCATTCAAGCATTCACACGAAAACGGGACGTTGATTCGCGTCCCCGCGTAGATGCTATCCGGGCTCGAGATGTGTGGGTTGAAATCGAGGATTTTTGGGATTTCTTGATCGAAAATCTTACTAATGTATGTGAGGTTCGATCCTTCCCAAACGTAGTAGGATGCGATGGCGTGATCGCATCCTTTTCTACACTTGGCGTGGACATTCAAGAACGCGAAGAGAAGGGAAGAAAGGAAGATTGTTAGTGATTTGATTAGGGTTTTGTTTTGATCATTAGAGGAGGAAATGTACATTTTGGAGAAGTTGAAGAGGAGAAGAGATTGAATAATGAGTGATGTAAAGATTCCATATGTTGAGGGGAAATTATGCCGTTTTCTTGTCTTTTTAACAACTAGCCGCCTTGAGATGAGTTGTGTTTTGTTTGATACTAACAATAAATTCATATAATGATAATATTATAAATTATTGATTTCTTTCATTAGAATTATAATACTTTGAAATCATCTGGCTAATGTAATTTTATAATATTGGTCGACCCACAATTCTTTTTTTTTTAAATAATGTTTCATTTGTGAAATGATTTCGAGTTGTGGAATGCTATCTCATAAAATTATTTCCGTAAAAGGATCTTATGTAAATGATTGTGTATTAGGTGATGCAGACATTAGGCATATGCTCATTTTTTACTCTTCTTCCAATTGTCTTCCTTTAATTTAATACAGGTTTATTTTATCTATTAGCTATGTATATATTATTGTGGTTTAAGAGCTTTTGGTTGCCGGACATTCACTCTATACTAATTTAAGAAATCAAATCATGTTCAAATATAAATTGAGTGTTAATAAATTTCTCCACCTAGCTACCAAGTAAAAGAGCTCAAACTTCTAAGAAAAAAAATCCCACATTGTTGGAGTAACACAAATAATTTTTGTAAATACAATACGTTAGGGCTTATAATTTTAGAAAAATCAGACATTTGGGTCATTCTTCTTGTGTTTATTTTTCAATCGAACTCGTGTACTTTCATTTATAAACATTAGGTATCCATCGTTTTAATTTTATTGGAATTGTGATCCCTACTTTCATTTGTAAACATACTTAAGTCTTATAATTTCGATTTTGTTTGGATTGAGTTTATACGCTCCAAAAGTTTATTTAAAATAACCTATGTACTTGGTGGTGGCTTACATAAGAATCAATATTTAATGAAATGAGAATTTAAAGACTAACCTTTAACAAATCAAAACTTATACATGGATCTAAATCAAACTAAATTGAAAGTAGATAAATCCAATTCAAGAAAATGTGAAAATATAGGGACCCAATGTTAACAAATAAAACACATGGACCTAATTAAAAAACTTACAATGACCTAATATACATTTTTCATACATTGTATATTGCCTCCATCTCAATTGTATATTTCAAAATATAACTTTTTATAGTCATCAGATCTCACTTGTGTTCCCTCCATTTATTAATCAAATCTATTATTCAAACTTTGTTATAACTAATCCAGTAATGAGAACATTCTTTTAGTGACATATACAGTATTTACCGTTGAACTTCGCTAGTTTTTGTAAAGAGGTTTATACTATCAACCTTCTAATCCTTCGTTTCTTCTTGAGGATCCGGTTGTGGCTGCATCAATCAAACTTCTATTGAGCACAAAACTTATATATGTCAACCGGTCATGTGCACTTGCATATAGATGGGAGCGATCAAGACGTGCACCTCATGTACAAAAAAAGATGAAAAATTTTGATGAGAACTTTCTAGTTGAGTGTTATTTACCTCAAGGTAGCCTTTGACTTCATCAGAAGCTTGGATTTGTCCCTTGCTAAAATAAGATTGAGCATTTTCCTCAATATGCTCCACCCTGCATTTAGTGTTAGATGGTCCATGTTACTCAGTTTTAACTATTAACAGTTTACTTGCATGCAATAGAACCAAGAAATTGATTACGAGATGATTGTTCTCTAATCATAATATCAAATAGTGTTTCATTACTATTCTCATTATACCACCAAATATACCACGCGTTACAGTATCACCACACGTGCATTGGAAGTATTTGCATTAGAGGACTCCAACCGAAGAATTGGCTATCAGCAGATAATGGAATTTCTTGAGCTGATTTTCCAAGTTTGTGTAAAGATCAAAGGTATTAATGGATATCATAGATTCAAAATTGAGTCTTACTCATAAATGTAGTTGACCATTATCCCAGCACTTTGCATTAGGCCCTTTTCTGATCGATCGGCCATCCAATTAATCCTTCCAACCATCTGTAGTATCATTGCCAACTATAATTAGAATAGGGTTCCAAACACTGACTCTGCCAGAAAAGACAGCCCCTTTCCCAGCAACCCCAAATAAATTCCCTCGTGTGTAACCAAGAAATACACGCTCACAAAAGAGCTCAAAAAGAAGAAGAAAAGCACTCTAATTTCAAGAAATAAATGAAATGATATCATGCAGATTAAGGGTAATAACCAACCGCTCCGTTTTGCAAGTGGAAATTTCCAACAGAATCCAGAGCTTTACCCCTCTTCTTTTCTTGAATAAGATACCTGTAGTCATGGAGCAAATATAAACATAGAATATTATAAAATTGACGTGGAGCTATATATTCGAACAAGCAGAGAAGAACCACCTACTGATTTTAGCTGCACTATCTATCATATTTTAGTCTTATATTTTTTAATTTTCATATTAAATTACTTTTGTACCAAAAAATCAAGGTAAGTATCGTTTAGGTAAGGTGATACCTGGATAGAGTTCCATGACTCAAATAGATCGATGTATGTAAGACTAATCAATAAACCATTTAAGAAAATGTTACCTAACATACCTATGATTAAGTGGTGGAACCTAAAAGATAAAAGGAAAAGAGGGGCAAAGATATTATACACATGCATAGATAGATAATATGTACATAGATAATATGGATATAAATATAGATCTAGACTAATGATTGTATGTTATCTAATATTGATTTTGATCATGATGAAATGGTTTAATTATCTCCAAAAGAGAACTGGTAACCTTTTTAGTTCATGAAGCATACCTAGCGCAAAGCCTCATTAAAGGGGTTCTCAATGCTAGTAATAACTTTTCTGAGTTGGTCCACTGGTGACTGGTTGATGATAACAAGTTCCACAATACTTCCATCCCATTTTTCCCAGTGGTAAATTCTCTGAAAGTAAATCAGAAGGAATCAAACAATAGTGCAATTTTTTATAAAGCTGATAAATATAAGATGTATAAAATTATTGTACTCATCAGCATAAAATTTCCATATAAAGGTGCATTATTAATCCGCAAGGCAGACTATATGGATTGAGAATCATAGATTTGTTTATGTATACCTTGAAGGAAGTATTTGAATGAAATATCAAATGTTTACCAACAGTGAGGAGGAAAAACACATGTATAGATAGTAACAACAATTTTTAACCTGCCTGCCACATAAAAACTTACCCCATAAATCTTCCAACTCATACACCAAATAAAATCAGTAATAGTCAGAGTAACAGCAGGATACAAACTTTCAAAGAGCAAAAATGAATATGAGAATATACCAAGTAATACCACAAAAAATTAGTTTCTTATTCCTAGTGATCCATTTCAGCTTGTCTAAAGCCCTCTGAGGGGTAAAAATGGTCAAAGATGTCATATCTTAAGCAGATTCCATATATTACATTGCAAGTACATGGCGCATCTAAGCAGATTATTTAGGAACATTAGCAATAAGACGCTGGATAAAAAAATAAAAAATAAAAGGTCAAAGAGAGATTATGATATTTCCAAAATATTCATACATGAAAGAAAAAAGTGAAGCTTCAGGTGTCACAGTTGATACACCCAAAAGAAACCCACTAAGATTCATCAATAGCAAGTATTACAGATCGTGTTTACGAGAGAAGAAGAAAGAAGGCGATGGGCAGATGCCCATCATAACTTGCTGATGTCTTTAATTAATTATCTGTATGCTGTTAGTTTATTTAATTAATTAATTGCTGTTTTGGGCCTTGTTTCCTAAGGCTTTCTCAGACTATAAGTACATTGCTTCCATTCTAGCTCAAGCACGTTTTTTGGATCATTGGATTTGGGCAGCCTATGGCTGTGGAAGATTTTCCTAGGAAATTATTATCTTGATTTAACGTTATTCTTGAGTGCTATCTCTCTGTCTCTAACAGCGAGGACCTCAAACTGCAGTGTACATGTGCACCTTAGGATGTAATTAGAATGCAATACAACCTTAAAACTTTGTCTCTAACAGCGAGGACCTCAAACTGCAGTGTACATGTGCACCTCAGGATGTCATTAGAATGCAATACAACCTTAAAACTTCTATATGTACCAAATCAACCAAAGGAAGGCTCACAGAATTCCATCTTAAGCCCAATTTAGTAACATCTGCGTGCGTTTGCATTTTTATTAAAGATTTTAGAAATTAGGATGTTACATTGCGTTTACAAAAAAAATCATGAGCATATATGCTTACTTGGCTGCGTCTAGGAGTGCACTTTCTTCTTCTGGTTTCAGCAAGTTCTCTCTGAAGGTGGAATCAGAAATTTCAGTTGGCGCCATCTTTGGCAAAAGCCATTGCAGGTAACCTGGTATAGGACTAAGTGTTGCAAATGTCTGTAGGTAATAAATTATGAAAATTAGTAATATAATAAGAAGTAGAAACAGTGAAGTTTGCAAATCAATGATAATGATCCACAAAGTCTGAGAAACTATTTTTCTGTTGGAAGTTCCCAAAAATGTGGGCATGTATAGTTTCACAGGACTAGGACAAAATGACACCAAGGGAGGTCTAAAAACTGGCTCATCAAAATGTGACGAACACAAACTATAATTAGTAAGAAATATATTTGCTCATACTTCCTCACTTATATTCCATGGGGTAATTTTGGTTTATCTACAGAGATGTTACTGAGAAAGGCTTTTGGTGAGATTTAGAAGTCCTTCTAAGGTTCAAATATTGTTTGTTCAGTTGCATTTTCGGAGAACTACAAAACTTATCAATTCAGTGATAATTTCTAGATATAAATTGGAGTGACGTTTCAGACAGGTGCTCAAGAGGCTGAAAATTCAAGAAGATGCTCCTTATAGAAGGATTCTGGAGGATTTGCAGTTCTAAAAATGAGAATTACACTAAATTCCTCTTGGTCACTTTTCAAAAGCCTTTAGCCAGGAGTTTCCATATAGTGAAGCTGCCTCAAACAACACAAGTGACCATAGTTTAGATATAGTACGAGTAACATATTTCTAGAGAATTGTCCAACTGTATTTCTTGTCCTCAAGCAAGAACATATTGTACTGAATTTATATCTTGTTTTATCTTTGAAACAGAGCTTAATACAAGATTTTTCCTATAGAATTATGATTTATATGGGAGAGAAATTGTTTCAATTTAATTAGGTATCAACCTAATTAAAATTATCCATGCACTTTAGGTAAGTGCATGGATAAAAGTGACTTTCAAAATTGAAGAGCATCTAAACTTACTGAAATTCTTGGCATGTCCCTTCTCACCACATCTATCACACGTTTAATAAGGAACTTTCCCAGGTTGATTCCAGATAAACCAGGCTGCAGAATGGGAACAAAGTAAACTCTCAAGATGAACCATGACAAACCAAAGGAAGGTTATTACGTTCAAAAGAGTTAAAATACAAGAATCTATATCATGTTAAGTGTACTAAGAAAGACTATGAAAGAGTGCAATATCTGGCAAATATTTTAGCTGATAATATAACGTTGTACTGATTAATGATAGCAATCTGATACATCAAGCAATAATTCCTTGAGAATGGAATATATCCAAGGCTCCAAGCATTTCGTATAGAGGATCATTTATCTCATTAGGAAGTTTAAAAAAGAATAATTTTCAAAATCACATATCATTTGGGAAGTAATTATGTATCACTCCTATTACCTGGGTAGAAGATATGGAATAAAAGAGTGCACATGTTGCCTCACATTCAGGTGTTGGAGGATCATCCCACAGAACTTCCTGTAGAAAACTTGTCAACAGTGAAGGACAGCTTGAACTCGTTTACTAAGACAATGGGCAAAACATAATTCACCTGTATTGTCTGAGCGACGTTCTTCATAAGTGCAACTTCAATAAAAATCAGTGGTTCACCTGAAAAAAGATTTATCATTTGATTGCAAATAAGCTGACAAACTGTATAGTATATAATTTGAGAGAGAACACATCTAAATTTACAGCAATATATCTAATTTTAAATACCATAAGTACATAGACCCTTGCAATGTGCTTTCAAGCAAATAGAAGGGTAAGTGATTTGAAGAATAACAAAATAAAGTAATGAACAAATAATACTTGCATGTGGCAGTATGACGAGCAGTGATCAATAAAACTGGTTGAAATGCAACAACCTGCATTTTGCGAGTATAAGCATAAACTCTCCTAGCCAGTAACTTGAACATCTAACACAGATGGAAGCAGCAGCTCTATTATCAATTTACAATATTCTGATGTTTCAAACTATTAAAGGGCATGGTTGATGCATACATGTAACATAGTTGTTAGAGGCATTAGGAGGTGCAAATGTGTGATCCTGGCCCCCAAGGCAAGAGGCGTGCCTCGCTTCTTGAACACGAGGATCAAAGATCCAAAAATATTATTATAACGATAAAAAAAATGAAAAATTTGTACACTTTGCAAAATTTGTCATATTAAATGTCAAGGAAAGAACATAAACAACACAACAACAAAATAAATTAAAATAAAAACTGTAAAGAGGTGGGTATGCAAAGCAGCGGCGGTGGTCGAAATGGCAGGGGTAATTGAGGTCTATCACAGGTTCCCAAGTATTGTTTCCCAATCAAATGAAGTTCTGGCCCTTCTTAATTCTTATGTTCTCCTCAAGAACAAACGTCTTTAAAGATCTAAAAAGGGATCTTTAAAACATGTCTGGGGTTGAAGGGTGGCCTGGTTACAAGAGGCTCTCCTAAGGTGAAGGAGGCTCTCGCCTCAAAAAGACAAGGAGTAGAAGGCGCTCAAGGCGCATGCCCCATGAACAGAGCCTGCCTCTTGCTTATAGAGGTGCTACAGCTTGCGCCTCTCTAACAACTGTGCACATAAAGATTCAATCTTAAGTTATTCAGGCTGAGGATAGTTTTCATTCCAGATTCTAGGTTATATGAGCACTTCCCTAATTCACCTTAACTTTTGATCACCATTGTCATCGGTATATTGGTCTTCAAGCCAAAGATAAGCCAGAACTTTGCAATGAAATACATGGTATCTCTTCTCATATCTTGGTGATCTCTTTTTGAATAATAAGTAATAGTTTTTTTTTTTTTTTTTTTTTTTGTTATGAGCAGAGTAACAAGATTCGAAGGGCTGCCACTTCCAAATTCATAAGCACATAGATAAGACATTAACCCCTTAGAAAAAATGCTAACCAGGTATTGCTGGATGTAAGTATCCAAAGCAACGACGTCCTACACCCAGCCTTCGCTTCAGATCTAAAAGATTGCTGATTGGATGCACTGCCTACAAAAGAGCAGAAACAGGATCTGTACAACTTACACTCTGCAGTTCAGGTAAGAGAAATCTACCAACATGATGACAAACAAGAAACCTACCTCATAAGCTACAATCTTTTCCAGCAGAGAAGCTGGGTCATCCCATGTTACGATGTGAAGCTGAAGATTTGCAGGGCTAAGCCATGTTATAAGCTTCTCTTTCAAGTAGGAATCCAATGCTCTCAGTGACGAAATATTCTCCTCCCTTGAAAAAATGTATTTAAGGTTCTTTTAGTGTCCATAATACCTAATGATTCAGAATCAGCATGCAAATGAGCAGAAAAAGAAGATAACAAGTCTACAAGAAAGGAAGAATACTCGAATAAAAAGGCCTCTCTTTGATTTCTATTTTACAGATAGCAAAAGAGTCTATTCCCACCATTGAAATTTGTCCACTACGATTTACACTGAATTGAGAAACATGAACCACAAACAATAATATCATTGGGTGCATAACCTTACGCGAGTAAAGACAGTATGTCTGCTCTCATCATTGACAAGAATCTTAAACCTCCTGGGTGCGTGTTCAACCGTTCAAAAAGAACTTCATACATTGGCTTGAGAGAGTGCCTCAAATTCAGCTCAATCCTATAGAAAGCAGAAAATGATCCTTCCCCTTCATGCACATTTTCCGCAGGCTTATCATCTAAAGCAATTTGGTAATCCAGCACCATTTTCCAAGAACAAGTTAATTAAAGACCAAATCACTCATAAAGAACAAACAATGACAAGCAGCTTACTGCTTGGAAGCTCAAGCCCAAGATATTGCTTCATCAATTCACGAACTTGCTTCCGATTGAGATCATATTCAGTAGCAAGTGTCAGCAGTAACGTCTGACGGTTCTCATTGGAAAGGCCGAAGTATCCCTGCATTCTTACTATGCAATCAGTACCAAAGATACTTTGAATAATTAATGGCATGACTAGATACTAAAATCACCTCAGAGAAATCATCCAAGGCAGCATCTAGAATCTCCGTCTTGTTCATTGATATAGCAGCGTGCATTGACTCTTTCACTTGCACAAAGTTTCTGAAGAAAAGCACTCCTCAAGTTTAACATTTCTACAACATGTAATAATATTACAGTATCTTTTCTTTGTTCCATACAAAGAAAGATCATACATCAACAATGTTCAAATTTACTTTTTAATGGAGGAGCATATATCTAAATTTCTCAGACTTGATTTGTGTGAAAACCCATTTACAGCAGTATCCTTCTCTATTCCAATAGGTAACTGGAACATGAGAAAATTTTGAATCATATTCTATTTATCCATCCACTAAAGCCATATATACTTAGGATATAGAAAGAAAGAATCCAATTTGAAAAAAGTAGACACTCAATAATACTATTCTTCAAGTACCCTTTGCATCTGCATTATATCAAAAGTTGAAGTCTCCGTGTGAGTAGAATATTTAAACTCACACAGAACTCATTTCACATAAGGAGAAATGAAGATCCAGACCATAATTTACACCAAACTAGGTCACAATGACGACTTGCATATGTTACTTGTATTTGACAGGGTCAAATCCTATTTGCTTATTCTTTAGGTTTCCCATATAATACCATAGAATCGTTGAACTCTGAACCGCTTATTACTTTCTTGATCATCACTAATTCAACACAATTTTCTGCTACTACTTACAACCCACTTACTTGAGTTATGACTAAAATCCCATTTACACTAGTGTGCATTCATCAAAAACCGCGTATTCAAACAATATCCACATCGATCAAGAGCAATTCAACAGCTAGTACAGCTTAACCGAGCACAAGCACCACACATATAACATAAACCAAAACATAAATACCATACAGTTTCCATTGCAAAAAAAAAAAAAAAAAACAAACACGTTCTCTCTTTGCGCAGAATTAATAATCCAAAAACTAATTCGAAAAAATTGAATTGCAAAAGGTAAGTACGATTGCATACGTGTGGGAGCTGGTGGAGGCATCCTGAGAAGAAGAAGAAATTTTGCTGTTACCCTTCATCAGAGGAATTTGCATCTGGTTAATTCTGCTCTGCTCATTGAGAAACAGAAATTCAGCCATCAAAATACACGCACACAAAAACACACACAATAGTGAATCAAACAGTGATTGAATAAAGCGATTAAACAGGAAAATAATAATTGGATGGAAATTGAAAGAAGAGAAATGAGATTGCTTAAAATAAAAGTGAAAGCAATAAAGAAGTTACGGTGGAAGGGGAAAGCGAGCGCATTCTGGTGCGCATCAAAATAGAGAGCTTTTCTATTCTTGTTCATATTTAATTTAGACAAAGTTTTTTTTTTTTTTTTTTTTTTTTTTTAAGAGCGACAGATGTTGTACTATTCAAAGAATGGAACACTGCCCGCGGCTTTCACGTCTTATACGATCATGGAATCAAGTCAACACACGAGTTTGATGGGCGCGTGAATTGTCGTTGCACGAATCATGTATTGTTAATCCATGGTATAGATATGAATATTATAAGGGCCTGTTTGGTTGGGGGTTTAGGTTGGTTTGGAATTATAAACCAACCTAAACCCGTGTTTGGTATCATGGTTTATGGCTCGAAAATTTGAGGTGGTCCGGGCTTAAAAATTGGGTCTAGGTTGTTCTACTGTCCCTTTTTTAAACCCACCAATTTTGGTTGGTTTAAATTTGTATGAACAGTAAAAATCGTGCAAATACAATATTGCCCTTACTGTACACAAAATTATGACAGGTCTGTCCTTCTAGCACCAAAAATTAACAGAATTGCTACCGACTCAATTGGGATATTAAATTATATATATATGAGTTGGTCTTGTGTGCACTTGGTGTACATGCAATCCGGGTCGACCCGGTTTTTGACCCGGATCCGCGTGTTTTTGAATTTTCCTTTTTTTTTTTTTTTACTTCAGGTTGTGACCTTTATGTTGTAAATGTGTGACCTTTATGTACAACTATTATGACCTTTAGAGACTGTAACTTAGAAAAAAAATGAAGATTTTCAATATAATTTGAACTTTACACCTTTATGTGATATCAATGCGACTTTTATGTTATATTATGTCACATTTATGTACAAATATTCTGACCTTTATATAATATATAAAAATGCATAAAGGTCAGAATATCTGTACATAAAGGTGACATAATATAACATAAAAGGTCACATTAATATCACATAAAGGTACATAGTGCAAATTGTGTTAAAAATCTTCATTTTTTTCCTAAGTTACAGTGCATAAAGGTAGAGACAGTTGTACATAAAGGTCACACATTTATAACGTAAAGGTCATACATTTATAACATAAAGGTCAGGACAAAAATTTGGGAAAAAAAATAAAAATAAAATAAAAACTCGCGGATCCGGATCGGATCGACCCGGATTGCACGGATCTTAGATCCGTGCACCTGGTGCACAGGAGTGTTTGCCTATATATATATATATATATATATATATATATATATATATATATATATATATATATATATATATATATATAATTAATTTAATTAATGGATTTTGAATTATTAAAAGTAAGGGCACAATCATCATTTCATGTTTTTTATCAATCCTAACTGACAAAGCAAACATAAAATTTAAATTAAACCCACATTTGCAAACTCATAATCATTCAAACCAAACATAAAATTCAACTCAAATCTATTCCAAAACCTACATACCAAACACTCAAAAAGTGTTATTTTGTCTTCTATGAACAGTAAAAGCCCACAATTCTTAATCCACCTAAACAATCCCACCCCGCGAGCCAAAGGATTTTATCCAAAAAAAAAAAAAATTTAACTCTTTTTTTTTTTTAGTTACAATATGGTGCGAGAATTTCTTCGATTTTTTGATCGAAATATATCAATTCAGAGTTTGAAAAATTGAAAATTATTAAGTTAATATTTTAAATTCTAAAATTGTTGATATCACTATCTCGTTCTGTTGTAGAACACGTTGTTTTAATTAAAAAATTTAGTGTAAATTTTTTAATCCTTATTTTATTAGTTATATAATTGTCTATTGAGTGTTCATTAGCTAGTTGAATTAAAAATTTATTGTTGAATGAAATACGAAAATATTATATGAACTATCAATGTTTGAAGGTAGAATAAGTCAGTGTGCCGTTGAGGTACAAATCTAAAATTCATGCCTCGCCCCGACCCAACCACCACACATATATACATACAAAAATTTATATACTCTCACGTACGAATCCTTAAATTCGTACTCTTAAAGATATTAATTGTATACTCATAAAATATTAGTTGCATACTCATAATGTAGTACTTGTATAGCTGAAATATATGTTTACATTTTTCTTGTTCATAAAATGTATTAGTTGTATATTCATAAGCTATTAGTTGTTTACTCATAAAGTATTATTTGGTCAAAGTATCAATCTCTAATGAAATAGACCTTTAACATCCTTCCAAATTTTTCGATGATAGCATATATGCTATCTCCGGCAAGGACTTCCTCTTTCATTTGGCTGGCTGAAGCTTCTCATCATGTTTTTGCTGAACTAAGCACCAACTCATATGGATGTGTAGACTCCAACATGGTTTTTGGTGGTTCCTGGCTTCTCCTTGGTTGTTTTCTTTGTTGAGTTTACACATTAGTTCTTCTTAACTTTTAGAGTTCAGGACTTTTGTTGTCTTTCCTTTGGGAATAATTGGTCGAACGCCTCTTTGAAATATTCATTCTTGGATCTATTGGATCCCATTGGTAACTTTATTATTATTTTTTTTTTTTTTTGCATATCTGAAACTTCTTGTTGGATCTCGAATAGAGATGTAAACATAATCTCCATCTGACCCATAGGCGCACTTGATGATTTTCCGGATCTCTCTAAATTTTTGGAATTTTTTTTTCTAATCTTTGTTGGACATAATTAAATTGATAGTCCTGAAACTTGTTTTATCTCGACAATATTTTCTACATAATTTTTGATTTTTCTCCTCCGTTGCGCATAAAAATCAATATTGTAAATATAAATTATATATTATTTCTTCAATAAACGTAGGTTTTAATATCATTTCGGCACGAATCAATCACAAGACAAATGAATAGGAAAAGATTGAAAAAGTAAAAAAAAATTGGATATAGCAAAAGCAAAAGAGTCCCATGTGGTGTTTGTGACTTTACTCATTTTTTAGGACTTTCTCAAAAATTATATTTTATTAAAAGAAATTGAGATTCACATTATTTATTTAAATTAGCCAATTTTCTTATATGCAAAAGTGAAACCAAACAATGAACTTTTCCGACAACCTATTACACTTTGTAAAATATAAAATCGTAAAACAATTTTATTAAAAACATCTAAAATTGTTGTGAAATACATAAACATGTTTAAAATCTAATTTTTTTTGAAATACATAAAGTCATCAAACCAAAATCTAAAAGACTAGAAGCTAATATTTATTATCTTTATTATATATATAAAAATCTAAAAGACTAGAAGCTAATATTTATTATCTTTATTATATATATAAAAGTAAGACCAAAAGGACACATGTCAATCATACATCATTCTCACATTAAATATAGCTAATTAATTACTTCAATTTTTATGTTACTAAAAAACATTAATAAATAAAATAGAAATGTTATAATACATGGGATTTTATAAGAAAATAAATTAAATTTAGTAAAATTAGAAAATTTTAAATATTATTTATACGATAAAATTAAATTTATGATTTGTATAATACACATCACTTAATTTAATAGTAAATATAACATAATTGTATTAAATAATTATTTAATTGTTTGCATTTGTAGAGGATCATAAATAATGTTTTTTATTTATCATCTTGAAAAGAATATATATATATATATATATATATATATATATATATATATATATATTATCTATTACATTAATCAATCCACCCATCATATTTATGTATATATTTTCTCTAAATTTGTAAATTTAAGAAATTTAAAATATATAAATAAATTTTTATTATTGAAGTCTAGCATATGTTCCATATTAATGTTTCTTAGCAACAAAAAATTTGAATCATTAATCAGTCATATTTAATGTAAAAATAATGTGAGCTTGCCAAGTGTCCTAGTGATCTTACTTTTATATATATAAAAATAAAGAGAGATATATATATATATATATATTATATTTTTTTTTATATTTTTATATTATATATTATATTTTTTATATAATTTTTATATTATATATATATATATATTATATTAGTCAATGTAGATTTTTTCATCTAAGATTTTTTTTTAAAAATTAGGTCTACAGATTATATTATATATGTCATAAAATAAATGCATATAATACACAAAATTATTTAAATAATTATTTATTCCGGATATCCAAAATAAAGTTAAAACAAAATCAAATCTCAAACAAAAAAGATATTTATCTTAAAAATGCAAAAATCTAAAAATAGTTATTTTCATTTCAAAAATAGATTATATTGCAAATATATTGTCTCAATCTGTTGCAACAAATCCGGGTATTATCTCTTATTTTGGATTCATCCACAAGAATTATACATTTATCTCATCATACAGGTTAATAATAGGAATAATTTAAATGATTAAATATAATTAGATAAATCTTAAAATATAATTAAAAAATATAAAAAATGGTGGTTTGTATTAATTTCTTAAAATGATGCATGCAATCTAAATATTAACAAAAAAATCAAATAGTTTTAAGCCTATCAATTTTAGATATGATTGATAGATTTTTTAGGAAATTTGAATATTTAAAAGATTCAGCTTCGTTTTTTAGGATAAAATCTATTTTTAGGAAGAAGAAGAAGAATGTACTCAAAACAATGTCGAATTGTATTCGGTCAACAAAGAATTTCAAAGCGTCACATTGAAGACCTCCCCACAATTCATTATCGAAGCTGATATATGACAAATCTATCATAAACATTGACTACTGTATTGATTACATCATCTCCGGCAATCTATTGTTATTGCTATTGAATCATATAGTTATTGAGGAGGAAGAGAACTTATTATTAAATAAAGTTGAGAACATAGAGGTGAGGATGTCTGTAAATGATTTTTTCTATAAAATGTTGGGTTGGTGAGAGCCATTGTCTATCAAATGATTCCTGCGATCACAGGAAAATACAAAATAAATAAAGGATAGGAATATCCACACCCCCAAAAGATTTCTAAGCACACCCCAATATTTTTTAAATTATTTCTCTTTTCCAATTATACCCTTAGATCTAATTTTCAAATCATTTAAGCTATTTCCAAGCACCATTTTACTAATTCCAATCCATGTGCCTTTTACATTTTTCCATTCCAAATATTGATTGGATCCGAATTCTTTAAAGATTGATTTTCTCCAGAAATAAGTATATAGGCTGGAATACTTTTCTCGTGCTAAAACTGTCTAAAAAACAGTGATCTGGAATGAGTAACAGTGATCTGGAATGAGTAACAATGCCACGTACAAAATTTCTTCGGAAAATTGATATTTAACTGATCGCCCGAAAAATGGTATCAGAGCCTAGGTTTATTAAGAATTTTTAAGTTATATTTATTATGTTTATGTAATTAACCTTTGGTGAGGAGAATTTCTCGCGAAATATGAATCTGGATGCTTACCATATAGGAGATATCGTCAAATTTTGGCGATGTACGAACGAGAACACCAGGACCAGGTCATATATTAGCAGAACCAATATGTTGATCAAGAGAATACAAGAGCCGACAAGGAAACCTTAAGGCAATGCAATAGAAGAGCAGAATATTACATGGGTTTCCTTGCAGGAAACCAGATGTTATATACCGAACTAATAAACCTTCAGGAAATAGTTCATCAAAATTATTGATGACAGAAGGAGAACCTAGATGGATCGAGATACTTCCAGACACATCTAAGCTCTCTCAAGATCTTAGAGAGATCCAGAAGACGGTGCAGAATTATGGCAATCGCCATAATCATCTACCAACACAAGTTCATCAGATCCAGAACCAGATGGAGATGATGGTGAAACATCAGAAGGAGACTCTTGAAATCCTTCATGATATTCAAAAAAGAGTCAAGAATCTGGAGGACAAACCAAATCCTTTTGGAGGAAAAAGACGCATAGATTTCGGAACAGTTCCCTATTTACACCAAAAAGGAAAATCAACCGAAGTTATACGACAAATGACCCAAGATGAAAAGCTTCTGGCTATCATCAAAGGAGAATCCATCACAAAATAAAAGGTGATGGATATGGAGAAGATTAATCTCGAAGATCTACATGAACTTGCCGAGTCCTTTGCAGGATTAGGGATTGTAGATCTAAAGATGAATATAGGAGATGGTTCAGCTTTGGTTACCCGTGACCAATACCAAAGACCACCTCCACAACCACCAGTGGATCCCAACATTGCAGAAAGTTCAGGTTCACATCAGATGGATGAACCAATGCCGCACGCTGGAGATTTTACTACAAGAGGAGATCCAATTGTTTCAGGAACTCGACAACGTTCCAGAAGGCCAAACTCATGAATACGCCTTATGGAAAGTCACAGCTAGATCCTATACATCTGTATGGATTGATGTTGAATCTAGATATCCTAGATTTCAAAAATCGAGAAGTCCTTATCGATGATTGGGCATCGGCGATGAGGATTGCAGCAAGTACCCTTGACCTTACAAATGAAGGATTCATCTTACTCCTTGAGATGAGTCTTGAGGGATCTTTAAAGACCTCATGGGACATGACATCACCAGAAATGAGAAATGACGTTACTTCTGGTGAGTCATTGAAAGGAATTGTCTATAATATGGTAAAATTATTCAAAATTCATTTTATCGGCATAGGCTATTTTGAGGGAGTGGAAGATGAGAAAAGAAAAAGATACAAACAAGCCCTCTACTGTCTCGAGTTACATGATATTTGTCATATTGACGAATACATGAAGTTATTCATCGAGTACCGATGGAAGTCCAGGGTGGATGATAAAGAAACTTCACAACTTTTCTTTGTGAAGATACCAAGTCCCTGGAGAGAAATGCTCATCAGGGAGTACAGGAGTGCATAAGATTTGGATAATGTGGCCAGAAGAATGTCTTTCTTAAAGGCCAAGTTAGCTGAATGGTGCCACCAGGCAGCACTCTACAAGAACTACAAGAGACTCCGAGGAATCAATAAAATGGTTCCTCTATGTTGCGAAGATAATGACATCTCAACTGTTGTGGGAGGTCAACCACAGAGGCATAAAAGGAGGAAACAAATAAGTCATCCTTATAGTCGTGGAAGCAACAACAACAGAAGGAGTCATAGGTGTTCATGGAGACCTAAAAGGATGTGGTCAAAACAAAAGGCCCGAAGTTACAAATCAAGGCAAAGACCAGCACCTAGCAGGAGTAGAGTCTCTTCATCAGGCTCAAACCAAGGAAGTTCCAGCAGAACTTCAGGAAGAAGAACTTTCAGGCGAGCTCACACCAGAGCTAATGAGAGTTTTAAAGACTGTAATTGCTGGACATGTGGAGCAAGAAGGCATATCTCAATAGATTGCCCGGACAACCAAAAGAGGGGTATTAGACAGTTCGAAGCAACACCAGAATTCAAAAAAGTTGTCTACTATCAAGATCTTATACAGGTGTATCAATTTGAAGATTTACCCTCAGATGAAAGCATCTATGAAGAAGAGATTTATTCTGATCATGGAAGCGAGTCATCTTCTGAATCAGAGTGAAGAAGAAATTCTTCAAACAACAAAAGAAGATATGTCAGGATATCTTTCTCACACTAGGGTTTCTCATAAAACCCTTATGATAATTATGAAGGAAGATCCAAAGCTTTAGATGTACGATAATTTTACCATTGGAGCTATGGAAAAAGCATTGGATAAATTTGGGCTTCGTAATAGAAAACACCAAATTATCCATAGAGTTACTACTAGAGAATTTGTCATCCCAATGGAATTCACTAGTAACTTGATCGAGATGCAATTGATCCATTACCAAGAAGTTCAGGTGTCACACCCTCATCTTAAATATAACTAGACTTGTAGTAAATTTTCATATAAAAGACCTATAAATGAGCGTGTGCATTGTTTTTTTTTAAATAATAACATAATAACCTTCCTTAGACATGAAAACGGTTTAAGCATGTTTCGAAACGTGTACGATAGTATTAACCACACTTGGCTTTATATTTACATATTTAAACATATCAGAGTACGAGAATAAAAAGGTCAAGATACATTATCAAAATATATTATTTAAAGCAAAATAAGCCCATAGCATAGCCCAACAGGTCGTCATCTATGTACATGAGTGCTCAGAATCCTACAGGAGCTCCATAGCTTGCCCGGTACATCCATAACGTTATGTATCATCATGGTTACATACAAAACATAAATTACGTGAGATAAATCTCAGTAAGCAGAAATTATGCATGATAGTAGGGTTCTTTACAATTCCTTCTCTTGAATCCACTTCTCGAATCACCTATTTCATTTTTTTTTCCCACTCAAATACTCAACTAATTCATTTCTAAAATATTTTGCGCACACAACACCCACCTCGCGCACACAGCGCCAATTTTATGCACAGAACACCAACCTTGCGCACACAACCCCCAAACCTTGTGCACACAGCGCCAATTTTATGCACACATCACCAACCTTGCGCACACAGCACCCCAACCTTGCACACACAGTGTCAAATTTTGCCAACCTTACACACACAGTACCAATTTTGCCAACCTTGCACACATAGTGTCAAATTTTGCCAACCTTACACACAAAGTACCAATTTTGCCAACCTTGTACACACAGTGCCAATTTCATTCCCTTTTTGTCAAAACACATCATTTGATAGGACCCACAATGTCATTTCACAATAATCATTCAACTATGAAATTCATTTCGTAATAATCATTGAATTCGCAGGTTCATCTATTTTACGATAGCCACTGAACGACAAATTAAAACTTGTAGAACACGTAATATACATGTATCATCAATTAACACAAATAATTCACAAAATACCATTTTATACTTTGTAGTTATAATAAATTTCTACTTACCTTGTCTCCCAAAATGATTATTCCAAAATCTCTTTATCTCTTATGCTAACACAACTGATCTAAAATTATAAATAAAATATCATTACTAGATTAATAGCAATAATATCCTGATTAAATAACTTTAGAAGAATCCATGATCTGTTCATTTTAAACTTAGACAATTCGTACAAAAATTTGATTAATCAACTTATAAAATAATCATTATGAAACAAGTGTATACACATATATAATCAAGTTTCTAACAATTAACTTTTTCTTTCTTAACTCATATCATGTAATATCTAAGACCATACTTCATAAATGACCAATTAATTTAGATTACTGAATGAGATTAGCAAAAAAAAATATTAACCTCATGAATAAGTGTAAAACGAATATATTCTAAGTAACAAAATATATTAAAATATTAATTTTCTCAATTGAAGTTGCTTTATTAATTAATATATAAAACTTAAGGCATAACAAATTAACCATTTTCATCCAACAATGAACGTTTTAGATTAATCAAACTGAATTTCTCAAATTATAAAGTAGGCCTTGTAGACAAATAAAATATTTAATCCTTGAGTTATGGAAATACATGCACCATTTTAATATTCCAACAAAATTATTAATCCTATATAATTAAATTATACAAACATAATGATAATAGTACTTATCGTATTGATTTAATTCCTTATAATAAAATAACTAAACATTCCTTATAAACTCACTTTATTTTGATTAATACTAGTATAAGTCACGTGCGATGCACATATATATATATATATATATATATATATATAAATTTTACCATTTTTATGTGAAAATGTTGAATACGAAAATAATAAATTTTATTAGAGTAATTTCAATCCCAAACATGTTAACCATATGATGCACGATCATAAGATATTTCCAAACTAATGTAAAATGTTAATTTAAAAAAAAATTTAACGTCAATTGGTACCCAGTAACCCATATAATGGGTGGGCATATAAATTTATAAGTGATGTAAGTTAATCTTTTCAAAATTTATTCCTATTAAGCATATGAAATATTATGGTTCCAAACATATGAAATATTTACCATTTTGTACATTTTGGTTTGAGATTTAAATTTCAAAATAATTTTCTATGATGTAAAACGTTTTCCAAAAATTATGGGTCAACAACAATCATAATTTAAAGTAATTAACATAAATGTTCAATTATAAATATCATATTTATCATTTCATTTTATAATTTGATAATTTCTTTATTTATTCCATATTTAGGATGTGGCTTTTGGATGGGAAATTCATTGTCTTTCTATTTTATGTCTTTCAATAGTTGACTTAATATATTATAATTTAGATTAAATCCATTAAAATTAAATAATTATTATTTTATTTTTAATTCATTTCATTAGCTAAGCACAATATTTTAATTATTATTATTCTTCAAATTAGTATTGTGGAATGTATTATTTCATTAGTCTAATTAAATTATTCTTTGAATTTCAAGTATATTATACTAGTGAAGTTGTCATTTAATTATCTATGTATATTAAAGATGTAACACCCCTTCCGGTAGGGTAATTACTTATACCAAATTATGCTTAACTTTCAAACTATCATTATGATTTTTTTTAAAACAGCGAAAATAATTTTGTTAAGAAACATATCAGAGTTTTAAAACGGTCTAAAGCATCAAAAAAGAATTAAATTGTTTCTGTAAAACTTCACGTCAAAAGAACTCAAAATAAAGTTTACTTTGCATGCAATTTAGAAAGCTCTTAAACATCTTAAACCAATTCCGAGGCCGTCCCCACCAATCACGCTTTAGCGCTGCTACCTCCTCGCATCACATCTTACCTTTGCCTTTATTTGCAGTATGAGATAACACTATAAGCAAAAATGCTTAGCAAGTACATCCCCTATCTCACAAAACATTTTACTTTGGAACTTAAAAGAAAACACTAGAAACATCACTCATAAAAAATAATTAACTCTTATACTTGAAAATAATATACTATGAGCCCAGACATAGTACCAATGCGCGCAACTCCGAAGAATCCGGGGTAGCTAGTCACCGAATCCAAGCGGAGCAACTCAATACTCATAGGGCAGCCTCGGGGCCCTTAACTTCTCTAGTGGGCGTCTCGGTGCCCGGTACCAGTCTCTTAAAAATATAGAAAATAAAACCATATATATATATATATACTCTATCTCGAAATACTTTTCTCACCTTTCGTAGAACAAAAATACTTGCATCTTGTACCAGATCAAACATATGGAATCACCATACTTAACAAAACATCTCTTCACATTCACATAAATCATAAATAAAAACTCACGAAGCATTTAACCATCAACTCATTAAAGCATACTCACATAAAACATAAATAGCACTCACGTAATTCTGCATAATTGTTGTGTGAAATCGCAAGTGTACGGTATCGTGACAAGTAGTAAAATGATAAATCAAGTATCGTTCCCACAGAGACTAATTAAACTAGACAAGTACCAAAATAGGGTAAGAATTAATCTATTTAGACAATCCATTAATGAGAATTTTCACTAATAAACTAACTGATGCACTTCAAACAAAACACGCAAGAATTAAGAAAGAAGATTTGATCAAATATGAAGAAAACATAGGGCTTCTGACTTCACCATAACCATTCTTATGCAAATTGATTCAATCAATTGATTCTAATTAATTTACGTTGTTAACAATCAAGTTCTCTAATGCAATTGCTAGTCTTTCTCAAGCACCAACAAATATACCCTAGTAAGATAATTCTTATCTCTCGATCTCGAATCTATCAGACTAGGATTCATTAAACTCTCAAGAACTCTATGGTAATTGCACAAAACCTGTAAATATCTCTATCTTACAACATTTTATGGCATTCTAATTTAATGGCAGAAATAGCTATCATCTCTCGATGTCAAGCCAGATCCCTAAATCATGCAAGAATTGGCCAGATAATTGCAAGCATTAATAACAAATTAGAACACTCAACAACCGCAAAATAATCGAGAATCAATTATCAAGAAATCAAATATGCATATTCATGGTTAGGCTACATCATAAACCCTAGATATGGAAATTAGTTCATGACTAAAACAAAAGAGAACAAAAAAATAATAATTTCCATATCCAAAAGTAATCAAGTACAAAGGAGAAGAAAAACTCAAGATGATGTGTGTTCTCCTCTTTTTGTCTCCCTCTGTTCTGTGTTGTGCGTCCTCTAGGTCTAAGATAATGAAAATATATATATATATATATATATATATATATATATATATATCAGATTCTTTCCTAATATAAGGAGTATGAATTAAAAAAATCCCTAAATTAGAATAATTTACGCGCCTTGCAGGACGCGTCTTCAGAATTTCAGGACACATCTTGCACTTCTCTTGATAGCTGCTAGTTGTTTCTTCAGTATTTTGAGTGTGACTTGAGCAAATGGACTCCAAATCACTTGATTCTTTCACCATTAGATCCATAACTCAGAGCTCTACAACTTTTCAGTTCATCATGACACTAAAATCCCATTGAATCTCATCCGAATTATGCCTCCAAGATCAGCAACCTGCACCAAGATATCATATTTGAACTCATTCTTTGTCTTCTCTAGCTTAAATCATCTCCAAGCCTTCCAAACTCTAAAAACCTGCTAAAACACACAAAAGTAGATGTAAATGACCATCCAACAATAGAAAACAAGTAAAAATCCAAGTAGAAAGCGATAGATAAAATGGTACAAAACCAACTTATCATTAATCATTAAACAATCAAAACAAAACTACTTATATTGCAGGTGAGAGATGTACTTACCTTAAACTTCCAAATTTCACTCTACCTCAAGATCCTTAAACACCTTCTAAACTTTCTTGACTGAATCTATAACGCAACAGTTCGTAAAGAAAATTAATGAGAATTAAATTGTCTAATACTAAGATCAGTATTAATCTATTTATGTTTTAACATCAATTCGTTTTCTTCTTATGGGTTTAAACTTCCAACTAAACCTAATATTTATTCTTAAATTTGAATGTAATGAAGTTGGAAGGTATTAGCATTGAAATAACAAATTAGTCTCATTATGCATAATGATCTAGAACCACAATGCAGAAACTAACAACAACTAAATTATAAATTAAACCTGTACATCATGTCAACGTTTTGCAAAAGTATTGTTATTATTATTTTTATTCATTTTGTCCTAATTCAAAACAAATTCTTATCTTTCATCATCATTACTATCCCTATGTTACTATTATATATATATATATATATATATATATATATATATATATATATATATATTTAAGGCAACGACTAGCTACTGTTATTAGTCTTTCAATCTCTCAAACTTCATAAATATGAAACATTCACACAAAAATATATTATTCATAACATGCAAAACTAGAGCCGCCGATCCCATGTTATAAACTAATTAAGGTAATACTATATATATAAAACTTCTTCCACTCAAATTATTTATTTTCGATTCCATTAGCAACAACGAAACTGTAGGCCCCAATTCCTTTTAATTATTTACCTAGATTTATAATTGTTTTCCCCCATAATTGTTTATCACAAACACAAAGACATAATTATAAAGGCACAGAAACTAGATTAATTAAGAATAATACCAGATGGTGACGACTTCAAATTTCAAGCTTCAAATAATGCTTCAATTTCACTTCTTCCTTCTCTCTTTTCTCGTTTCTTTCTGTATTTTTCTTTTTGCAGCTGAATTAATAGGTAAACCCTTAAGTGAGATTACTAAAACCTAAATATCTCATTTGGATTCTTTCTCTCTCTCTTAGAAGACGTGGACTCCCTATTTTCCTCAACAACCTATTTCTCTTCTTTATCTCAGTTAAGGTTAATTTAAATTCTAGAGATTTATTCCTAATCTATTAGTTATTAGAGTCCTAATCACATTAGACATAGTTTATATACTATCACATAACTCATTTCACTATAATTTATTATAAAGTCACAATTGGATAAATGAAAATTCTATTACTCGTAGAAGAAATATTAATTTGAAATTTGGGGTATTACAAAAGAATTGGTGTTGCATTTGTCATAAGCATACATGTCAAAAGATTGTGATAAAATCATCTTTGAAAAGAAAATTTGTTTTGCAAAATAGAAACTCTATCTTTGTTTATTCCGCTGCATACTGTGATTACGAGATAGGAACCTGATCAGCATTGTGCCAGGTTACTGACTTGAGTCAGGTTACTGTTTCTTTATAGAATCAGGAACCTGTTCATAGAAAAGTTTTCAAAAGTTTGTCAAATCGATAGAGGTTCATTCACCCCCCTTGAACCTCTGACCACTTGGGACCAACAAAAGTAATTCGGTAAATAATAATCAATGAAAGTTAAGTGGTATAGTGATGACATAGCTCTTAGAAGGATTAGAGTTCAACTTTGCTTTTACTTTTTATTTATTTATTTTTTGACTATTTAGTCATATTACATAGATTTATTTACATATAGCTTCTTTTTTCCCCTTATATACGTATATATATTTATTTATATATGTTTCAATACCTAAAATATTGAAATATTATAATATTAATTTTTTTATTTAATATATTTAAAATAAATTAAATTATTAATAATGGAGAGATTAATGATTAATATATTTATTAATGTTTAATTTAATTTCAATTTAAGACTATTATAAAATCTACAAATGTACATATTTTTAATATGTCCTCAAAACTATTTTTGATAATGAGTTAGTTTATACAAGATAATTATAATGCAAATAATAGAAGATCAGAAAATATTTTAACTTGTGAAATTTAATTTAATTATAAAATAATATTAATATTGCAAATTAAATCATTAATATATTTATTAATGTTTAATTTAATTTCAATTTAAAAATATTATAAAATTTACTAATGTGCATATTTTAATATATTCTCAATTTTTTTCCTTATATACGTGTGTGTATATTTATATATGTTTCAATACCTAAAATATTGAAGTATTATAATATTAATATTTGTTTATTTAATATATTTTAAAAAATTAAAATATTAATAATGGGGAGGTTAATGATTAATACATTTATTAATGTTTAATTTAATTTCAATTTAAGACTATTATAACATCTACAAATGTGCATATTTTTAATATGTCGTCAAAAATATTTTTAATAATGAGTTAGTTTATGCAAGATAATTATAATGCAAATAATATAAGATCAAAAAATATTTTAACTTGTGAAATTTAATTTAATTATAAAATAATATTAATATTGCAAATTGAATCATTAATACATTTATTAATATTTAATTTAATTTTAATTTAAAACTATTATAAAATTGACTAATGTGCATATTTTTAATATATCCTCGATTTTTTTAATAATGAGTTAGTTAATACAAGATAATAATAGTGTAAATAATATATATAAGATAAGATCATAAAATATTTTAACTTTTCATATTTAAATTTGATTATAAAATAATATGAATATTGCAATTTGACAACCCATAAAAAGCGTTGCACAAAAGGGTTGTCTATTGGCGAAAAAATGTGAACAAAAACAACACAATAAAAAGCATTGCACAAAAGGTTGTCTACAAGCAAAAAGTATGTTGAAAGACAACACTCAAAAAAGCGTTGCACAAAAAGGTTGTCTATTAGCGAAAAAATCCACTGAAAGACAAGTACCACTTGATTGCGCCACAACAAGTAGTTGGAAGATGATAATTTGATCGTCAAGAGATGCATCAATGTATTAAGAGGAATTATAGGGGTGGAAGTTTCTGCCATGGATGAACAACGAGAACACAAGAGGGAGGAAAAGAATATTTAGCGTAAGGTGATGAAGAGAATATTTAGTTTAAGGATTTTGATGAAGAATTGTAAGGTTTTGGTGAATTTGTCTGATACCATGTGAGAAATATATGAGATCACCATTATGAGGTGATGACAAGAATTCACTATATATTGAGATTAGAGTTGAGAAATATACGTAAATACAACAAGTGTATCTTGACTGAAGGAATTAATTTAAATAATAAAAGATTATATCTTATTATTCCCTATTAGTGATGAACAACGAACACAAAAATATTTGTGTTGGTTACAAGTGGCATAGAGGTTCAGAGGGGTAAATGAACCTTTATCCATTTTTCAAATTTTTTTGAACTTGCTGCATTGTATCTTATAACCGAATATAGTACAGAATGCAGTACAGCTTACTGGGTTAGAATGCAGCGCATCTTACTGTATCAGAGTTCTTAAATATATCGGAAACTTAAACTTTTGATAGAGTTTCTTTTTGAAAACCTTTTCTAAAATATGAGTTTTAGCAAAACTTAAAATGCAATGTGATGAGATATATAATACAAGATATATCAACATAAATGCTAAAAATTGAAAGATAAACACACAAAGACTTATAGTGGTTTAAAGGTGGTATAATCCGTGTACGTCCACTCTACTCCTTCTCTAATGAGAAACATCGTTAAACAAGTTTGTTTTACAAGACTCGACCTTACTAACTATCAACCTAACAAGTTAAACACCTACTAAGATCAAGCTTCCAAACAGGTTACTCAGACCTCAAAGGCAGACCCACTCAGAATCCTAAACTCACACAAAGTTATTACCTTAAACTCCTAAGGTTAAACTCGGCAAGGATCAAGATCCTATCAATTGAGGACATCACTAAAACAACCTAAGCACACAACATAGAGGTTAAACGTATATGGTGTTCTTCAACTGGTGCTTGAAGCAACCTTGATGGATCTTGAACTCATATGCTTCTAAGGCTTGACTGCTTCTTTCAGAGGTTGAGTGACTGAAAACTTTGTGAGTTGAATGCTTGAGAGTTTGAGAGTTTGTTCTTGCTAGAGTATAAGGAATTAGTTTTTCAGTCGTTGCTTCAGTCAATACTTTTTCTATTTATAAGTGAAGAAATATATTCGTTGAAGAGAAACACACTTCTTTAAATTTGAATCATCTTTGAGCTCGCATTAATTATCTCTGAAGAATTGCATTTAATTTTCCTTGTCTTACACTCCAGGTTATATAATGCGGCTGTACTAAGTTGCAGCCTTGTCGCAGTCTGTTAGGCCACGTGTCGACTGGTTACCGGCTCTCGGTATTGCTTCTATCAGTTTGTCTCTACTGGCTAGTAGAGACTTGATTGATCTTCGGACTGCAGTTGATCTTCCTCGTACTGCATTGATTTGCTCTGTTCTAAAAATCGGCCTAGGCGCTAGGCGGCTCCTAGCCGTACCGATTTTTGTTTGTTCGGTCACTTTAGGCACTAGGCGGTCCTAGGCGGAAAAATTCGGCCCTAGGCGGTCTAGACGGAATAATTCAGCCCTAGACGGTCCTAGGCGCCAAATATTTTTTGTTTTTAAATTTCTTTCCTTTACATTTTTTACTTTTTTTTTTCACTTTTTAGCAAAATGATGATATTATTAATGTATTATAGTTTTCTATCAAATTATTATTAATTAATTAGATATAGATAAAAATTTCACAAATTGAAAAATACAAATAAAAATAATTTTATAAATGAGATTTGATGTTTTTACTTGTCCTCCTACATAAAACCAAAACAATATAATATAAGAGTTCCAAAAATATTTTGTAAGGATAAAAAATTAAGAAAAATAGGTAAAATAATAAAAAATTTATTTAATTTAGATACGACACCTAGGCGCCGCCTAGGACTCGCCTAGGAATCCTAGGCACTAGGCGCCAGTCAAGCACCCGACTAGCGCCTAGTAAATTTTAGAACACTGTTGATTTGTGTGTTTTTCAATTCATTCTTTCTATCTTTCTTTGACTTAGAATGCAATACTTGTTTTCTGCAATCTTTGCATTAATGCAACTTTCTGTTAATTTTGTTGTATTCGCTCTACTTGTTGTGTTGTTGCATTATTCTACTTTCAGTATCCAAATATTGTTTTCTTCTGCTTCATTCAGAAGCGGTTTTCTTTACTGCTTGCACTATTCTCTTCTTTGATAAATCGGCTACAGAATTGTGAAATCTTCTATTCTTCAACTTGTTTTTTCGACTCAAACCTAATCTAAGTTTCACTTAAATAGTGTGAAAAATGAGGTACTCTACTTTCCTATTACAATGTTGTTTGTCTCATTAAAATCTAAACATAAATTTTCTAACCATTTGTATGCGTGAAAACATGCATGTTTTTATTTTAAACCCTCCAATCAAACTTAGATCAAGATTTTGAAGCTTTATGCTTTCCAACAATAGAATCATTTTCTATTTCCAACCATTCCCTAAACTACTCCAAATCAAATCAAGGAAGAGTGGTTTTTTATTTAATTATCTCTACATGTAAATCAAGTTGTAATATTGTGTGTCTATTAGATGTTAATTAAAAACATGAAATATTAATTTTGTCGTGTTTAATTACATAGAGTTTCATTTAAACTTAAGTTGTTTGTTCATAAATCACATTTACGGGTTGCTTGTAGTCTGTAGATGATTAGGATAATTTCTCAGAAGAAAAAAATAAACCTCCTTCCAAATCAGCTCACCAGCCCAGTCCACAAATTAACCCACAATACCAGCCCAAAGGACCAAGCCCAGCCATTACTAATAGCCACAAGCTGAGTCTATTGGGCTCATATAATTCTTAAGGCAGGCTAAACCAGGCCAGCTCGGCCCGTCCCATTTGACCCATAATCGAGAATATAAAATTCTTAAAAATTTTAAATATGGAGAATTTAACTTAATCTTCTTAAAAATTGTTATCTTTAATGAGAATTTGATCACATGGGAGGAACCCTGAAAAGAGGAGGAGAAAATACGAACAATATCAAGCTTAAGTCTATAATGGAGAAAATCGAAGACAAGAAAGAAAAATGTTTTAAATGGCAAAGTTATTGCCTTCAAAGCTGTGAGATTGTGGGTGAAGAGTGTATCAAATTATATGGATAGGCTGTATTTTTTTTATCTTCTTTTCAAACTTTAGGGTTCCTTTCTCAAGCATTAAAATAAAATTTTCATTTATGAGTTACTAAAATTATAAATGAATAATAGTTTTTGAATCTTTTTTCTATATTTTATATGTTTTATTTTGCACAGTACTTCAATATCAGATGAATGGAAAGTTGAAAAAAAAAATTGAACAAGACAAATAATTAAACCATTAAGATATTATAATATATATATATATATATATATATATATATATATATATATATATATATAGTATTGAATGTATCAGTGGTATCAAAAATCAAAATATACAGTGTTATATTGGTAAGAAAAAACTTGTAATGCTATTTAGTTTAAAACATGCTTATTGAACTGAAAGTAGTTCAATTTTGGTCATGTATGTAAGACATTTTTCATATATTGATAATCAAGCATCTATTTTTAAATTTTGGTTCGTTATGTTTTAATTTTTTTTAAATTTCAATCATTTTTTGTCAAAATTTCCAAAATCGTTGACGTATCTGTCGGAATTAGGTTGCCAAGTAAACGATTTGAAAATTTCGATCAAAATAGATTGGAATTAGAAAAAATTAAAACATAGACAAAACGAGAGGTTTAGATCCATACATTCGGTCGAGTCGGGCCTGATTTGACCTGGATCAGTGCATTTTACTTTTTTTTTTGTCCTGACCTTTATATTATGTTAGTCATACATTTATGTTATATTAACCATACATTTATGTTATATTAATCATATATTTATGTTCAAATTTCATAACCTTAGTGTAATACTTTAACTTTTTAAAAAAAAGTGCTGACCATTATACTATATTAGTTTTCACATTTATGTTATATTAGTCATACTTTTATGTACAAATATCATACCTTTATATAATACTTTAACTCCAAAAATAAAAAACCCTAATTTCGGCACAAGTTGTACATGTTTACCTTTATGTGATATTACTCATACCTATATGTGATATTATTTATACATTTAAATCAACATAATCATACTTTTATGTAATATATAAATTTACAACTAACATAACTAAAATGTATGACTAATATAACTAAAAGGTATGAAAGATATTAATAGTTGTCTAAAATTTTGTTAAGGTATAGTTAAAAACCTAAAAGATATGACCAACATAATATAAAAGTATGGTTAACATAACATAAATGTATATCTAACATAACATAAAGGTATACATACACTTAGGAGCGAATTTGGGCGAATTTGTGTACGGTCTGGTGGAGCATGCAGGCACATGGTGGGCCGAGTGCATGGTTCCAGATCCGTACAACATGTGTATATAAATTTTTGTAAGACCGAAATTGAAAGAATACTTGGTTGTCAAAAAATGAAAAATATTATAATATATATATATATATATATATTTATAAAAAAACTAATAAATAGATATGTATCCCCTGAAAAAACATGCATGTAAAATCTAATAGTGAATGATATAGTGATATACTGATATACATAATACATATTTATACATTAAACTATATATATATATATATGTTGGGCCCTCGACAATCCGACTCGGCCTAGGGACCGACCCGAGAAGGAGTTTTGCTTGGTTAAACATCAGATCCGGCTAGAGGCCAACCTGACCCAGCCGAGGGTTCCGACCCGGGGAGCCCGAGCTGGGGGTTGACCCGAACAAGGGGGTCAATCCGGGAAAGAAGACTATTCGAGCCCAAGTCGGGTACGAGCCCAAACAGGTAGCCTAGTTAGTTGCCAAGTTGATTCGTGTGCTAGGGTTAGGTCATGATTGAGCCGAGCCTAGTTACTTGATCCGGTATGGTTCAGAAGTATTATCACTCCAAGGCATTTCTGGAGATTATGGACATGACCAGAAATTAAGGTCATTACCCTAGAAGAGCACAAAACACTTAGTCTTGCGGGGAAAGATCTATAAAGAATGAAACAAATCTACAAGCAAATCATATCTAATTTAGATAGGATTTAATTCGATTTTTTCCTTATCTGGACCCTAAAATCAAGAATTTAAGTCTTATTTTTCAAGTTTTTTTTATCTAAAACTTAGTCTATAAATAGGGACTTAAGCCTTGTACAAAGGGTCGGTTCCTCGTATACAAGACTAAAGAGGCCGAACAGAAAAATTGAAAAGTAAATAAAGCAAAATCACTAAGTGCCTACTGGTCGGGGACATCAATTACCCCAACACCAACCGTCTTCTCGGTGCCGTCCTCATCTATCACACCAATCTTGGATGTTTCGCCCACCACGGGTGTGGGTATCGACATAAACTCGATCGGGGCGTCGGAGTGAGCAGATGATCAGAACCCAACGGGAGATACTAAGGGAGGTCGTCCATGATCCCAAAGTAGTATGCCGGGAGGGATTGCCTCTCAAGGTAGGCTGCAAGAGCAGCCATGAAGGGGCTATCGTCCAAAGCCACCTTGATGTTATCCATGAAGGAAAAACGATAGGCCAAAATACTTTCATACTTGCACTCGTTCGACTTTTTATACTTCTGGGCCACAACTATCTTGTCCATGGGGGCGGCCCTAGCAGCTTCCAGCTCGGCCCTGAAAAAAGGAAAAAAGAAAAAATAATACAAAAGCAACACGAAAGCAGAACTAGATTTCTTCCTGAAAAACGGGCATTCTCTTTAGTCAGCTCGGCTACTCGCTGCCGATCGAGCTCACCAGCTTTGGTCATCTTAGCTAACAAGTCCTAAGACGAGGCCAGTTTGACTGAGGGGGTCACATTCTCCTCAGTAGCAGTGATCAGAGCCCTCATCTTCTCACGAAGCTCAACTTTCTTGGCCTCATACTTCTTGAGCTGGTCGAGGTGAGAGAGGTGCCCCCTCCAGATGAAAACAGAGGCCTGGGCCAAAAGTATAGATGTGCAGACGCCCATATTAACTCTAGACATCTGTTTGGCATAACCCTCCAGCTCTTCGGTCCATACCTTAATCGGAGCTTCGGTGGCAGCCTCAAGTCACTCTGGGAGATTCTTTAACAGCTCGGAGTTCGGAGTTTGAACCCAGATGTAGCTGATCTAGAAGGGTGGCCTTCAGCCTAGATACTCCTTGGACCCCTTGACCCTAACGGGATCCCAACCTCAAATGTTCACCGAGCTGGCCAGAGGAGTCTTTGACTCCCAAATCCCACTCCTTCCAGAAGAGAAGTCGATCCAGAGTCGGGTAGGGGACTTGCCTGCATCACTTGGCAACTCCTCGATCGCCCGCGGACTCTTGGCCGGAGCCGAGCCCGAATCAGAAAAGTCATGGCCGGCAGTCGTCATAGCAGAGACGGGGTAATCAGTATCACGCCATTTGCCCCGACCAAGGACCCAAGTAAGCTGAGCCTTTTACTTCGGGCTCGAAGATGGATGCGCTCAATTGGGTCCATCTGTAGAGGAGGCCCTTGGACAAGTAGAAGTGCTGAAAATACAGAACGAAATGAGATAAGTCAGGAAAACGAACAACCAAGGTCAAATCTTGGCCGGCAAGTCGGGGCTAGAATGGCCGAGCCGAGTATCGATCACCGACCATCGATCGAGCCGAGCATAGCCAAGCCGACCACCGTCTAAGCCGAGCATCGGCCACAGAGAATCAACCGGCCGACCAAACACAGGCTGAGCCGAGTGTTGCTTACCAAGAATGGTCCGAGCCGAGCAATGATACCGATCACCGGTCGAGCTGAGTACCGGCCTCCAGGCACCGACCGAGCTGAACAATGGCGCTCGACACCGGTATAGACGAGCACCGACCGCTAGTCACCGGCTCGAGTTGGGCAACGACGCCAGGCACCAACCAAGCCCCTGACAAGCCCGCTGGGCACCAAGCCGAGTATGGGCCGAGCATGGGCCGACGATCGACCACAAGTAAAAAACCGACCCGAGCTCAAGGTTGAACTAAGTCGAGATTGAGCTTAAAATAAAAAATTGAAAGTATATGACGAGCATGGCCAGAAGTTTTAACCCTTACCTGGAAAATTGTTAGGTACCAGAATGAATGGGTAGATGAGACCGGCTCGAACAAGCCTGTCTTCGGTGATCAGGGCTTTGAAGGTCCTCCATTCCTCGATGGTACTATTCTTTAAAAAACCTATCTTTTGAGTGGTGTCGCCGATCAGGAGCTTCCTAGTAGACTTCTGCAAGAAAATGAAATATTAAATGATCAGAAATATGAACAAACATAAAATGTTAAGTACCCTAAGCATCTTTGAAGTAGGTAGGGCATGACACTCAGGAAGAAGGGTCATCCGAGTTCGGCCTGGGGCTCATCCAATCGCCGCCAACCCAAAACCACTTGGACCTCCAATCTTTTACCAAAGAAGGAAGGCTCTTGGTCAGCTGGGGACGGTATTTTCTGGCAGAAATATAGTAGAAATGGTTCCTCAGGCTTGGCACGAGCTTGATGCCGTACATCCATGCCAACTCATGAGGGGTTGGAGTACCGAGATTGAAGGTATGAAAGAGAACAAGGAGGTCCAAAATGGATGACTAGCTATTTGGGTGTAGATGGTCGGGTGCTACTCCCCAATGCCATAGATAGTATGTGAGCGTCAACGGAAGCGGGAAGCGAAGCTCGGCTTCAAGCACCCTCACACTTATAGAGACGCACTTTGACGGCGGCTTGTCCATCCACTTTTTTGGACAGGGCACCTTAAAGGTCACATTATCAGGAACGTCAAAGAGTGTATGCCACTTATCTAGCTCCTTTTGGGACACCACGACCGGGCATGAAAACATCTTAGAATTAGGAGACAGCTCATCAGTCCAACGATAGCGTCGGGGGCCTCGGATCGAAATTCCTTTAGGGATGTCATCGTGACCCGAGCCCGAGGTACCCACTTTCTCGAAACTGCCGAGCAGGGGGCTTAGGTGGGTCCTACCCCTGCTCAGTCAAATATGAGGCCGGTCGCCCACGACCCTTGATCGATTCGAGAATCGGGAGGTCCCACCGATCTACCGACCAGAAACTTGAACAACGACAGAAGTGGCCCGAACAGCGGGTTGAGCAAATCCAGCGTCTGATCGACCTGAATCTGTCGTCGACAAATCCCACCTATCTAGGGGCCCAAAGATGTTGATGAGCCCGAGTCAAACTCGTTAGAGGATTCAATGACTGGGTCAGCGTCGTGGTCGTAGTCCCAAGGCAAGCCACCCTTGGATGATCCATCTTCAGATCTAGACATAATTAAAATGAACAGTAAATTAGAGAAGAGAGATAATTTACCTAGGAGATTTATGCTCAAATCAATCTGATGGGACGATTCTGCAGGGATGAATCTGGTCTTCTTAGAGAGAAAATTTTACAAGGGTTCTGAGTTTGAAAGATGAGAAGTGGAGAATAACTTAGTTTTTCATCTATTTATAAGGAAAACCTAGCGTCTCTTCAACTTTCGAGCATCGAGATGTCGTCACGTGTCATCCAATCCAACCAATAAGAGAATGACACATCATCACTCGAGTTGAGGTCGGCTTGTAAGAGGTCGATTAAGTTAGGCTCCGGTAAGAATGATCTCTCACCACAGTCTAAGGAACTAATGTTGGACCTTTGTCAATCTGACTCGGCCTAAGAACCGACCCGAGAAGGAGTTTTGCTCAGTTAGACGTCTGATCCGACTAAATGCCAACTTGATCCGGTTGAGGGTGCCGACCCAGGTGCCGACCGGCCAGGGGGTCGACTCGGGTGCCTACCGGCCAGGGGGCCTACCCTGCCGAGGGTGCTGACCCGACCAGATGGCCGACCTGTTGATCCGACTAGGTGGCCTTACCGGAGTCCGACCCGAGCAAAGGGCCGACCCGAACAAGAAGGTCGATCCGGGAAAGGGGCCAACCCGAGACCAAGCAGGGTGCGGCCCGAGCCTAGTTAGTTGCCAAGCCGATTCGTGTGCTAGGGTTAGGTCATGATTGAGCTGAGCCCAGTTACTTGATCGGGTATGGTTCAGAAGTATTATCACTCCAAGGCATTTCTGGAGATTATGGACATGGCCAGAAATTAAGGTCATTATCCTAGAAGAACACAAAACACTTAGTCTTGCGGGGAAAGATCTACAAAGAAGAAAACAAATCTACAAGCAAATCATATCCGATTTAGATAAGATTTAATCTGAACTTTTCCTTATCTGGACCCTAAAGTCAAGGGATTTAAGACTTATTTTTCAAGTTTTGTATCTAAAACTTAGCCTACGGAGTTCTGAAATCATTCTAATTCAAGGTTTTTTACTCACAATCTGATATAAAAAAAACGTTATATCCAGTCAAATCTGACCGACCAGAACAAGCCTAACTAATTTGCCCAAGTAGGCACCGAACACTGTCTTTTTCTCATTTTATTCGATTTTTATTGTTATTTATTCGACTCAACTAATCTAAGCCGGATCGAGCTTTTTTTATGTTTGGCTAGGATTTTGCCTTACACAAAATTTGCGTGAACAATATTTATATTTAAATTTAATGTTAATGAATGATCAAGATGAGTTAAGTATTTCAAACCATATCTACAACATCATATTATTAAAATCGCTGCATACAAGGTATCTGAGCTCGTTTTAAAAGTCGACACCATCATCATATTAAAAGCCATTAAAATAGGATTAAGCAATTATGTTAATTTCATTGGTATTAATTACACTATATAAATATTTCTATGAAATCATTTTACAAATATAATTTCGCCAAACGGAATTAGAGAGATGCAAGGTGGGTCAATGAAGTAGATTGGTCATAACCTAATATAACCCACCATATTGCTGGATGGGGCGAGCAACCACCAATATGTCAAATTGTTAAAATCCAACCCATTTGTAGGTCGTGGTAGGCGAGCCAGTCCATCTCATTTTTAAATTTTTTAAAATTTTACTGTTTTTTATACATCATTACTTGCATTATAAGAAATTTTATATCACTATTATTCATATCTCATCTATATATTTAAGGGGAAAAAAGACGGACTAAACCACCAGAAGCTCACCCATATGCGGGCTTATAACCACTAAGGCTCACCTTCTAGCTAGCCTTTAAAATTCTTGGTCCAACCTTCTTTTTTCTTTGGTTGGATTGACCGATCGAACAGACCTAGTTCACTTTGACATAATTCTAAATGAGATTCTAATGTCCTCAATTTAAATTTATTTAATTTTAATGTTATGAGTTATGATAAGTTGATTTATTTGCAAAATTAGATTTTTTAAATCTAATCTACACAACAATATTAGCTGACAAAGCTGCTGACTCCTTGAGGAAGAAATGGGCAATAAACTATGCACCAATTTATCATTATTTTCCTAAACAACCATGATATAAATATTCATCATGGCTGTCATGTCTCCATCAATAATCTCCTCCAACCATATTTAACGTACTGCATATAAATCTTCCAACACATCGTATCGTTGAACTAATATTTGTTGGATAGGAAGAATCAAACAATGAACTATTATTTACTAAACAACTTCAACATATGGACCAATAGTCCTTAAATGATGTATCAAAGTTACACCTATCTAATAATTTAAAAGAAAAATATATCATAATTGGATGATATTAATTAGCATTTAAAAGTACCAATTTAAGTCAAATTTAGTTGCACTGCAAGCCAAAATATACTCAATTAAATAAAAGAAGTCAATTAAATTAAATAAAAGAAGTAGAGGGGAAAATTAATAAACAATCCCAAGTTGAAAAGACACAGAGGCACAGATTATGGGTTAATGAAATTCCAGAAATGTATAACAATAATTGAAGCATTGATGCCACAATGATGGAACCTAACACCTGCTAAATGTCAAAAAGACTGATAAATTTTAGTAAATGAGAACTCAAACTTGGTAAATGTTAGTTTGTGGTTTAATTTTTTTCAATCTAAAATAAATTATTTCTAATAATCTACGTATCTCAGATTGATCTATTTATGAATATCTATAATTACATTAATTTAGCTGTGACTGAAATTTAAAATTCTTTCTTCCCAATTACACCCTTCTTACTTACTCACATTTAGTAATTATATTATTGGAATTGAATCTCTAAACAAGTACACAAATACCACATATACACACACATATATACATTTAAGTTCATTAAATTTGTATATATATCAACTCTATGAAATATAATCATACATAAGTTTTCATAATTCTTCAAATTATATTGTTTTTTTAGTTATTATTTTTTATTAGTGAAATTAAGAAATATATATATATATTATGTAATATAGTGTTTATTCTCTATCTTTATATATATATATATATATATATATATATATATATATATATATATATATAATTTAGGCGGTTGAAAGATTGTTAAATCATTAATCGGGACCTGATAGATAAAACTATCAATTTACGATCTAAAAGATAAAATCATCTATTAAAGACTCACAAAATTAATGATTTGTTTTTAACATCATGTGATTTCTAATTATTTACAAATATCTTTAAAATGCATAGCCTCAAATATGATTGATGAACTTCACGTGCATGGAAAAAAATGAAATACTTATATGTAATAATAATAATAAATCTAAAATTGAAAATTAATATCAAAGATGATGGTGAGTTTTTAAATAATAATTTCATACTTCACGCTTTGTATAATTTACGGGTTAATTTCATTTTTCAATCTATATTGTTCACGTTTTTTAATTTTGTATTTTAATTTTTTTTTTCGATCACAACTAATACTACACGACATGTTTTGTCACTTTTTCAACCCCGACAACATTTTCCGTAGAAAAAGGGCTAACGTGACTTTTGCATGCTAATTAAGGGTTATTTTCATCATTTTCTAGGTCATTAATTAATTCTGCCTCCAAAATGAATTGAGCCCTAATTTTTTTCCCCAATTTCTTCTGCAAATTGTTTGAGAAAATTAAGAATGGTGATGGTTGTGAGGTTCAAATGAAAATAAGATTTATTTAACATTGAAAAAAGTTGAAAAATCAAATTTACTCATGTCTTTGCAGTGCAAATGACGAAAATAACCCTCAGTTGGCAGCAAAAATCATGTGGGCCATTTTTTGCAGGAAATTATTGTCGGAAATTGCAAAAATAAACACAAGTAGTTAGGTTGTGATCGGAAAAAAAAAATTTAGAATGCAAAATTAAAAATATCCCAAAAAAAAAAAACCCTATAGTTATTATCATCATTTTATGAATGGTATCATCATAATTTATCAAAGTAGATATATAAAAGTTGGTTGATTTGATTTTTGTATTCAATTCGTCCACTATTTTCCTTATTAATCTCACGCTCCAACTAATTAAACCTATAGGTTTTTGTTCAAAAAAACTAATTTAACCTATAGATTGGTTGATATACTGTTTGACAATTAATAAATGTCGTGAATGTTGACATTTTACCTATTTAGTCGATCAAAATTATTGTTCCCAGAAGATATCACAGCTCCATTGCTTAAAGTAATTAACTAATGATGTGAGTGATATATGATCAATTGGTGAGTTACTACAACAACTTTCTAGGTTTGAACGAACCAAGTAACCACATATTTACTCCACATAATATATGAACAAAGACATTATATTTTCTCTCACTGTGAAATATTGTGAAATATATTTCAATGATCTCTTGAGTTTTTAACATTTATCATAACTCTTTCAGATTTTGCAAAATAATCAGTCTTTCAAAATATTAACAAATATACTATCCATTCAATATATATATATATATATATATATATATATATATATATATATATATTAGTTTTGTTGACATGGCAGATTAAAAACCAAATTGTGTCAAAAAAAAAATTAGAACTCTACAAACCTTTCACCCTTTCTTCTAAACAATTTTAGCCTACTTATTCAAATTTGTAAAATAACTAATAAAAAAGCATAATTAATATTGGCTTTAAAAACATATATATAAATAACAAAATTTGAAATAAATTATTATTTATTGATGAATTTTGTGGTTATATAAAATAAATTTTAATACACAATACATATAAATTAGTAACGTCGCTTATATACGTGGCATGATAACATTTTAGATGATACACATTGAATTAAGAATTTGATTTGATTTTCCCCACAACACTCAAAACATAACCAAATTTTATTAAATAGAATTAATCTGGTGAGACCGTTAATTTTCACGAGTCAATTCATGATCCACAAGATCATAATTCACGTATGAGTATGAAAAAAATGAATTTGAGTAAGGATAGTTGGGGTTTTGTCTCACAATTTTATATCCGTAAGATCTTTCATTTGAGTTTCTGTAAACTTTTTATTCATTGTTTGGATTGGAAGACTTGGAAGATAATGAGTATGAATTCCATTCATTTTGAACCATTTTGAATGAGATATGAAATTCAATAAAGTGAGTGCAATTATTAATCTTTTGAATTTCAAGTCTATCGAGCAAAAATACCAAGATCATCATTTTTCAAGGAACTACTCACTTGTATTTGGATTGAACAATTTGAGGATAAATCTAAACTCTATAATAATACATTTATTGGTGTTGTTTGGATTAATATAAATTTAATTAATATATATCATTTTCATTTAAAACTAAATTTATAGTAATTTAATTCAATTTGAAACTTACATTTTAACTCGCATGTTTCAAAACTTTTAACCCACACAATGTTCAAATTATTCTCAATTGCTTTGAGAAGAATCCAAAAACAAACTAAATACAAAAAGTACTATTATATGAGATCATTTCATAAATATAATTATGTGAGATAGATTTTTCATCAAATCATCATTCATACTTCAACCCATTCCACAACTATTATATATTTTTATTGGTTATGAATTGTAAGTTGATCAAAACGGTCTAATAAATAATTTACTTCAAAAAAAAAAAAACAATCAAAATTATATATAAGAATTAAGGTCGATCCTCAACTCAACATGTAGATTAATATATTCATAAAGAAGTTGCGAAGCATCAAAAACATATACAAAACCTTAAGTAGCATTTACATGAGAACATATTAAAATACATCCAAATCTAAAATTGAGCACTCACCAATTATCAACAATAATAAAACATTTCAGATTATTACATTTTTCTAGATTGACAACTGAATTTGGTGTTTCTCTTAAATGACAACATAGTCATATGCGAAATTTAATTTTTTTTTTAATACTATAAAACAAAATTAAATTAGAAACCCTAATGAGAAGGAAAATGCACATGACTCGAGAACATATACAATCCTTCTGACAAAAGAATTCAGCACCAAAATCTCAGATGCTGCCTCTATTCTCAAGCCAACTTTTTTAGACTATTATTATTTTATATAAAAATCGTAATTAATTAATTGTATTGAAAATCTAGCAAACATATACTCCATCCGTCCCACCTTAACTTGTATACTTGTCATTTCGGTTTGTCCCAGCTAAACTTGTCAGTCCATAAATGACAAATTTTTTTTTACATTAATATCCCTATATTTCAACATTATTACAAAAATGTCATCCAAAAGTGCATAAGATTTGATTTGATGGACATATTATTACAAAAATGTCATCAAAAAATGCATATCCACTTGAGTCAACTGCATTTTCTTAACCTTCGTGTCCGGTCAATACATGCAAATTGAGCCGGGACGGAGGGAGCATTTATTAGATGAATGCATTTTCAAGCAGGTTGAGGACACAGCTAGGAGGTCTACCAACTTTGCATTGTTGATTTAAGAAATGACCCAATGGGGTCAAAGTAAAAGAAATTTGTTGGACTCATTAATAGAGGCATCAATTATGCAATAACGTCAAGATTTTCTCTTGATTTTTTCTTTTTCTTCCTTTTTTTGTTTTGTTTTTTTATAACAACCCTTTTTAATTGTTAGCATATTTTAGGTTCTTCCTATGAAAAGTACTGAAATTGTTATTTCATGATTCGAATTTAATTTACCATCACCTTATGTCGTTCAACTATATCATATGAACTTCTCTTTGGTTTTCTAATAAGAAATAGAAAGATTGTGCAACATGCACACCTAGGTTTTGCCAAGATTCTCCAGCATTACTTCCAAACTTTAAATAAATGAAAACTAAATATATTTAATGATTAATAGAACAAAAATCGTCAATCAGAAAATTTGGAAAAAATATATAATTTTATCCTAAAAGATATTTTAATACATTGACTTTCACATTCTATCATTATATTATCAAATAATTTGAAACTCAATACCATAAAATTATCCTAAACAACTATTTGTATTAAGGGTAACATTATAAATTCTAAAATTCTTCTACAATTTTTTTTTTGAATATTGTTTCCAAATAATACTTATTTCGATGTCATTTTTACATGCATTTACAGATATACCCCCATGCATGTTAAACATTGACATTTAATACATTTTTACCCAAAATTTATTAAATAAGTGTATTATGGAAAGTTTATTTCATAATTTATTTTCAATATCCATTTCTTAATACATAAACAAAATCATAGATGACTATATTTTTGCAGCGGTGAGAGTGCATAAAAATTTGTAATTCATAAATACACCACACGTATACCTATGTGTATATTAATATTACATGTGGGTTGTACATATTGCTTGAGTGATATAACATGGGATCTTTAATATTATATCTATTGTATCTATGTAAATATATACATTAAATAATTTTAACCATCCCACCAAATTGGTCAAAATATGGCCACTAAACCAAATCATTAACTAAAGATTTTGAGATTTTTGACAGATAAAAAAATAGACATTTTTGGCTAATTAATAAATATGCCATGCCTTTTTCTAGCCTTAGAATTTAATTCCTCCATTTTCCACCCTTATTTCCTTCTTTTTTCCAATGGGGTGGGAAGTACTTTACTTTTGTTAGTTCCATTTGCTTTGTCTACTTAATTTTGTTTTCTTTCATGTGAAGTAGTTTTCATAGATTTATTACACGAATTGATCTATGATTTGAGGCTTTTTCTAAGAGATCAATATTATGACCTTTAATAAGGTCGGGTTTTTGATAAATTAGAGAAATATTCGAAAGAATTTATCTTTAGTCATACGTCTTCGGTTACGTAATGCAATTATTGGCCATTTAGTCACTTGAAAATTTGAGCCCATTGATTCAAACTAAATAAATCCATCATATATATTTGGGTGATTCTCATGTGTCCCGGTGATCCGTGTCCCCAACCTGTCCCACGCCCTGTATATATTTTAATTTTTTTTCCTTCCTCAACGCGCCCCCTCGGTTTTGTTTTTATTTTTTATTTTTATACATCGAAAGTATCCATATATATACATTGAAGGTATCCATGAAATATCTTTTTTCAAACATATGAACATGTATACATTGAAGGTATTCATGAAATACATTTTTTCCAAGATCACATGTATACATTAAGATATTCATGGAATACCTTTTCAGGTATCCACATGTATATCTTCAAGGTATCCATGAAATACCTTTTCAGATATCACATGTATACATTGAAGATGCGTGGGCGATGTGGGCGCATGGGCGAGCGGAGTATGAGGTGGGCGTGCGGCGTGGCCGTGCGGTTTGTGAGGTGTTACAAATTTGTCTTATATATATCACAAACATAAACTAAAGATATGTGATACCTGAAGAGTATATGTCAGATACCTTTAAAGCAAATATGAGATATCTATCAGGTGTGCGCATGTATATGCGACATGGGCGCGTGGGCGCACGTGGACACGCATGGGGCGCGCGTAAGCACTGAGGCTAGTTGGGGACAAGGATCTAAGATCCGTATCCGGGGACAAATAAGTTTTTACATATATATTTTGGTTTCATGATTAGTCATCTTCCTCCTAGCTAGTTCCATTGTTTCCCCCCCCTTAAAATAAGATCAGATTATGTTTGCAGTTTTCTGTTCACATCTATTCAATAAATTTTTCTCTTTGTTTAAAATAAATAAATAAATAAAGGTTTCAGCAAGTAAGAATAACAAATATTTGCAAATATTTGAATTTTCTTATTTGACCCTATTGAAAATCATATATATTAGGATAACGACCTCAAGAGAAAATCAATACCTTCAATTTGATTTAAGGTTTTATAGAATAATAATATAGATAGGGGCCTAATTAAGTCAAACTTTTGTGTCACTCTAAACGCAATATTTCGTCAAATTACTTTTGCATCTTTGGCTTACTATTTTAATATTCCTTTTTGTTTTTTCCATGCTATGATTTATTGAAAAGTTGAAATTCATTTGGTGACATATTATTGACTATGGAAAAGACTTGGGAAAAAACAAAAAGAGTACATGTGGTGATTCATTACTTTGTAATGAAATGAAATGAGTATATGATATTTTATTAAATTGTTTCATGAATCTAATTCGATTGATATTTTCATGAGATGTATTAATTCATAATTTTATAATTTATTATTTAAATATGAATATATGAAAATTAACGAGTTTGACTTGTGAAAAATAGGATTTTGTCAGATTCGTGAGACTAGCAACTAAAATCATTTCTTGAATAATGATAAACTATTCAAAATACTGATATTTATATAAAATTACAATTATAGATGTTTACTTCAAATCAATTTGAGATCACTCATAACTTCTGCTAAATTCTTCTCTCCATTAAGATGATGGTTCAATGAAAATTGATTTAAACTAAAAAAAAACATTATAATTAAGAAATTCAACTATACATTTGACTATAACTCTAACTAAAGAAAAAGGTAATAAGAAGAGATTCGAATTCAAAAAAAAAAAAAAAAACACCCCAAAACCCAGTTTCAATTTAGCTTTTTGTCTTGTAATAAAAAGTATTTAAAAAAGGAGAAGGTCAGTCTAAAAATGGGATGACAAATTTCCTAGTCAAAGACCAACAGAATCCCTGGATGGCCAAATTTCACTAATCACCATCACCATGTGAGGACAATATTGTCATTTCAACCACATAAATTACATATGCCTGCCATTAACTCCAGTCTGCCGTTGTAACCTTCCACGTGTCCCATCCCAAACGTCGGTGGCAGTGGCACTCAGGTATATTACTCTATATTACAGGGACATTTTCGTCTATTCGGTCCATCCACCCAACCCCCAACTATTTCAAACTACTCTGCGCAAAAAAGGAAGACCAAAACAAATGAAACACTCATGACACGATGCCGCCTACTTCCAACTAATAGACCTTCATCCTTTTTTTTTTTTTAATAAATTTTGGTGTAAATTATTTTTATTTAAAATTAATACATTTTGTATAACTTGTCACCAATGTTGATCGTATTAGAATGTCTTTACATGTGGCATTTATAAATGATTATAATTTATTGGTTCATTCAGGTTCTTAAATAAGTTAACTATTAAATTTTTAAGACGATTAAAAAATTTCACTCATTTATTTATGGTGATTCCAATCCATGACCCAAACTATGAGTTAATTATTATTGATTCATTTAATATTTATTTAACCATATATTCGATTTTTCGCCTACTTAATTTTAATTGAGAACGGTTTTATTTTAATAAATTCTCATATTATTAGTACATGATTAACTATTGCCACATGCCACATTAATTTAACTATTGAACTATTATATATAAAGTGCTCTATAATACCATTTTATTATTATTATTATTATTATTATTATTATTATTATAAACTCTTATTACTAATCCAAATATGCAAATAACAATGTACTCTCCAAGCTTAGTTTCTTTGCATGGAGTAAAAAATGTAATGATTCATTTTGAGATAACAAATTCTAAGATAATTTAAGTTGAAGATAACATATTTAATAACATTTATTTTATTTATTTATATTTAAGATCAAACGAATATAGAATTACCAAAATCATTTTATCTATATATTAATTAAGTTTCTATATATTTTAAATTAACACAAGTCATCCCACTGAACAAAATGAGCCTCTCTACTCTGTCATATTAAGAGAGCGAAAGGGTTTAGATTTTTAAGTCCTTGTCTTCTCCAATTTTATAGTCATCACTTTCTAAAAATATAGCACATAGGTCGGTCAATCTAAATTTTCTATTTATTGTGGTAACAAAAAAATATTTTGTTTGTATAAAAAAAAACTATTTTGTTAATACTTTTATTTCTTATGTAGAAACTTATATTAATAAAATAAAAGATAAAGCTATAAAAATGTTCGAAGTATAAGATGTTTACCTATTGCGTAGGCATCCTCCTTCACCAACTAATTATTATTATTATTATTATTTTTGGATATTTAATCATTTTAAGAATTAAAAACTTTATAAAAAGCTACCAATAATGAGATTCTACTAAATATATTTCATATTTAGCCGACACATTTTCTTCATTTATTAATAGTTTATCTGTACTGGCCCCCCTCCCTCTCTCTCTTCACTCTCTTTCTCTCTCTGAAGCTTCGAATCTCAGGAGAGTGCTTTTAAGTTTTTCTCGATGTTGACACCTACCGCAGAGGATCGCGCCTCCTCCTCAATACAGCTCTCCGGCAATGCTCGCTTAGGTTAACCAATAACCAGAGCATTCACGAACTAGCTCTAGTATTAACAGTAGCTTCATTAATGGAGGCGCAAGTCTCGGCCACCTCTTCTATGGTCTTCAGTGAGTTCGTGGTGATCGCGGTGGTGATCTTCAGTTTCTTTTCCGCCATTGGTGCTACTACTGATCCAAATGATGGTATGAATTTATGTTTTCTTTTTTCTTCTTGTTCGATCTTTTCTGTTTTTCGTTTGGCTGCTGCAAGCTTGATTTCATTGGTGTGCTTCTTAAAGTTGGAAACATGAAAAGAAGATTCATGGAAAGTGTAGTTTTTTTTTTTTTCAAAAATAAAGTTGAATATTTGCGTCTGACACTCGTGATTTTGATTTTTACTGGTGCGGATTGTGATAAGGTATGCCATGCCGTCTACATTTGGTGAAAAAGTTCTGGGTGTAAATCTATCATGACAATTTCTGGAATTAACTTTTGAGGTTTCCTTTTGGATTTTGTAGTTTCTGAGAGATAATGGGAAGGAAAAGTTACTCCAATAACGGTCTTGGAAATATTTTGAAACCTTTAACCTTTTTCCCGAGCCTCTATTTTGTTTAGGGAGTGATAATGAAATTTCATCTTTTTTGTGTTTTGTTTTCAGAAATGCAGACATACTGTTTCTATGAAGTTAATTATAAGAAGTATTTAACTTTCCAAAACAAATGTTATGACAAGTGTTTAATAAGTTATGTATTTATAAACCAGATTTTCTGCACTTTCCTTTTCCTCATCAAAATAGAACCAAAGAGATAACGTGTTTGCCGAGGATCTGAAGAAATTTTTTTATTGAAGGTTTACTTCATTAGGGGGTCTTGTTTTGTATCTTCTATATCTATAAAGAAACAAAGGATCTTTTTCATTGTCGTGAATTTGCATCTTGTTGCTCTAGACAGGTTTGAAAATGAGCTGATGTTATTCTCTAACCTTTTCTAATTTGTATAGAAGCTAGTTTCAGGTGATATGCAACATGATTTCTGAATCTTAGATTTGTTTTCTATACATGATGAGAGACTATAATCAGAATGTTTTATCCAAAAACATCAAGTATGAAATTTTAGTTTTAAATTGGCTATTTTCATTTTAGTGATTGAATGTGAAGGCAATTCAATATGGGAATTTACATAAGCCAGAGTTGTACACTTGTGATGGAAGTGTTTTGCATGGGGCCTACTTCATGTTAGTTGTCTTGTAGCCTAGGCTTGTATGTTTTACCTAGTTGCTTCATGACAGTTGTGCTCATCGGTGATTTAAGTAATTGATTATTGCCTTAGATGTTCAACTGAATGTCGAGCTGCATTTGCCTGCTATGTGCAGTTCAAGGGCTCCAAGTTCTGTACTCTTCACTGAATAGCCCTTCACAGCTAACAGCCTGGAAACCAAGTGGTGGTGATCCATGTGGGGAGTCATGGAAGGGAATCACTTGTCAAGGTTCTGCAGTCGTCTCTGTGTGAGTGTATTGCCCTGTAATTTTTTTCTATATTTTACATGTTTCTAGATGGATCTATCGCATGTGTTCGGGTTCATGAGAAAATTTTCATGATTTCGTGACAGCCAGATATCTGGGTTGGGACTAAATGGAACAATGGGATACTTGCTCAACAACCTGGGGTCACTCAAGACACTGTAAGAGCTGTTTATTCTTGTGCTAAAGATAGTTCTAATTCTTTTTCACTGCCTAATCTTTTGTTTACTATTATGTTGCAGGGATTTGAGTAACAATAATATTCACGATGCGATTCCATATCAGTTGCCACCAAACCTGACGAGCCTGTTAAGTCTTTATTTTATGACGACTCTTGACTTCATGCATTATAACATACATGTTCTGCATCATCTATGATTCTAATGCTTTCCCCTATTTTGGTGCAGAAACCTTGCATCTAACAATATAAGTGGGAACCTTCCTTATTCCATATCATTAATGGATTCACTTAATTATCTGTAAGTGGCATGGCTTCTGTGAGTTTGCATATCTACAGAACTCTTAGCATTATCTGATATAGGTGGTTTTAAGCTCTTTATTCTAATGCTTAGACCAATAACCCATGATTTTAGGAACATCAGCCGTAACATGTTGGCTCAGACAGTTGGAGATATGTTTATGAATCACTCTGCACTAGCTACATTGTGAGTAACTGTAATGTCTTATTTTTATGCTAGATCATGACTAATTTGCACGTCTTCTGTTCTGTGACTCATCCATCTTTTTTGCAAATGTTTCTACATCTCACACTTCTTTATTTCTTAATTCTATTTTGTTCTGTACTTGTGACTTGGAATTTTTATTTTATTTTTCATTATAAACTGTGTACTAATTACAAGGCAATTTCAGGGATATATCCTTTAACAATTTTTCAGGGGATCTACCCCCTTCCTTCACATCATTGACAAATCTTTCAACTCTGTGAGTACGACAAATATTACTATCCCTTTATTTTTGCTCATCTTTCGACTTTCTAGTGACATCACATTCATACTTCTTTGGCAGTCAAGTACAAAACAATCAACTTACAGGTTCTGTCAATGTCCTCGTAGGTTTGCCTTTGACAAATTTGTAAGTGTCACCTCCACACCCTACACCTTCTCATGTTGATTCCTTCAATTCTTAGAAGATGGTTAATTTTTGTTAGTATAACTTGCCCATTCTTCCTTGCACTAAATTCCACAGAAATGTCGCAAACAACCATTTTAGTGGATGGATACCACCTGAACTAATTTCTATCCCCAATTTTATGTAAGTGATTGCTGATGTTTATAAAAATTACTGGTGATATAATTACTAGTGAACTTAGCCAGTAAACCTTCTCACCTTAATTTTCTAATAAACCAGATATGGTGGGAACACATTTGCCAATGGTCCCGCTCCTCCTCCACCACCATATACCTCGCCTCCTCCAGGTAGACCTCGCACGAATACTGGGCAAGCTCCTCGAGGTAGTCATACACCTGACTCCAATGTCCCAAACAAGTCTCATAATGGAAATAAGAATGGGTTGACAGCTGGACCTATAGTGGGCATAGTTCTGGGATCTTTATTTGCAGCAATCTTGTTGCTACTTGCACTGGTGTTTTGCCTTCGAAAGGGAAACAAGAAAGAAGTTGCTGCACGTCTATCAACAGGAAGTCTTCCCGTCAGCAGTGATAAAGGTAGCTCACTTCTCCTCGCATACTGCATTAAAATTGCTTTCTTTTGTTGACATGAGTTGCCTTTTATGCTTGTTTGCCTTTTGAACTGAATATGATAGAAACCTTTGATCTAATGAAACAACTTTTGTTGCAATAAAATTCTGGTAAGTTGCACCTATTTCTTTGTTGACAAAATTTATAATAAGTGACTGCTACATTCTTTTGCCTCTAGTGGTCTGTTACTTATGATATTTAATTCAGATTGAGCATACTCAAGAGATGGCTGTCAATTTGTTTCTCTTGTTCTGATGACTTTGATTGAACATTTTTATAACAATTTAGGGCCAAAATAAACTTTGTTGAAGTCCCAAGTAGTTTGGGTGTATTCACAGAAGGCAGCCTTATATTTCTCCTCTACACTGTACTCCGCAAGAGAAATTTTATGCACTGTTTGAATAATGGCTGATTGGCTATAGTTATTTATGATTTAAAAAAAAAAAAAATTCATCACCTAAATTGAAGAGATTATTGTTCTTTGATGTGTATTCAATTTGTAAATGGGCATGAGCCTGAATCATTCATCTGGCATTTTGCTTTATCTATAGTGAATACAGAGATGCAAGAGCAAAGATCAAAGCCTACTGCTACTGTATCTGATCTGAAGCCCCCACCATCTGAAAATGTGACTGTTGAAAGGTTACAAGGGAACAATGGATCTTTGAGAAGAGTGAAGTCTCCTATTACTGCTACTTCTTATACTGTAGCTGCTCTTCAGACTGCAACTAATAGCTTTAGTCAAGAGAATCTGGTTGGTGAAGGTTCTCTTGGGCGTGTTTATAGAGCAGAATTCCTCAATGGAAAGGTGATTTCATTTGGTTTCTCTTTACTGGACCTGGGTTGTTATTTTTATTTGTCAAATTGCACTATATTTGACATTAAATTAGGCATGGGAAAGGATGGTTGCTCCTCCTTTCTTTCTCTACCTGGAATTAGCAGTGTCCTTTCTTCTATTGTCATTTGTTCTTTCAAGTGAGAATATGCTTGTTTTTTTTGTGCCTTCAGATTATGGCCATCAAAAAGGTTGACAATGCAGCACTGTCACTCCAGGAGGAAGATAATTTCCTAGAGGCCATTTCAAATATGTCGCGTCTGAGGCATCCAAATATTGTGGCATTGGCTGGATACTGTGCTGAGCATGGGCAACGTCTCCTTGTTCATGATTATATTGGAAACGGTAGCTTGCATGATATGCTGCACTTTGCTGATGAGAGGAGCAAGATGCTTACATGGAATGCACGAGTTAGGGTGGCACTTGGTACTGCTCGAGCATTAGAGTATGTAATCTGGAATGAGTTTTGAAAACTTGCACTCACACACAGACACCATCCCCTCTCTGTAGACTGAATCTTGAATTTCCTTGCTTAGGTACTTGCATGAAGTTTGTTTGCCTTCCGTTGTACATAGAAACTTAAAGTCAGCAAACATTTTACTAGATGAAGAGCTCAATCCCCATCTTTCAGACTGTGGATTGGCTTCTCTGACACCAAATACCGAAAGACAGGTAAAACCATTTGAATAAATTCCATATATTGGCTTGACTGCTGTCCACTATTTCTATATGATTGATTATAGGAGATAAAATCCATCGTAATGGCTTGGTAGATAGCATAAATTAGGATTGGTGTATTGTTGGATATTTTGTGCTATAATCCTTTTTACCCCTATTGGCATTGATTTGGATGCACATAGCTATTTGATGCGGTCAAAGTTCTTTAGAAGAGCTAAAATCTTCTTGATAATGTTGACAGGTTTCTTCAACCCAGATGATTGGCTCATTTGGTTATAGTGCACCTGAATTTGCCTTGTCTGGATTATACACAGTTAAAAGTGATGTATACAGCTTTGGTGTGGTAATGCTAGAGCTTCTCACTGGACGAAAACCTCTTGACAGGTATTTGTGACCTCGCATCGTCTAATGATGGAAATTCACTTTTGAATACTTCAATGGATTTTCTTATTTCCATTTTCTTCCACATTCAGTTCAAGAGCGAGATCAGAACAATCACTCGTGAGATGGGCCACTCCTCAACTCCATGATATTGATGCTTTGGCGAAAATGGTAGACCCTACTCTAAATGGCATGTATCCTGCCAAGTCTTTGAGCCGTTTTGCAGACATCATTGCCCTCTGTGTCCAGGTAATCTTATTAACCAACTATTAGCCTGAAGTTTTCTGCTGCTTTCTCTCATAATTCCCAAGTCGAACAACTTGCTCGAACAAATAGACACTCCAAGGTTTGGATATAATTTGTTACAAGATGTTAACAGTCTTTTATCTGCTAGAACACAACCACAAAATTGGAAATTATTGAGACTTCTATAATCTTTCTACATGGTCAGTGCTTATAGTTGAATGCATCATGGCATTCGCTACTCTCTAGTAAATTAGAGACTAGAAATCAGCACCTAAATAGATTCTATACTGATTCAGACTCTCTTCCGTACATAAAACACATCATCAGTTAACTCATTTACACAGACAATCAGTCAGCTAATGTTGTATTTTATGCACAACAAAAGATTCGAATCTATCATCTATGAAGAACTTGGACATAATCATTATTCATGTGTGCAGCCTGAACCAGAATTTCGGCCCCCAATGTCAGAAGTCGTGCAAGCGCTGGTTAGATTGATGCAAAGGGCAAGCATTGTAAAAAGACGGTCGAGTGAGGACTCCAGTTTTGCGTTCAAAAGTGCAGCAGATCATGAAGCAGGTGACATGTTATAGCAGGTATGATGATCAGGAAGTGGATCACAACCTTTGCAATTTTGAATACAATTGTGCGAAGGTGAAACAGCTGAGGCTGCAAAAAGGAAGTCAGAAATTTGATAACTGGTTAATAACAAATGCAAAAAAAATGTAAGTATGTTGCATACAATGCGTGATAAAAATAGTAACTTATATGTTAAAATTTAGGTATCTATTTTGCTGTCAATTGTTTTAGTTGGACTCTCATCTTAGAGATCTAATTCTATGAAATGGGCCAATTCATAACCCATAACTCATAAAATAGATATTAATTTGTGAATGTGAGTTTCAGTTGTGGGTGGTAGGTTTTCATATCATGAAATTATATTTGTGAGATTGTTTAATTTAAGTTTTTATGCAATTGTTTTAATTTATTTTCCATTTACAAACATTTCATTCTACTTTAAAGTAAAAAGAGGTTGTTCCTTCCGTAATATTTTATGAAATATTCCCTTGTAACTAATGAAACTTTATGAAACATGGTTGTAGAGTTAAAGATTTGAACACTAAGAGGATGTTTGGCTGAGATTATAAGTTTAATTGTAAGACTCTCTTTAGCATGACAACATTTCTACGGAAAGATCATATTGCTCCGAAGGTTAGATTTGAGAGTAGCACTTGTGTGCATCAGTTGTATGGTGCGACAGGATGCGGGTCGGATTCAATCTGGATCTGCGCTAAAATTATATTTAATTTCTTTAATTCATGTGATAATCTTTATATTATATTAGTATAATCTTTATGTTATATTAGTATAATTTTTATATACAAGTATCATGACATTTAAGTGATATTACATATATTTTTCTTTCAACATAAAAATTCATATAGTATAGTTATACATTCTTGTTATAATAATTTAATCTTAATGTTATATTTGTATAACCTTTATGTATAAATATCATAACATTTATATAGTACTTTAACTTTAAAAAAACATAAAAATTATCACAAAAACTTCTGTGCACCAGTTGTACAGAAGTGAAATTCTGTACAATCCATACATTTATGTTATAAATATAGTACATTTATGTACAAATATCCGTACCTTTTAAAATGAACATGCATAAAGGTATTACATTTATAATATAAATGTACTACATTTATAACATAAAAGTATGGATTGCACGGTGTAACTGGTGCACAGAAGTGTTACTCAAAAATTATATTCTTATAATATAAAAATTTTAAATGGATTATATGTCTGTAATATACAATAAAAGTTAAACTAATATAACATAAATGTTACATGAATATAATATAAAGGTTACATGAACATAACACAAAAGTTACGACATAAAGGTTAAGTGCCCACGTTCTCCTATACCTGCACCCACATCCTTTGGTTCTACCAAATATGGATATCTTTTATTTATGCGAGCAATACTCTTACGTTAGATTTCACTAAATATGGTAATGCATTTAAGTAAAACAACTAATTTATTTCAATAAATTAATAAATTTATTTTTAAGTCAAATAAGAATAACCTTTAAGTGAATGCAATAATATTTTTATGTTATATTAGTTAATACTTTTACGTGATATAAGTAATGCCCTTATGTTATATTTCAGTAAAATGAGATAATACTTTTTTTGTAAATGAAGTAATACATTTATATGTACAATTAATATATTTATGTTATATTATAATAAAATGATAAAATCATTTCTAAGTAAAATAAGGTATTACCTTTAACTAAATGTAATGATACCTTTATATTATATGGTTAATACATTTACATGATACAAATATTAATATTCTTAAGTTATACTTTAATAAAATAAGAAAATACATTTATGTAATACAATTAGTACCTTTATGTGATGCAACTAATATATTTTAGTAAAATAATAAAAACATTTTCTATCCATATTTTTCTGTAATTGATAATCTTCTTCGTTTTTTGTAGAAAAATGAATATGATTATGAGAAAAATAATAGTCATATAAAAAGAAACCGATAGAGCATACCTATTAACATTTTGGCCCAAGTCTAAATGTCAAAATAAACCCCTAATTTCTCTAAATACCACAACTGTACAATCTCAATGTACAACATAAAATTTTGAAGCATTTACAATATTAAATATATTTATATTATGTTAAAAAAACTTAAAAGTAATTACTTAAATAGAACTCTTCTCTGGTTTTGAAGCAAACATGTTAATCAAGTAAGTTAAATCAAGTTGCTCAATCGATAACATAGCTAATTCATTCAATTTTTCTTGAGACATGGTTGATCGAAGATAAGTTTTAATGAACTTCAACTGTGAATTTTTTTTAACTCGCTATTGTAATTGGTATCATTGACAAGATCATATAAGCAATGTAGGCATTTGGAAAACACCCATCCATTTTCTTCAAATAATCCATCATACCTATCGTAGATTTTATTTATATTGACAAAGAACACTTCAAGAATGTTAACTATGAAAATAGATCATCTTCATCAATATCAGAACAACCATTATAAGCCAAAGAATTTTGAAGATTACTGCAAGACCTCAACAATCTATCATCATCAACACATTGCAACTTATCCACATTGAACAAAAACCAAAAAACTTCTAATATTTTTTAAACTGCTTAAATTGAGCGTCTATAGAAGAATGAGTCCGATCAACTATAAAAAGAAAATAGTTTATTTTGAAAGATTCCACGACTAAGAGTCTGATCAGCAAAAAAAATTTCTTCTGAATAATCCATCTTTCTAGAAATTTACCTATCTCACATGTCATTTCCTTAACTTCACTTATGGCCTTATTAAAGCCGGATTCTCTATATTCTTCTAAAAATAAAATAAACTCTTCCAAAAGTTAGATAACAACATGAATATCCATGTTTTTAAATTGAATAAATTTGCTCATATTATTCTAACTGTCAAAGTAGAACAAATTTAGTGATGTTAGGTAGAAAAACTTAATTTTGTTGAAAAATGAAAATAGACATTTTTTTTCTTGTATTAAAAAAAGACACATAAATTTCAAACACTACCACAAGGTGATTTTTTGTCTCTAAATTTGTTTTCTTTATTAGCTAATTTTTTGGTGGTATTTTGATCTTAGATGAACGGTGGATAAAAAATCTCTTCTTCAAATAGTGGATAATAAAACATGTTTTCTTAATAAAGGTGGCATTAAAAAAATCCCCATGAAAATCAAAAGATTCTTATTTCACAATCTATATATCTACCAATATGGAACTGATATGTAGAAAACTGTGCATATTTTTATTTGTTTAGAATGTAGTTCTAATGCATTTTTTTTTATGTTTGTATTTGATATTTTTAAACACTCCAATCTTTGATTTTCTTGGTTCATGCAGTGATTTTGAGGCAAATGTGGAGATGAAGAATGAAGATGGATAATTCAAGCTGCAGGAAGACACATATTAGATTCAATGTCACCACATTGGGTGATCCAATGTGTGGGAATTAAGGCCCATCAAAAGCCGAGGAAATTGTTTTGTGAAGCCCTAGCCCAAGATCTTGTAAAAGCCGCACATATATTCTAACAAGGGAGAGAGAGAAGAGGAGAGAGCCGTGAGAATATAGAGAGCAGAAAGAAAGTCAGAATTGCAGGAGTAAAAAAACATTTGTCTTCTTCGTAGAGAATTTATTAGAAAAATGATGATTGTGATAATCATGATGTGTGGCTAATTTTTTTACGCTAATTTAAAGGGATGTTGAACCTCTGGTCTTGATTTACTTCGGATAATTAGTAACGTTTTCTTAATTCTATCTCTTGAGCGATTTGTGTTACTTGATTTCTTGATTATTGATATTGCATGATTTGATTTAATAGGGCCTGTTAGATTAAATTGTTGTGATATCTATTGTTAGAGTATAAACCGTAATCCGTAATTGTTACGAATTTATATTCCTTTGTAGCAAATAGCGCTTGATTCGTTAGGGGCAATACATTTCTAGATTATCCGGATCGAGCTTGTGAATTTGGAGTTTAGTTCGTCCTATCGTCTTGGAAATTAATGTGTTCATCATATTAAATCTAGAGGTCGTACCTATTAGGTTATCTAATTGAACAAGGTTTATTAAAGAGCTTGTTTTAATAGACTAAATTTAAGAGATAATTTGGGTTAGCAGAACTTGTCCCTAATTTAGGGACGAGGGTTCGAGAGATAGATTGAGAGAAACGTTATTAATTAATCCACTCGGTCAAAAATAGAAGAGGATACTGAACTGAGAACTAGTGTCTTGTTTATTGATTTATTCTTGTTTATTTAATTGCTTTCATCGTTGGTTGTTGCATAGTTGCTTGATAAATTCTTAGTTTGATTAGATAATAACTAACCAACCCCTTTTATATTGTTTATGACACCAGTGAATTTAATTAATTCCTCTATTCCCTGTGGGATCGACCTTTATTTGCCGTTTTTACAAATTAGTTGAAGGTAAGAAGGTTATATTAATTTGCGTGCCTCGGTAACACATCAAATTTTGGTGTCATTGCCAGGGAATGGTGTGTAATTAATAAAGTTTATTAATTTTAATTTTTGTTTATTTCATCATTTATTTTGTTGAGTCTTTGTAGTCGAGTAAAAAAAACTTTCTCCCTGATTCTTTTCTGCTTCCAAGTTCTTACACATTAACCCATTGTGCTGCGTCTAATTACTGATTTTGTGTTTATTTTATTCTCTTCCAATAATGGATGTTCACTCATTCTTCTGGGAGGATTGATTTTGAGTATTATCCCGAGATCACTAGGTGAGATCGTGTGCTGAGACAACAAGCTAGACAAGCTAAAAAGGCATTGAAACAATTACCCTTTGTTGAACCTAGTGAAACAGAGAGTGAGAAAGGAGTCATGGCAAAAGAAAATAATCAGACACTGAAGCAACTTGCTTCTAGAGCTAGCTCAAGAACTACTTTGCATAACATTTCCTGCCATTGCTAATAATACTACATTTGAGCTAAAATCTGGGTTAATTCATTTACTACCATCTTTTTAAGGTTTTGCAGGAGATGACCCATTCAAGCATTTAAAACAATTCCATATTGTGATGAAACCAACAACGGTAATCGAAGAGCAGATAAAGTTGCGAGCTTTTCCTTTCTCTTTGAAGGATTTAGCCAAAGATTGGTTCTACTACTTACCACTGGGATCTATTACTACATGGGCAGAAATGGAACGAGAATTCCTTCAAAAATATTTCCCTATGTCCGAGCTGCAAACATAAGAAAGGAAAATTGTGGAGTGCGACAGTTGAGTGGGGAGACACTTTATGAGTATTGAGAGCAATACAAGAAATTGATTGCAAGTTGTCCCCATCATCAAATCACCGAGTAGCTCCTCATTCAATATTTCTATGAAGGTTTGTCACTTATGAACTGTAACATGATTAACGCAGCTAGTTGAGGAGCCCTCGTAGATAAGTCTCCATCGGCAGCTAAGGCTTTAATCTCAAATATAGATGAAAATTCACAGCAATTTGGCACCGAGGTGGACCAATTCAATTGGTCAAAGAGACTAGTGATTCTTCATTGATGAATAACTTAGATGAGCTCACCTCTTTTGTTAGGAAACTTGTAGTAGGAGGAACTCCACAAGTTAAAATATGTCGCATTTAGGCAACTATAAATCATACAACTGATGATTGTAGGGTGTTATTTGATGAGATTGAGGCGTATGCAAATGTTGTAGGTGTTGGAAATTTCCAAGGACACAAGTATGACCCCTTATTCTAAAACCTATAATTTGGGGTGGCGTGACCATCCTAATTTTAGATGGGGGATCAGCAGGGTACACAATAGGTTGAGCAAAATCTCCCACCACCACCACGAAGAGGGCAATATTATCAAAAACAACATTGAACAAAGCCCTCAACCTTCATTGGAGGATATAGTGAAGACACTGGCCACTACCATCATCCAATTTCAAGAGGATACTCAATCGAGTATTAAGAATCTTGAAACTCAAGTCAGTCATATTCAATCGAGTATTAAGAATCTTGAAACTCAAGTCAGTTAGTTGGCGATAGTGTTTAGTCACTTTGAGGCATAGAATAATGGGAAATTCCCCTCACAACCTGAGATTAATCTTCGAAATGTGAGTGCCATCACCTTAAGGCGTGGAAAGCTAACTTAGACAGTCTGAAAAAACTGAAGAAGTAGTTGAACAAGAAAGTGGGAATAAAAAGGGCAAAGAGGTATACATGGAATCATCTAATGTGTAGGATCACATTGAGTCATCGAATGCAAATAACCACATTGAATCATCCAATGAGCAAGGGCACATCAAGTCATCTAGTGCACAATTGCAAATTGAACAATAGGATCATAGTGGTTCACCATAGAAATCCAACTATATATTATTCAACAAAAGTTGGATTTCTATGGTATTCCACCATAGAAAGTATTACTTTTGTACTATAAATAACATTATATTAATAAATTAATGATGTTTGGCATATGTGCGTAAATACATCGTTTAAGTACATTTTTTTTATAGATAGTCCAATAAGGATAAAATGTAAAGCATACATGTTTTTCAGAGTAATATGTATGTTTAAACAATACGTATAACTATTTCACCCAGAAATATTTAATATGGTAATTGAAGGGAGCGTTCCGAATTATGAACTGTGTTATGAATCCAAGAATTTATATGGATATGCTAAAGACATCACCCTCTTTTCTAAGGGTACCACACCCTATTAGTATGGGCATATCCACACACTATTAGGGTGTGGTGCCCTTAGAAGATGGTGTGGTGCTTTTAACACACCCCATTTATATTAGGGTGGGGCTAAAGGCACAATACCAAGTGCTAAGGGCACAATACTCTATTGTTGTGTAGATCCTACATCAATACACTAATAGGGTGTTATGCCCACTAATAGGGTGTTGTGCCCTTAACACTTGGTATTGTGCCTTTAACAACACCCTTTATATTAACGTTGGCCAACTCAGCTTCAAACAAAAGGCCTAACTTCTGGGCTCCACACTAATATGGGTCAGAATAAGCCCAATAGTAGGTTTTTCAATTATTTATGTTGATCAAATTATGCAATAGCTGAGATCATTATCAGATTCAACCCCTCCATACTTACTAGATACTTGCAAGTTTCAATCATATATCCCAGATAAAAAAATTAAACTCTAAAAACTACAATTTTATTCATCACTAAAAGTTGATTTGAAAAAAAAAAAAAAAAAAAAAAGAAAGAAACGATCTCAAGGTTGAATATACTTGCCCAAAATTATAAAATAAAATAAAAAGTTAAGTAATCAAGCAAAGACTATAAAATGCAGCTAAGAGCATTAATATCAATAATAATAATAAATTAATAAGATCACTGTCCGTGTTTGATTAATATATATATATTACTAATTTACTACTATAATGTGATACAATCTGAAAGTAGTAGGTAGGATAGCAAAGCTAATAAGATAGTAACAATAACACAATCTTAGGATAGACATATATATATATAATTAGGAGGTGGTGAATTTCACTTGCATATTTGGCCGGTTGTCGATGATGGAAGGCGATCCAACGGTCAGAGAAGGGCTGGGGAGATATCCATGGGGAAAGGATTGCCCAAGACATTGTCCATGTAATAGTGTGGGTGTGTCGCGTCCATGACAACAAACTGCATGTCTTCCGATGGCTTCCAGTGTCGTTTCCGTTGGTTTATGAACCAATTATTTATTTGCTTCTGGTCCAAACCAGTCGACTCAGCCAACGCCAGCTTCTGTGACTCCTGTTTTTGGTAGATATTGATATGGTTAGACACACATTACATGGAATATATCTAACATTGCTATTATCACTACTGGAGATGATGATGGTAACATTTGGACATCAAGAAAAAAAAAATTATAATAACTGCTGAATTAGAGTGCTCCCAATGAAGGAGTGCATCATTTGGCTAAATTAAAATCCTAACCAAACTGAAAAAATGCATTTCGGTTTTAAAATTTATGAAATTCGGTTATAGAGGTGCAGTTAGGTTTTGAGAGAAAATCACCAAAATAACCAAATAAAACAGATTAATGAGGCATGCTCTTTTGGATTGGACTTTTATACATGCTATGAGTTTGAAAAATTGGAGTAAATAAAATAAAAATAAAAAGAATGTTTTTGTCGTTTGAAATAACTTGAGGTTATAATATCTTCTAATCTAATTACACATTCTATTTAGCTATATTGTATTCAGACATTTCACTTGTGATATAATTTAGATGTTTCGGCTACAAACCGAACCAAATAACTCGGCTCGGTTTATGTTATAGGTTTCATGCCCCTTTTTAATTCATTTTTTAAACATATATATATATATTTTTTTTAGTTCAGTTCAGATATCGAACCGACTGATGCACAACCCTAAATCCCGATTATATTTCCAATAACCAATGCATTTAAAATCAAATAATAAGATGGATTAAAGTACCGATGGATAGGGCCATTTGTAATGCCGGCTCCACCAGTCAAGTAATTGTTGCCTTGCTTCTTTCGGCAGCTTTCCTTTCTTTCGTTTCTTCATGAATTCTTGCTTCAGGCTTCCCAAATATCCACTGTATTTTCGTAAAAGTTGACCTTTCAGTTCCCTATCTTCGGCTTGAGGGTCTATGAAACTGTTGTTCACATCCACCTCTTCTTCGGATGAGCCGTTTCTCTCCATTGCTTCCATACAAGCTATCACACAACAATCAGATCATAGCACCAAGTAGGTTATAACACATGAGAGCCCATAACAATATGCTTCTCACAATAGATCAAAATTAGGTTAGGAAAGGAATATGAACTATGAATTTGAAAGTTGCTGACAAAATTGATTTTCAAATGATCACTCATAATTTTCTTGTTTGTATTTTCATAACAATCTATGAAATACAGTTAAGGAATATCAAGTAAGAATCGAGCAAGGTTGGTGAGATTGAGCATATATAACATTAGGTCTTTTCTTGATTATGTACCTAATGAGACTTCTTTATAGCCTATAAATCTATAACTCATTCCCTTCAAGGAAGTTGAGAGATAAAACAGATTAATTGGAATGATGAATACACGAAGAATAAATTATACTCCCTCCATCCCATAAAATTAAACACACTTTACATTTCACACAGATTAAGAAAACACATTTAATTTTCTTGGAAAAACAATTTTAACCAACAAACATCCTGTTATACTCGTATTTATACACATTGATGACTAGACAAATTTCATTAGAAATGATAAAAAGTGATTGATAACAACAAATGTTGAATCATATAGTAGTCAAACACACATGGTATATTGATATCTAAACCCCATAAACACACAATTCAGATGTGTATGCTAATAATTACTCTCTTGTTCAATTGATCAAATCTAATGAACTTATAATGCTAGACAACAAATTATTCATTCCACAAGAGAGTGATTTAAGCCACATGGACTATGGAAAAAATGAAAAATAGCAAGCTGTTCATGAATCATAAAATATGGTCAATTTGAGCATGCATGATAAGACAAATTCATCCTTCATGAATTACGAATAGAGAAAGAAGAGCCTACTTGGTCAAAATTACTTTGTCACAACATTCATAGGGTCTATTAAGCTCTTGACCCTCTAAATGTCAAGAAACAATTGAAGAAAGGATACAAAATAGAAAATAGGATCTTTAAAAAATAGGATTACATCTTAATGTTGTTTATAAGAGAAAACTACATGAATTAATCCAATTAGATCATTAGATCATCTTCATGTATAGTTCATTAGGTAGATAGGCAAAAAGAAGATTAGATTAAGTGTTATTGCCCAATAAAATTAACTCTACAAAACTTAATAGCTTTAAGATAATGATAGATATCAGTAGGACAATTTCACAACATTTACTCTCTTCTTAAAAGTCAAAACAGTCACCCCATTAACACCATTTTCAAGCATTAATTTAACCTATAATGACAATAATTTAATATATATATATAAATTAATGGAGCAGAAGCACAGTGGTCAAGATAGTATCTGTGTTACGTATACAGTTAATGACTCAATCCCATTGATAAAAAAAGAACACAAAATCTATAAGCATTAAATTTAAGAACTTACTGCAGAAACTAATTACGCTTTTTTAAAATATCTAAATGAAACATATTTTCAGAACTAATCAAAAAAAGGTCAACGCTACATATGTTTATTTCTATGAACAGGTTTTAAACCTAGGTTAGAAGATATTTAAATTAGAAAACCCCCTTCAAAATAATTCAATAGGATAATAGTAGTGAACCTAAACAAACAGCAAAATGAATCACAACTGGTGGAGAGAAAAATATAGGAAAAAATAAAAACATATATTTATGTGTACAAATATGTAAAGAAAGAGTGTATAAATGAGGAAGAAAGAGAAAGCCATTAAAAAACATTGGAAGAAACACACTATTTGTAAGGTAAACAAAAATCACCATTTTCTTGGAAACATGCACATGCAGGTATTTATTATGCATAAAACATGAAATCAAGCAGTAATCTAACTCCAAACAGTAAGATCTGAGAAGAATGAATGACAGTACCCATTCTTCTATAAAAGGGGGAAGAGAGAGAAAGAGAAGAGAGAGAAGGGTTTATGTTTATCACCAGAACCAGAGGGAGAAAGAGTGAGGGCTTTGAATTGGCACTCAATTCTGGAAAGAAAAAGCATGGCTTCTTTGAAGGGTTTGGAGAGCTCTTGCTCATACTTGGTCAGCATTTCACAGTAGGCCTCCATGAACTGATCCAACGCCGGATCTTCTCCCACACAGCTCGTCCCGTGCCGCCCCATCGCCGCCGCCGCCGAACCGCACGCCTCCTCCAGCTTCGCCACCACTTCCGGCGGCGCCCCTATCTGTTAATATTAATAAATAATAATGATGAAAATTTCTCTCTCAAGGGTTTTTAAGAAGAAGAAAACCCACAAAAGAAATATATATAAGACACGTAAACCCTTAAAAAATTAGGGGGAAAATTAGGGTTTGGTACCTTTTGGCAATTAGCATAAGCAGATAAGAGGCGATGGTAGTGAGGATGAGCCATGATCTTGGCCTTGGCAGAGCAGGTAGCAGCATCGTTGTTAGTCTCCATGAAATAATAGCCAGTGCTGGTGATATCCATGGAAGAGCCGCCGGTGGAAGGAAGAGGGAGAAAAAGGGAATTTCCAGTGTTGTCTGGCTGAGAAGAAGCCATTGGAGGCATCATAATAATAGGGCAAAACCCATTATTGTTATCTCCAAAACCTTGATAACAAGAGTTGTTACCAGAGCCACCACCCTCCATTCTCTTACACACACACACACACTCTCTCTCTCTCTCTCTGGTTATTAAGGTTGTGGTAGGTATAGAGTTTATCTCTCTCTCTCTCTCTCTTTGGTGTAGTGAAGTGAAGTGAAGAACAGAAGACAACACGCATAAGCAACAACGTGTATTTGTGTTAAAGAAAAGGAACCTAGGCAGGAGGCTCCCGAGTTTTATGCTTACTTGTTCAGCCTTTTTACAGAAAATCCTAAATAGTTGGTTGTAGTTATGTTATGTTATCTAGTCAGATAGTGAAGCCCTGCACCCTTGCTTCTTTCTTTTGCGCTATCAAACTACACTCTGTTCAGCTTTATCTCTCTCTCTCATCAACAACAACAACAACAACAACAACAACAACAAGCATTAAATTTGTTTCTCTTTCATCTCTGAACACACACACACACACACAACAAATCCTAGTTAGCGAAGAAAGAAAGGAGAGAGAAGAAGCCTATTTGCAGAGCGCACGCGGTGTTTGCAGGACTTTCTCTCTCTTAGTAGGAAATGAGTGATTGGGCATGGTGTGATGAGAGAGAGAGCGGTGTGTAGTGCAAAGCTTTACCTTCCCGATGAAAACTCTCGCTCTCTTTTCTTGCACTGCCACTGAATCACTGCCATTACTGCCAAACTAGAGAGAGAAACAAGTGTTGTAAAAGGAAGGCTGAATGAAAAAGAAAGAGGGGGGGGGGGGGGGGGTAGGGGGTGATGAACGATCAAATCGAGGTGAAGTTTAGTGACGAGTTATATGTGGTGTGGTATTTGGGGCACGGAATCACAATTCCTGTGCTTTTTTATTATTTTATTATTATTTTATTTTTATGTTCAATATTGCACTGCCACCCTCTGCTATACATCTGTTTGTCCACTCTTTTATTATTCACAATATTACATATTGTCCTCTTCTTGCCCCTCTTGCCCTACCACACTTTTTAATCTTTGTTTTATGTAATTATGTTGATGCTGTAATAATTACTATTCTGTATATTGATGCATATATGAACAAACTTAGATTTGGTTTAATATTTTAATCACTCTGATGGTACAAGTTACACTTGATAAATCAATTTGTCAGTATATTAAAACGATGTTGTTTTCAATTATAAGTATACAAAAACGATCAATATATACTACATGGTTTTGGTGTACAAAGACACAATTTCATTCAAATAGTACTATTTCATTTGTCAAATTAGGGTTTTTTTTATTATGAAATTTCTCTTGGCCATTTACATGATTAAGTGTTGCCAACTATTTCAAATATATTAGACGAAACATTAATAGTCTAGTGGTAAAAAATGTCTGCTACCTAGGCATAGATTTTGAGTTCAAATTACCGCACAATGTAGAGGTGAAATCTATTAATCCTTCTTTAAAAAAAAAAAATCCTATTTCACATGTATTAATCCCTTTCACTTTAAAAACTTTACAACCTTGAATGGTTTGAGTTTGGTTGAGATTTTTTAATTAATAAATAAAACAAAAGCTGATTACATATTTGTTTTGAATAATTGGAATTACAATTTAGAAGTATAGTAATCATTCAATACATAACTATATATACTCATTAAGATAGACTTATAGTTGCCTTGACTAACACAACCGGGTTGGTAAAACTTGTGGTGATGTGGGAAGAAATCTTCCGACAATACAGGTGCAATTCTAGTGAGGTGCAAATTTTCACTGACATATTATGATGATTTGTCTTGGCTCTCTTCCATAAATATGCGTCACTGAAATATATTTCTCATTTTCCATCTCACCGGTTAAGGGGCCTATAAGATCATTTCTCCCACAAGTATGCGTCACTAAAACATATTTCTCATTGTACATCTCACCGCCTAAGTGGCCTACAATACAAGTAAGATCATTTTTACTTTCTCCCAGAAGTATGCGTTACTCGAACATATTTCTCATTTTACATCTCACTGCCTAAAATACAAGTAAGATCATTTATACCTCATCAAAAGATAGGCTTCTAGTTAGTTCATTTTACAAGGATTAAAAAATCATAGTTTTATTTTTTAGTCTGACGAAAAGAATGATCAACAAATTTCACCATTATCCTCCGCAATTATTCGATTCTAGGACCTATGTCTAGGTAGTAGATGTTTTTTTTATCACTAGAGTATCAATGTTTTGTGAGGATTAAAAAATCATAGTTAATATAATTAACACACAAAGTTAATTTTGTGTCAAATCTTTTTACATATCTCTATATCTCATTAATTAATTATTCTAATATATATATATATATATATATATATATATATGATGTGAAGTAATATCAAACGCATTAATTAGGGACACCATTGAAAAGAAAAATTAATTACATTACTATTATGGAAACAACTAAAATAGTATACTAAATCATTTTGTAGGATGAAAGGGTACAGTATGAGTTTCACTTGAAGTAGCAGAAACTAAATACACTAAAATCGATAAATACATACTAAAATTTAATAAAAAGAAAGGGCGCAAGCTTACATAGCACACAACAATGTTTAAAACTTATAGGATTTTAATGTTTTAAGCAAGAATTAATCAGAAATTGACAAAACAAAATTATTCAAAAAATTTATAGAAAATACTAAAAATAGAAAAGGTGGTTTACTGAATGATATTTACTGGAGAGGTAGGGGTGAGTTATTGCAAGAAGCAAAGATGAAAAAGAAAGGAAGGTCTAGTTAGATAGAGAAAGAACCAAAGAAACTTTAGGGGTTGACAGAAAAAAAGAGGGCAACAGGACTATTCATATGGTTTCGTAATTTTTGTTATCCCACAAAATAATAATACAAATTGAAGGATCCATCTTATCCACCAAGATAAATCCATGACACCAAATAATCATCTATCACTTGTCTCGTTACAATTTCCACAGATCTTAACATTCTAATTCCTGTTTCTTATTTTCTCTCTCACCCATATTTGCACATAAGGTGTCAACTATTATGTGTTATGTTATAAAGTTTGTTTTCGATTATTTGGAGGTTGTTTGAGCTCGATCGGTTCCTTAAACATAACATGTGAATTTGTGTATGGTGAAATGTAGAAGCTGACTCGAACTTGAGCTCGATGAGAGAGTATCATCACTAAATGGATGTTTGGCTAAACTTATTTGAGAGAGTTTGACTATAATAAATTCATGTTTTCGATTGTTAATGTCTTCGTCTTCAATGTGCAATCTACTATAAGAAAAATGAGAATATGCAATAAGATGTTTGCGATAACAAAAGTTGTCGTGAAAAGTCTTTTTTTAGTGACAATATATTGTCTCAAAATATGATAATATAAATTGACAAGTTGTCACAAATAGCAATTAAAAAAACTTATTCTGGAAAACATGATGTTAGCGAGAAGACTTTTGCGATAATAATGTAGCAACATAATGTTGTCGTAAAATGTTTTTGCGGCAATTATCAATATTTTTTTATACAACATTTTGTTGTTGTAAATACTCATTTTTTTGTAGTGATTTTCTTGTGTTGATTCAATGGAAAAAAATATTATATTTTTTTCCCAACTTACTATATTTTAGAAAAAAATAATTCGTTTTACAAGGAGATATGTTTTTGTTTTCTCAATTCCTTTTTGGGGTTTCATCGTTCAACTAATCATCCAATAAAGTAAGAGAATTTTAATCAACTGAAAATTAATTATTACTCTCAGTAAAAAACCTAGACTATGATTTGGGATGTGCAAAAGTGGAAAGATTATTTTTAAAATGTAATAATACAATCACATCTATCTTTTCTAATAACTCAGTACTTTTCCAAACATAATTTCTTTCAATAACTATAAAGATTGTAATTTTGCAAGGAACATGATCTTAAGAAAATGAGCTGATTTAATTTCTGAAATATTTTCTACAAAAGATATATTGGACATTTACGTGTGTGTGTATATATATATATATATATATATATATATATATATATATATATATATATATATATATATATATTGAATGCGTACAAAAAAATGTTGAAAATGGGAAGAGAACAATTATTTACCTGAAAATTTTGAAGGGAACTTTTATTTAAAGCTGATGATTTGTGGGGCAGTCAAAAATGTCCCTTCTGTCTAGTCATAATTTCTTTTATTTTTTTTTATTTTTTGTAATTTTACATCACAATAATACAATATTATTATAGTCTATAAAGAGGGTCTAGGAATCTCTTTTCCACTTATCCGATGACAGTGAATAGATATTAACATTAATCGTATTATTTTCTGTCTGAAATATTCCGCCGAATACTGTACGTACCTCTCCATGATCAAGTACGTATCTTCAAATATTGTAATTATTTATTTATGTAAATGTAAATAAATGATCAATTAATGTTGCTGTCAGTATTTGCTGCATAATTTCAAGAACATTCTAACCTTTGATGTGAGTTTTCTTTAATTTATTACCCATTTACAATTATTAATATTGGTCCTAGACTCCTAATATGCTCATCTCTGTTAAAGCTTTTTTGTGTTGTACCTTTTGCATTATGTCTTTTCTGTTGATTAAAATATATATTATTTTCCTGTAAGTTGCTACTCATCACTCTCGTCAAAGTCCTTTCAACTTGAATTTAACTTTGCAAAAGCGACGTTAGTCAATTTCATGTGCTTTTTTTTTTTTTTTGCCCTTTTCATTATTTAGATTGATTAATAGAGCTGGAAAGAGGGGAAATTCTACAATCTACGTACCCTCTCACAACGCCACTTAATGTGTGACGGGTGTTTATTGGGAAAAGTTGAATTTTTTTATTGTTTGATTTTTTTTTTAATTAACATAAGTTACACATATCCAATTATGTTAATACATAGAGTAGTGTTTGTGTGCACCAAATGCATGCATCATGATTCATGTAACTGGATGTGTGGGTCGGGTCAGGTTTGGTCCGGACCCGTGTCCAAATTTTTTTTTTTATGACATAACATTTATGTTTATCAAATATAACTTTTATGTTTACCGAATATAATATTATGTACAAATATCATAACATTTAAGTAAAATTATTTAGACTTTTTTCAATATAAAAAACATAATTAAAAGTTATGTAACATTTATATTAATCGAGTATAATTTTTATGTTATATTAGTATAACTTTTACATACATATATCATAATTTTTAAGTTATATTATTTAGAATTTTTTCACTATAAAAATTCATATAGTATGGCTTAACATTTATGTTATAATAATTTAACATTTATGTTATATTAATATAATATTTATGTACAAATATCATAACATTTATGTACTTAAAGAATAACATAAGGTTATATTATTATAACGAAAAATTTAAATTATTATGTATAAAGGTTATATTATTACAACATAAAATTTTTGAAATATATTATAGGTTTGTCATACACTGCAAAAATTTATGCGAACATAACTAAAAGGTTACGTTCGACAAATTAAACGGTTAAGTTCCGCAAACTAAAACGTTAAATCAATATAACAGCGAAACTAAGGTTTGAGCTAGAGGTTGGGCGCGTGAAGTACGTGTGGGATGTGTGAAATACACTCTCGAATCGGATCAACCCAGGTGCACGGATCAAGGATTAGATCCATACACCTGATGCACATAAACAATTGTATAATACATAACCCATAGGGGTAGCTTGAAATCACCTGAAAATATGGTCAACAGTACAAAAATTAAGCAACATCAAAACCACATGCTGATTAAAACTAGAGCTCACAAATAGGGTTTGAGTAGCTAGTTTGAGATGTAGTAAGGCTTTGTTGCCAATATTATAACTCGGAGGGATTATTAGCTCGAATTAATAAATTTGCATGAGAACTAACTAAACTTTTAATGGGCTATGAAATTACGAAAAATAACTAAACTTTGAAATGAGTTGGACTATAAAATTACGGAAAATAACAATTTTTCTAAGAATTACGGGATAAATATAAGAAATCTCCTTATAGTTTGAGAAATTGGAGCAAAATCTCCAAATGATTAAATAAAAGAGGCCTAAATTCCCCAACTCCATAACCAATGTTAACAATAGTGAATAACACAGCGGAGCGTGGTGAGGGTTTTTTTTTTTACTTCATTTTTTTCATGATTACATGGTTTTATTGCCTTTTTTTGGTTATATAAAAGTCTTCTTGACTTGTGGATGTTTCGTATCGATTTTATAAACCATCAGAGAGTTTCATGCATTTATCTCTATAAAAGGTCTCTTGATTCGTGTGCATTTTTTGCAGGGATAATTACGTAAAATCCCCTTGTATTTTGGAAAATCGACGTGAAACCTCCATGTACTTTCAAAAATGTGCGAAACCCCCTTATGGTTTTCTAAATGTAGCCCGAAATCCCCAACTCCGTTAATGTTAACGGAAGTGCTATGCACGCGTTCTTCATGCATTTTTTGGTTTTTTTTTTTTTTTACTTTTTTGCTATAAAATGACATATTTTCTCATTTTTTACTATATTAAAAGACTAATTCTCTTGTGGGGGTTTCTTGCAATTGCAAGCACTTTCTTCAAGCTTGTTTTCTACATTAACATCTATGTATTATTTGTTTTTTTTTCAATTAATATTTTTACAATGTTAAATTTGTATTTAGTTATTTATTTTATTTTTATTAATGCTAATAGTTGGTGTGTATGTTTTTTTTTTTTTACTTTTGTTTTCTTCCATTCATTTTTTTTCAAACGTTAATTTTTATTTAGTTATTTATTTTATTGTTATTAATGACGCAATTGCTACATATGTTTCTTTATTTGCTTTTGGTTTTTTCAGTTCATTTTTTACAATGTTCAATTTTTATTTTATTGGTATTAATATCGACTATTGATGAGGAGGATGTGAAAATATTTGATAATATATTATTTTCACATCAAATTAACCCTAAAGTGTAATTAACGAAACTCTAAATATAATTATTTTACTATCTTGTTTCAAAAAAATATTCGATATCCATACAAAAAAAAATTAAAAATCAATTGAATTTCTTGGAGAAATATAGATGATTAACGGCGTGAACAATGAGAAATTTTGCTATTGAGGTACATTTTGTTTTAGAATGAGAACCTGAAACTAGTACAAGACTACAAGGTATGTTCCAAGTTTTTCGATATAATCTTTTTTATCTTTTGTTTGTAGTTACAAATTGGTATGTTCCAAGTTTTCTTGCATAATTTTTATTATTATTATTTTTTTATGATAAATTGGTATGTTAATTGTTGGTATGGTTATTTTTTTGGTATGTTAATTGTTTCTTGGTATGGTTAATTTTGTTTGTTATACCTAACAATTATTAAATAATGAGTATTTTATTTATTTATTTTATATTTTTCTTAATATCGAGTCTTATTTATTTAATATAATCTTCACAAATAGTTGAGTTAATAATAATAATAATAATAATAATAATAATAATAAATAACTAAATAAAAAAATTAACATTTTGAAAAAATGAATTGAAAAAAAAGTAAGGAAAGAAATATTTGTATCAATTGTTGCAAAACAATAAAATTAATTGAAAAAAAATAAAAGAATATAAAGAAAAATCATTAATAAAAATAATAAAAATAACTAAATAAAAATCAATATTGGAAAAAATAATAATTGAAATAAACAAAAGTAAAAAAGAAACATATCAATTGTTAGTATTAAAAATAATAAAATAAATAACTATATATAAAATTAACATTATAAAAAAATTAATTGAAAAAAAAAACAAACAATACATAATTGTTAATGTAAAAAATCAGATTGATTGAAGGAAGTGTTTGCAATTGCAAGAAACCCCATAAGAGAATTAATCTTTTAATATAGTCAATATATATATATATATATATATATATATATATATATATCATTTTATAGCAAAAAAGTAAAAAAAAAAAAAAAACACACCAAAAAGCGCATGAAGAGCGCATGCATAGCACTTCCGTTAACCTTAACGGAGTTGAGGATTTCGTGCTACATTTAGAAAACCATAAGGAGGTTTCGAGCATTTTTGAAAGCACGGGAGGGTTTCACGCCGATTTCCCAAACCACAAGGGGATTTCGCGCAATTATCCTGTTTTTTTGCAATTTAAAAATCTTCCTTTCATTGATAGGTTTTACATTTTTTTGTTTTATCTTTACCTTTGCTTTTGGGGATTCATCCTATAACTTTAATCAAAAATAAATTGCAACATTATAAAAATATTCCTATTTCTTATAATTACACACACACACACATATATATATATATATATATATATATATATTATAAATGGATTATAATACAATAACTTAATTAAATTGAATTTATATTATCAAAATAAATTAAAAATTTATGCATGGTAATTTAAATATTTATACCGAATAAACAAATAAAAATATATAATATATGCATATAATTGTGCAATAATTAAATTGAAATAAAAAAATAAATAGAAAAACATTGGACGAAGAAGTTTCAAAGTTTGGGAATGGATTTGCAATTTTGCACACTTTCAAAAAATTGCAGAATGATCCTTCAAAATTTTTGAATTTTCAAAATAAAGTCATTTCCAAACACCTAATCTTCAACTCTCGGCCCTTTAAAATTCTGGAGTTGTGGTATATGGTAAGAGGCTCAAGCTAAAGACTGGACAAAGGACCATTGTGCTTTGATTCCTAACTTCATTTGGTTGGAATTCGTTAGCCAACAATCACACATCCGACACGAAAAATCGAAGAATACAATTAATCATCACATCTATGAAAAATGAAATTCAAGTATAAGAAAACAAACAGATTGAAAGAAGAAGCATGAAAATATTTAATATTAAGAATCGAGTTTCGATCAGAATTTTTTAGAAAAGTTTTTATCGTTATTTTGGCTTTAAATAAACGAGAGACTTTAGAAATTAATGAGGGTAAATATTTTGGCTTGAGGAGGGAAGTGATTTGACACACGATTTGTTCATTTTGGTTAAGTTTTGAAGATGATCAGATTTTTTGAGCTAGGGTAAATTAATACCATCATTTTATTTTTTTCAAAGGTGAGCGTCTACATTATTTAATAAATCACAAATAAATTTCACATAATTTTTAAATCATAAAGAAGTTTAGTCTGTAAAGTTACTGACTACAAAGGTTGGGCTTACTTGATCAATCTCGACCACACCTAATGACTCAACAATTTGGGGTAGTTTTTGATCGGATAAATGGAATTGCCATCTCTAACTAATTGCATCATCACACCAAATTTGAGTGAAAACTTTTTGCATAGTCATTTCAGTCACCACGTCAAATCTTACACCAAATTTGTTTGTTCAAATTGTAATTTGTATTTTTATTAAAGTCTGTTCTATTTATCATTGTATTTGTATGATTTGATTAAATAAGATTATTTATTTCGTAAATACAATATTGGAATTAAAATATAGATAAAATAAAGTATCTTAGTTTTTATAATATCTATAAAAGAAATTATATTAATTTAAAAATAGTATGTCAAAATTAAAATTTGTTTACAATTGAAGAGTAAAACTCTCGTGCAAAACCAATTGCACAGATTTTAGGATCCATGCAACTCAATTTGCTCCAACATGATCCATACCGCAACCCACTTATAAATATATATATTTTTTGAATTGGAGTCCTCCAAATGCACGATCAGTTCTCCATAACAGATTGTAAATGTGGTTTTGTCTTATCAAAATTTAAACATTAATTCTCCAAAAAAAAAAATTTCAAGACTCTAGATCTATAAATTTGAGAAATTGTTACCTGACAAGTATGTTTTTGTTTGTATTTGAAAATGGTCGGTCCTATATATATATATAAATGAACAACAAATGATGTTATGAACTATGTTGTCAACACAATAAGATCGAATACAAGACATAGTAAAAACAAAATAACAAAGGAAATTAAAAATACTATAAATGTACAATTTTTACAAGTTATAAATAGCCAGTGAGTGCTTTTAGGGAGAAATATTCACTACATGATTTGTGAATAATAAACTGATTCCTATCAAAATCTATGAATGAAGAACCTAAGAATCCTAACATCTCAAAAACGATTAAAAGGTTTGTTGAGACAAATAAGTACTGAACCAACATTTCTAAAACTATTTCTTATTCTAATCAAATTAACTTCAAAAGAAAGACTGATTTACAAAATGGAAACAAACATTATTATCAGAAGTGTTTTAACACTCTTAATAACTTTAGAAACGAGTTGTATTATATGAGAAGAATTTGATAGTGAATGAATACATTTTAAATATTTAATTTAAAAGTAACAATTGATTTGAAAAGATTCAAGCGAAAATATGCAAAACAAACATTATTTTAATGTTTCTGTTGGTCCCAAGTGGTCAGAGGTTTAAAGGACAAGTGGTCAGAGGTTTAAAGGAGGGTGAATGAACCTCTATCGATTTGACAAATTTTTTGAAACTTTTCTATGAACAGATTCCTGATTCTATAGAGAAACAGTAACCTGACTCGATTCAGAAACCTGACACAATGTTGATCAGGTTCCTGTTTCGAAATCACAGTATGCAGCGGAATAAACAAAGATAGAATACTTTTGGAAAACACATTTTCTTTTCAGAGTATGGTTTTAGCAAAGTATTTTCTCAAGATGCTTGTGATGTATGCAACAAGATAGATATGCAGTAATTAAAGTGCAACATACAGTCAAAGCATATAAACACATTTTGCTTATAGTGGTTCGAAGGTGGTGTAATCCTTCTACGTCCACTCTACTCCTTCACTGAGGAGGAACTTCGTTAGGTCGGTTCGATTTACAAGTCTCAACTTTACAAACCTCTTCCTAACAAGTTATCACCTATAAGAATCCCAGATTCCTAGGCCACAACCCACACAGGGTACACATCCCACACAGGGCAAATAGCCTACACAAGACTACTAAACTTAGCAAAGATCAAATCCTATCAACTAAGTTACACCTAACACAACCTAGCGCACACAACACAAATGGTTAAAGAATAAAAGGTTCTTCAACTGTTGCGGTGAAGACAGTCTTGAACTTTGATAGCTCGAACGCTTGATTAGTAGACTGGCTTCGAAGGTTGAGTGACTGGGCAAAGGAAAGCTCAGAATAAGCTTTGGAGTATTTCTGATTTTCCACTCGGCTATGTTCGGCTTCTTCTTTAGTCAGCTCCACCTTCTATTTATAGGTCTTGAGAATTTATCCGTTGGAGGAAAGTGTCCGTTGAAGGAAGACACTTCTCTATTTGAATGTGAACTCCAATCTCTCAAGATCTTCTTTGTGGTCATATTAAATGTTTCTGAATAGTTTCTGACATGTGCATTTAATGCGCCCACTATCTTTGACTTTCATGCAACAGTTGGCTAATCTAGTTGCTAGATAGCTTTGTTCCCATTGGAGTTGCATGGTCTTCTTCGTACTGCATGGATAAAAGTAGCACTTATCTTTCTGCAAATGATCCGTTGGCTACTTTCTATTTTCTCTATAGATAGCTGTAGCTCTTCTTTGCTTGCTAACTCAGGATGCGGTCTTATGCTATTTTCTATTTCACGCCAGGATTCTGTTTTAGAACAGCTTCCTGTTCTTGAAACCTGCAGTCAGCTTCCTGTCCTGCGTCTGCTTTCTGATCTGTGTCAGCTTCCTGTTTTTTGCTCTGCCGCGCCAGCTTCCTGATACTTGGCAGCTTCCTATTCCACCATCCTGTTTGCTGCTTCATTCAAATTTCTACTATAGTAGCTTGCCGCTTCTTCCATGTTGTTTCCTGTTTTAGAACAGCTCCCTGTTCCTGAACCCTTTAGGTAGCTTCTTGACTTGCTGGCTCCTCCAACTTGTTGCTCTTAGAAGATAATTTCCTGTTTCTTCTAAGGTTGGTTTTCCTTATAATTTGGAAAACCATTACATGATCATCTTATCTTTTCTTCTGACCATGTAATACGTGGAAACTTACTTCAACAAACTATATTGTCTTATTACGCAACCTGTTCTGTCTTATCAAGATAACTACTAAAATATCCCAACAATTTCACATAATGAAATATTGGAAAAGTTAATATGAAAGAAAAACAAATCTTCCTAAATGTAAGAAAAAATATGTATAGAACCCGTGTAATATATACAAACACTAATATAGAACCCGTGTAATACAATAAAAAAATTAAACTTAATAATACTATTTTTTTTTAATATTATTTTTGTAGGAAAAAAAATTTATGATCTGTGCAGTACATATAACCTAATTTAGCATTAATTATAACATAATATGATTAATATAATATTTAATTGTTGAAACTTATGCTGTATTTGTAAATGGATATATATATATATATATATATATATATATATATATATATATTGACATGCCTATTACATTATTCAACAATCTGACCATATTTTAATTAGTTTGAATTTTATTATTAAAGTCTAGAATAACCCAAATATTTTATTTTCAATTAAATGATAGGAAAAATGAGAGTTAAAATTTCCCAAATATATTTTATAGTTTATTTGAAAACAAATATTTGAGAAAAAATATTGAATTTCATTAGTTTATTAGTTTATAAAAAAAATTCTTTTAGTCATCCCATGCACCTTTATTTTAGTTTTTTAATTTCTTACTTATTTATATGTTTTCTCTAAAAAATTTTAATTAAATAAATTTTAAATATGTAAATAATTTCTATAATAGAAGTCTAGCGTGTGTGTATATATATATATATATATATATATATATATATATATGTATGTATGTGTGTGTGTTATTTTAATAAATTTAGCTAACATTTCTATATTATTTAATAATGTTACTTATCAACATTATTAATTTTAAGTCATCAATTATTAGTCACATTAATAGCTATATATTGTATTTTTTTAAACTTTATCTATTGTACTTTTTTTTTTTATAAAAAATAAATTTAATATGATAAAATTGTAGACTTGCCAAATATACTTAATGGTCATTCCTCATGATGCGATGTTCGAGTTAGGTCATGTTGAGACAGGTCAATCGAAAATTGGGTAATACTTTTATGTGTATGAGATAATATTTTTATGTGTATCATACATATTATATATACATATATATATATATATATATATTTATATATTAGATAATCCATTTGGTTTCAATACTCCAAATCTATGATTAATTTGAGAAATTGTTATTTGACATCAGTATATTTATCATCATAAAAAATATAGTTTATTTCAATTTATCAGTTTTTTTTATTACAAAGAAAAGACGTTGAGAACATGTTTTCAAACTCTCCCTATCTTGATTTTTTGCACTAAACTTTTGATTAGTGTTATACACGTTAATTTCATTTACTAAATGTTGCGTAATACAATTATATTATACATATAATTATTGCTATAAATCTCTTCTTAATTATTATTAAACAATGGACAAAAATTTTGAAATAAAAGAAGTATTAAATAATAGATTATATGTTCTCTTAGTTTCTAACTAGTAAATAGGTCCCGTGCGATACATGAGCATATAAAAATTACTATTTTGGTGTTTTGATATGAAAATGTTGAACACAAAATAATATATTATTTGAGATTAATTCAATATAATATGTTATCCGTGTGGTGCATGACCATAAAATTTAAATATTTCAAGTTTAGTGTGAAAATTTCAATTTACGGAAAAATCAAGTTCTTAATATTTCAATTTCATTTGGTAACCCGTGTGTGTATTTTATATGAATTTCAAGTGTTGTAATTTTTTGATATAGATACGTTGACTATATAAAATAACCCTTGATTATTTAGAATATCTTTTAGATATAACAAACCTTTTATTGAATATTTTTTTTCAAAAAAGTTTCATCACATTGCCATATATAGTAGAATGCCAAATAACATTCATTCTCCAATTATGTTCTCTATCAAACACCCCCCCTCCAATCACCAATGAATTTTCATATATTTGTCACCATTTCGACATAACTTAATTTTGTAATATTTCCCACTTGAAAACTTGAGTATGATGTTCATAGTCATAATATTGTCATACATCTTGACGATTTACTGAAGGAACACATTTATTATAAATTGACGGAAAATATTAAATAAGTGTTTCATTATATATTAGAATATATTTGTTGATTTTGTTATTAAAACTCTAACTAGAACTATATAATTGCAAAATCAAAATATAAAGGGGTGTCTTAAATTTTAATATTGACCTTTTTTCCAGTTTATATATTTTTTTATTAGACTCCATCAAGTATTATAATTTCTTTTAAAGTTCATAATTAGCGTACTCAATTATTTTACATTTTTCAAATATTAAGATATTTTTTTAGAGAACATATTAATTGTTTAAATTAATTTGTTTAATTTATTTATGTTTGTATACAAATCACAAATTAAAATTAATGTATTAAAATAACAAAATAGGTAAGTTGTTTTTTCTGTTACTGTTCCATTTATTTTTGTGGCATTTGAAAATATTAAATGGACTGAAAAAATTACTTAAAATGTTTTTAGATAAAAATGAAATAAAAAAAAAGTTGCTTTTATTCCAGAAATTGGCTGTGAATGACATATCTAAATTTATTTAAAAAATTTTAAAATAAAAAACATATATCATTTAATTTGTTATTTAGTGTATCAATCAAACATGTTTCAACTAATTTTATATTAATCTTGAATTTTTTTTTATCTCTCATATTGAAATGTAGTTATGCAGTCAAAGTTTACCAATGTATGTATGTATAAATTCATATCATAATCATCAATTTATTGCTATTTTAATATTTTTAAATATGCTTTTTTAATTATTTTTTATGAAAAGTCGAGTTTTTATCAAATTTAATTGTATATGTATATATATATCTATATATATGTGTGCAGGCGTAAACAAATTAGAAAATTGAGAATCACAAAATGACGTGTATGTTTTTACTCAATTGATGAGTAGTAATTAATTAAATTAACTCACACACACACACACACACACACACACACACACACATATATATATATATATATATATATATATATCAATCTATATACATATAAATTTAGGTGATAACTTAGTGGAGAAAAATAATGCTTAAATTTAGATGTACTGCCACTAAATAAGGAAATGTGTGATTGGTTAATATGAGATAATTAATGATAGGTGCAATTTCTATATGTAGAAGATTACACAAAATATATTTTCTATATTTAATAATTATCAATTATTAACTATTTATATATTACATATTTAGTAAGTGAAAATGAGCGGGAAATTTTTAACATTTCTATTTGTAGGGAGTAATTGTTATTATATATATAGATTTCCAGATATAAATTAGAAAGTAGTTAGGTCACATTATTATTTTCTTTTTTGGTCAGGATTTATGTTACATCATTACTTTACTTAAAATGCACTTTGAAAAGATCAATTTTAAGAAATAAAACATTATTTTTGAAAGTTTATACAAATTATATAAGTATACAAATTCATAGGAAAAAAAGATTATAATCGTAGGACATTTTAAGAAAAGTATTATATCTGATGTGAATTAAGAATATGGTTACTAATTTATAGCAATGTCATGTATGTTGCACATTATAACAAAAGAAAAGAAAAAGTTATTAGCCACGACAAAATGTTATCGGAAAAACATTACTTATTATCACAAAAACATTTTGCGATAACATTTTATTGCTAATATTATCTCAAAAGCCACATCGCAAATAATTTTTTTGCGACAATGTTGTTATTGCTAATTAATTAGATACAACATCATGTTGTTGCAAGCATTGTTTGTGGAGCCGGACTAGTGATCAAACCGGCTTGACCACCGGTTCAAATTCAACCGTTCGGAACAGTTCAACCGCGAGGTCCGGCTGTTTAGAAGAAATTTTAATAATTTTTTTAAATTTGTTGTTATTATATAATTTTCTATAAAATTGTAGATGATGATGATGATGATAATAATACGAAAATTCATTTGAGTAATAATGATAATAATAATTATAAATTCAAGATCTTTGTTTAATAAAATCTACAACATTATTTAAAACAACAATAATATATAAAATTCCATATATATAGACATAATAGAATATTAAAACTATATCTTCTAAATTTTTAAAAAACTAACAAAAGTCATTGAGTTTATTTATCAAATTTCTCTTAAAAATTGAATATATTTTTAATCTCTTATAACTTACTCACAATATATTATTATGAAGTTGTCCCACATTGAAAAAAAAATAATGAAAATACAGGGATATAGAATATATAAGTTTTGAATTTGAAGTTGTCCCACATTAAAAAATACAAAAAGAGTATGAGAGATTATAGTATAAAGTGTGAGAGTTTGTCCCTATTGGTTAGTCAACTAAAATGACATTGAAGTCAGCCAACTAATGTTGCAAATGTATAACTTTGTTCCACATTGGTTGGGGAATCAAAGTAGTATTGAGCTATGTGTTATAAATAACCTTATTGCTTAGAAGTATAATTGTTCAATAATTTTTAAAGATCAAAATATAGAAAAAAATTAATAAAAAAAGTTTTTTATTTAGTTATGAAAAAGTCGAAATTTTAAAGAATATTCGGTTTGACTGATTTCGATCAGTTTTCTTATTTTGGGTGGGTTAAGGGACCGGATCAATGACCGGTTCACGGTTGAACTAGTCTGACCGGCTAGTCCGATCCCACAAAACAGTGGTCGCAAGTACATTTTTGAATTTTATTTATAATTTTTCGTCAATTTATATTATCATTTTTATGATAATATATTGTTGTAAAAATAAACTTTTCACAAAAATTATTGTCGCAAAACTCTCCTTGCAAAATCATTTATTTATAATGTCATGCTTTTCTTGTAACGGTATCAATTTAAAACATATATGCATGAAAAATAATTATAATTTGGGATTTGAAAAATGAATTAAACTATCAATTCAATACCTAAAAAGCTAAAACTATCAATCATACTTACAAAATTATGTTTTTTTGGCACCTTGAAATTCCTAAGTATTTAAAAATATTTTTAAAATGATAATCCCAAAATATTAATATTGATGAACTTCATGCATATGGCAAAAAAATAAAAAAGAATAATCATATATAATAAAAATAATAAATCTAAAAGTTTAAGATGACAAATATGACCTTATTTTAGTGGATTTTTAAGTTATAATTTCATTTTTCAAACTTCAAATTAATAGTTTTTATCTTTTAGATCACAAATTGATAATTAACGTATCTAAAACCTTAATTGGATAAAACTACAACTTTATTTATTTATTCATTTATTTATAACACATTTATTGTGTACGATGTCCATCTACGAGCATACAACTTTCTTTTCTTTCTTATATTGAGATAAAGGAGAATACATGATTTTTTGTTTTGTTTTGTTTTTTTAGTGGAAAAAGGAGAATACATGACTGCTCCCTCACTAAAAGTGAATAGTTTTATATATATTTTATATTTTTTTTCTGTAAATGTAGATTATGCTTCTTCATTAAAAGTGATCAAAAGTGGCAAAGAGCAACCTTTTTATTTTTAGTTAATCTTAGTTTAATCTCTCATTAAAAGTGATCAAAACTGGCAAAGAGCAACCTTTTTATTTTTAGTTAATCTTGGTTAATCTCCACTTTATCAAGATTACAAGAAAACATCACCCCTTTTAATGACATGCTTAATTACTGGGGGAATTTTGCTACTGTGAGGGGGTTTCCAATCATAAACAACAAAATATTTAATAAACTAATCATCATACCTAATCTGCAATCATAATTAATTGCACTAGCACGGATTAAATATAAGAAGTATATATATTATTTATCAGTATATTTAAATTATTTATATTTATATTTACAGTTAATAATCCGTTTCAAGGAACAATAAATCAAAGAAAATAAATAAATTATCAAATTAAAGTAATTGATCAATTGCATAATATGATAAATTGAGAGTAATGTTTACATTGTTGTTTATAAAATTTGAAATACTTCTTTGTAAACTTCGTCGTTCTATGACTTTGTCCACCCTCCCTATCACATATCAAAATCTTGAGTCCCCTACGATTTTTGACTCTGGCAACTGCGACATACAATTGTCCATGACTGAGCATTTGTTTCTTAATAACACAGTTTCTTAAGATACAAACCAACATGATTTAGAGTCTAACCCGGATTCTTGTTAGAAACTAACCCTAACTCTTGTGGATGGTCATTGCATATGATTCAATGAGTGTGAACTATCTTCTCTAAAATAAATAAAACGTAGGAATTATCCATCATCCAACAACATTAATTGAAAAATTACGATAAAACATCAAAAAATGTGTGAATAATCCACCAGAAATTAAATATTGTCTCAAAACACCCAAGGTAAATATCAAAACGTCGTTTTCAACTTTGACAAGTATTTTCTCCTTCACAGGATGATGGACAAAATTCAATGTTTAGCTTCCTTTTAAAATTTCTATTGTCTCCAACTTCAAGATCTAAATTAGTATGCTCACCTCATCATCGAAATGAATATCATAATAAGAAAAAGAAATTGACTTCTCATATAAGAGTTACATAATAACTTTAAATGTCATATATTATATAAAGTGTTAAAATATAATACCTTTTCATCAGCGATGAAGTCTCAACCCCAAATTATTTACAATACATTAAAATTAACTAATAAAAAAAGAAATATTAATTCAAACTATTAGAAATATATTGACTTATTTAACTCACACAATTTATAACATCAAATCTAACTTTTAAATCAAGATCCTTGGTCAATTTCACCAATAAGAATGAGTCATCATACTTTCATATTGATCACCGATCAACTTGATCTTGAAAAGAACATCTTGTTCGTTTAAGTTCTCCAATTCGCCAGGAAGATGTTTAGGATCCGCATCCAATAATTAGAAAAGAAATAATTTTAGTTAAAATAATATCATAAAATGTATGGATTTGAAAACTTAACAAAACATAATCGTTTACACAATTTAAATTTTAGAAACCTACACTTTTAGTGTTGGAACCGATGGATCGCCGGACCTATGCAATCGGAATCGGGTTCCATAAAGATATGCGCAGCGGAAGAAATCATACCTTTTACGAAGACAAACTGATCGAAGTTTAGACCTCTCGATCTTCTGCTGTATTCCTAGCCCTTTCCTTTGGACGTCGTGTGGGCGACGATCTTCCAAAGTTTCAACTCTCTTGCCTCCTATCACTCTCTCTCTCGATTCTATATATTTGAGTATACGTGAGTTTCTTGTGATTGTAGGAGGCGTGAGTTAGGGGTTATTTATAGGCTACAACAGGGACCTAGATGATGAATTAGGGTTAGGTCTCCTGATGGGCTTATGTGTCCCGTGTTCAGCCCGAACACCCAACTTAAGCCCATCAATTATAACTCGGTCCACTAAGAAGTTATAATTGAACTACCGTCCTAATCCCATATTACAATATGGGCTCCTTTATTATGTGTACGTTTATTTCCCCGCGTTTAAGATATCGAATGTCCGTAAATTAAATAAGTTACTGACAACTTAATTAATTTACATCTAATTCCAAGAGTATTACCACTCATCTTCATTATCATGTCGGATTAAATCCACCTGCAGGATTTACATGATAATCTTTATGAGCTCCTCAAGGGGACATCATCATCCTAAATAATTAGGACACAGATTCCTTTTATAATCAACAACACACCATATAAACAACGTTATCTCCCAATTCACCGAGCCTATTGATTTATTAATAAATCTCACCCATTGGCAAATTAAAGAGACGAACACTAATTATATGTGCCCGTTATTATATAGGGATTAAGAAGACGCACATCCATAATAACTGAGGTCTTGTTCTTTTATATAGTCAGTACAAATCGAACAACCTCAAAAGGTCCTACTCAATACATACAAAATGTACTAGTGTACACTTCAAGAAATTTGAGAATTCACAACGACAAAATTCGTCATAAAAACACCATTTTTCGTCACAAAAGGTGTTTGGTGACGAAATATTTTCGTCGCAAAGAACGTCGCTGTAAGTGCGTCATATTAGGTAAATTGTGATGCTATTTGAATTCGTCATCTAAAGTCATCTTTTGATGACGCTAAAGGTCATCGTCACTATATCATCTCATCTCATGCTATTTTGATATATTAACTCGATTTCAATGGCCAACATAAAAATGTTCAAAACCCAAAATGTTAATGCACTCACGATACAATTTTGTTAGTAATAAGTTCAAATAATTAATGACAAAAAATAGCATCGTTATAAAAATATATTTTTATGACGTCAAATATTGTCACCAATTATTATTAAAATTGTCATCAATTATTATCGTGACAAAAGAATTTTGTCACTAATTAATTCAAATTATTAATGACAAAAAATAGCACCGTCACAAAAAATTATTTTTTACGACATCGGATATCGTCACCAATTATAATTAAAATCGTAACCAATTATTATTGTGACGAAATAATTTTGTAAATAATTATTTAGAATAATTAATAACGAAAAATAGCATCGTCATGAAAATATATATTTTTTATTAAAATCGTCATCAATTATTATCGTGACAAAAGAATTTTATCACTAATTAATTCCAATAATTAATGACAAAAAATAGCACTGTCACAAAATTTTATTTTTTACGACATCGAATATCGTCACCAATTATAATTAAAATCATAACCAATTATTATTTTGACGAAATAATTTTGTAAATAATTATTTAGAATAATTAATGACGAAAAATAGCATCGTCATGAAAATATTTATTTTTATGACATCGAATTTCGTCACCAATTATTATTAACATCGTCACCTATTATCATTGTGACGAAATAATTTATGTCGTCATTAAATTTATAAATTAGTGACGAATAAAATTATCAATTTAGAAATTTCGCCATAAGCGTTGCCATACATCTGATTTCCATCCCTTCAACATGCCCATCAAAAACTTTCGCTGGAAGAGCCTTTGTGAAAGGATCTGCTAGGTTATCCGCTGATGCGATTTTGGCGACAACAACTTCTCCTCATTTTACGATGTTTCGTATCAGGTGGTACTTGCGCTCAATGTGTTTGCTTGCTTTATGGGCTCGTGGTTCCTTCGAGTTTGCTACTGCACCACTGTTATCACAATAAATTGTGATAGCTTTAGGCAAACCAGGAATCACTTCTAAGTCCATCATGAAGTTTCTGAGCCATACAGCTTATTTGGCTGCCTCAGAGGCTGCCACATACTCAGCTTCCATGGTTGAGTCCGAAATACATTTCTGCTTAACACTCCTCCATACTATGGCTCCACCTCCTAAGGTAAACACATAACCCGAGGTAGATTTACTGTTGTCCCTATCCGACTGGAAATCAGAATCCATGTAACCCAAGGAAGCTAATCATCTGCTCGGTAAACTAGCATATAATTTCTAGTCCTTTTCAGGTACTTTAAAATATGTTTTACCGCAGTGCAATGTCCTTGTCCTGGGTTACTTTGATATCTGTTAACCATGCCCACAGCAAAGCATATATCTAGCCTCGTACATAGCATTGCATACATTAGGCTTCCTACGACCGAAGCATAAAGAACTGGCTTCATATCCTCTATCTCCTTTGGTGTCTTAGGACACATCTCCTTAGATAAATGTACTCCATGTCGAAAAGGTAGAAAACATTTCTTGGAGTTTTGCATGCTAAAACGAGCTAGGATAGTATCAATGTACGAAGCTTGAGATAAGCATAACATCCTTTTCTTGCGATCCCTTATAACTTTGATCCCAAGAATATGTCCAACTTCTCCCAAGTCCTTCATATCAAACTGCTTGGATAGCCACGCCTTTACGTCTGACAACACCTTAACATTGTTGCCAATAAGCAAGATGTCATCTACGTATAGTACAAGAAATACCACCACGTTTCCGTCACTCTTCTTGTATACACAAGACTCATCTGAACATTGAATGAATCTATAAGACTGGATTACCTCATGAAAACGGATGTTCCAAGATCTCGAAGCTTGTTTCAGTCCATAAATGGACCGTTTAAGCTTATATACAAGATGCTCTTTGCCCTTTGCAATGAATCCTTCTGGTTGCTTCATATAAATGTTTTCTTCAAGACTACCGTTAAGGAAAGCTGTCTTGACATCCATTTGCCAAACTTCATAATTCATATGAGCAGCAATAGACAAAAGAATCCGGATAGACTTAAGCATGACTATCGGCGAAAAGGTTTCCTCATAATCGATTCCTTCTTTTTGAGTATACCCCTTTGCAACAAGCCTTACTTTAAAAGTTTCTAATTTCCCATCTGATCCTCTTTTTCTTTTGTAGACCCACTTACATCCAATGGCTTTTACACCATTTGGTGGTTCTACTAGCTTCCAGACTTGATTAGAATCCATAGATTCTAATTCAGAATTCATAACTTTTTGCCAAGATTCTGCATCTTTATCTTGAAGTGCTTCGTCATAGGTCCAAGGATCAGATTCATGATCACCAGGTACTAAGTCCGAAGACTCTCCCAAAAACATGAATCTATCAGGCTGTCTAACAACCCCCACTACGACGGGGCACTTGTGGTAATAGCGTATCATTAGTGACACATGGTGCAGACCCCTGTGGTATCTCATCTTGTATCGGTGGTACTAAGGTAGGAGTTTCCCCTCTAATTTCCTCCAGAACAATTTTACTCATGGGTTTGTGGTTCATTACATAGTCCTCTTCTAAGAATCGGGCATTCGTGCTAACAATTACCCTCTGATCTTTAGGACTATAAAAAAAACCACCTTTCGTTCCTCTAGGATAGCCTACAAACAACTGAACTTCCGTACGAGACTCCAACTTATCAGCATCTTCCTTCAGCACATGTGCTGGACTACCCCAAATCCGAATGTGTTTCAGATTAGGCTTATGCCCATTCCACAATTCTGTAGGAGTAGAGAGTATTATTTTAGAAGATACCAAGTTCAGAATGTACACCGCTGTTTCCAGGGCATACCCCTAAAAAGAATTCGGTAATTCCGAATAACTCATCATCGATCTAACCATTTCCATAAGAGTTATATTCATTCGTTCTGCCACACCGTTCTGTTGGGGTGTACCAGGTGCAGACAATTGGGATTGAATCCCAGCCTCTGATAAATAACTCCTAAACTCTCCTAAAAGGTACTCACCACCACGATCAGATCGTAGTGTTTTGATACTTTTACCATGACGTTTCTCCACACCAGCCTTGTACTCTTTGAATTTATCAAAGCACTCAGACTTGTGGTGCATCAAGTAAATGTACCCATATCTAAAATAATCGTCTATGAACGAGACACAATATTCAAAACCACCTCTTGCTTGGATAGTCATAGGCCCACACAAGTCAGAATGAACCAGTTCCAACACTTCTTTGGCTCTATACCCCTTGGCTTTAAAAGGCCTCTTGGTCATTTTTCCTTCCAAGCAGGACTCGCAGGTCGGATAGTTTTCCACTTCCAATGAACTCAAAGGCCCATCGGCATCAACCTTTGAATCATACTCAAGTTAATGTGACCTAATCTTAGATGACAAATATGTTTGGTTCATTTTAGAAGGTTCTTTTCTCTTATTTGAGTTAGAAGATGTATTATTAATTTCTATTGTTGCATCGTAGGAGTTATTAGATTAAGAGTATATAAATTGCCAACCAACGTACCAGAACAGATAACAACCCTATTTTTCTTGACAACAACTTTGCCATAAAAGGAAACATAATATCCATCCAAAAATAATTTAGAAACTGAAATCAAGTTCTTACTAAAACTAGGTACATAAAGACAATTCCTCAAAACCAAAGTCTTGTTCCTATCAAAAGATAAATAAACATCTCCCACTGCAACAACCGCCACTTTCGCAGCATTGCCTATGTAGATGGTAATCTCATCCTCACTTAGTCGTTTGGTTTCCTGGAACCCCTGCAATGAATTGCAGACATGATCAGTGGCTCCCGTATCTACACACCAGGTACCGGTAGATAACACCGCTAAACATGTTTCAATAATTAGTGAATAAGATGTACATTCTTTGTTCTCATTTTTACGGGGACAATCTACCTTCCAATGTCCTGGCTGCTTGCATGAATAACACTTGCCCTTTGGCTTCTTCACACCACCTTGTGGACCATTTTGCTTAGGTCCACCCACTTTCTTTGCCGAATTTGCTTGTTTCTTTTTCTTCTTCACTTCGCCTTTCGGCTTAGAAGCAGAAACATTTTCAGCAATGTAAGCTTGAGAAGTTTGACGAAGTATCCCTTCTACCGCTTGGAGTTCTGTCAGAAGTTCCGCCATCGAATACAACCTCTTGTTCATGTTGTAGTTCAGGCGGAACTACTCAAAACTCTTAGGCAGCGTCTGGAGGATGATATCGACCTGGGTTTCCCCATCAATTTCGGCTCCAAGGACTTCCATCTCATTTAAATGAGCCATCATCTTAAGAACATGATCCCTTACGGGTGTCCCTTCAGCCATGGTGGTCGTCATTAAGTTTCTCATGGCCTCTTGCCTGGCAGCCCAACTCTGGTGTCCGAAGAGTTCTTTGAGATTGATCATCATGTCATAGGCAGTGGTCATGGCCTGATGCTGATATTGCAGCACATTTGACATAGAAGCCAAAATGTAACATCGCGCCATCTCATCTGTCTTGATCCACTTCCTATAAGCCTCTTTCTCCTCTTCACTAGAGTTTTCATCGGGCCTTTCAGGACAGTCCTGAGAGAGTACAAACTTGTACTCTTCAGCAGTCAAGACAATGTCCAGATTCTGTTTCCAATCAATATAATTAGGACCAGTAAGTTTGTTTTCTTTAAGTATAACAGCAAGAGGATTGAAAGCCATAGATAAATTCTGAGAATCATGTAAATAAATACATAGATCAAAACATTTAGAATTTAAAACAATATTGTCTCCCTCAAACAATACAATTAATTTCACTAACACCTCAAAACACCGTGAATTTCACATGCCACGATAGTGTGGTCGTATGCTAATTCAAACATTTGTAAGAGGAGGTTTTACCCATTAATTTCATTATCTTGTCAAACAAAATAAAATTAATAGTTGGTTTATCTTTAGCCATGCAAACAACAACACTTACTCCGATGGGAAGGATACTATCATATGCACCTAAGTGTATACCATTACTTAATACTAAGTCCATTATCTAGGATTGTGCCTCTTCAGATGGAGAAGATTGCACGCTCCTAAATAATTTCCTATAATTATCCATAAGGAAATTTGATCTAGTGATCCACAAACAAACTCATCCGATATAGAAGAAGGCACTTAAAGCCAACATATGAGTTTAAATGCATCACTTACAAATCAGTAATGGAGGCTATAGGACTTATTCAAAATAATCCCTCTCCCACTTAGATATTTAACACGAGGGATATAAACATGCTTATCACATAAAACACATAAAGCATGCATGCATATCATAACAACACATAAACAAGACAATAAATATGGAATTACAATAAAATCCAACTATTATGGCCTCATCATATATCTGTTGTTCTTGAATGTCCACCATCTGCGAGTTGGTCAGGGATCCTCGACATATATAGGGCTTGGCCGCACGTCTATACGCCAATCCTTATCGGCAGCGCCTCCGAAAACCAATCCTAGTTCGAATAGGAATCCTCTGAAAACCAATCCTTATAGGCAGCGCCTCCAAAGACCAATCCTTTCTCGATCAGGAATCCTCAATCAACCAGATTACATTTATCAAATTGATCAACCCTATACAGATTTTAGATCGATCAACCCTATACAGATTCTAGATCGATAAAATAATAAAACCTACACGACAACCTGCCGTGTTTAAACTATTACAATCATGCATCAACCCAAAATAAAATAACCTCGACAGGTTCGAGGGTTTAAAACATACATAACATACATACATGCCATACTAGTTGGATTAAGGATACCTGCAATCACAGAATCATCCTATCACATGCACTACTACTATCCAACCAAGTAAAGCATATGAACGATACATGATTATAAAACGTATTAACAGATCCTATCGCACAGAACCAGAAAAACCCGGCTCTGATACCACTTGTTGGAACCGACAGATCGCCGGTCCTATGCAATCGGAATCGGGTTCCATAAAGATATGCGCAGTGGAAGAAATCATACCTTTTACGAAGACAAACTGATCGAAGTTTAGACCTCTCGATCTTCTACTGTATTCCTAGCCCTTTCCTTTGGACGTCGTGTGGGCGACGATCTTCCAAAGTTTCAACTCTCTTACCTCCTATCACTCTCTCTCTCTCGATTCTGTATATTTGAGTATACGTGAGTTTCTTGTGATTGTAGGAGGCATGAGTTAGGGGTTATTTATAGGCTACAACAGGGACCTAGATGATGAATTAGGGTTAGGTCTCCTGATGGGCTTATATGTCCCGTGTTCAGCCCGAACACCCAACTTAAGCCCATCAATTATAACTCGGTCCACTAAGAAGTTATAATTGAACTACCGTCCTAATCCCATATTACAATATGGGCTCCTTTATTATGTGTACGTTTATTTCCCCGCGTTTAAGATATCGAATGTCCGTAAATTAAATAAGTTACTGACAACTTAATTAATTTACATCTAATTCAAAGAGTATTACCACTCATCTTTATTATCATGTCGGATTAAATCCACCTGCAGGGTTTACATGATAATCTTTATGAGCTCCTCAAGGGGACATCATCATCCTAAATAATCAGGACATAGATTCCTTTTATAATCAACAGCACACCATATAAACAGCGTTATCTCCCAATTCACCGAGCCTATTGATTTATTAATAAATCTCACCCATTGGCAAATTAAAGAGACGAACACTAATTATATGTGCCCGTTATTATATAGGGATTAAGAAGACGCACATCCATAATAACTGAGGTCTTGTTCTTTTATATAGTCAGTACAAATCGAACAACCTCAAAAGGTCCTACTCAATACATACAAAATGTACTAGTGTAACTTTATAGTCAAGATAGACTAATACCAAATTACACTACAACCATTCCAATGGTTTGTCCAAATTCATCTTGGTTGTGAGCTATTATTTATAATCTATAAGGAACTGATAACATGATCTTCTGTGTGGCACCACACACCATATTATCTACAATATAGATTAATCTGGGCAATTGCATTAACATATATATAACAAATATAAAATGCAAGCATTTGATCATAATGAATCTCATATCATAAAGATCATACAAAAGCTAGGCTTATAGTATACATCATAGTTTTGTAGTCAATGTAATTCATGTCAAGTAATGTGATAGTCTCTTCATCCCAAATGATAAATAATGCCTTGTAATCTTTGTTGAGTACACGTACCTTCATTTTATACCTTGAGGTCGAAATATATAAATTAAAAATGAAGTTCCAAGTTCTACATTATACATTTTATTCTCATTGAAATTGAAATTTAATCACATACATATAATTTCTCTTTAATTTTAACATCATCATACTTGGTACACATCAACTTCCATCTATATGATCAATCTTTTTTCATGTGATATATACTGTTGTAATTTTCTACCTAAAAAATTGAGGCATAAACCCAATATTGTCCATCATTTGCCTATACATTGACAAAACTAAGATTTAGATTTTATACAAATCCATAATAATTAAATTAAAAAATATAGACTATATAACTCTGTTATTTTGTTTCACATACCTCTTTTTTTAAATTCTCAATTTCATTGATAATCTTATTGATAAACTTCATAACAGCTCTCCCTAAGAAACTCATTTGCAATAAATCTTTCAAATGTCTCTCATGCTGGTAATAGACTTTTCAAATGCTTAAAAGACGGAAATATTTGTCGAAATATTACAAGCAAACATGATTTCATATGGGAGGGGACTGATTTATAAATTATAACACAATTCCCAAAGATATATAAAACCAAAAGTTTACATGACAGTCTCAATCTGATAAACAAAATGTAAAATAACAATCTTAATCTGATATAGCAAAATCTAATATAATAGAGTGATGTAAAAAAACTTATATGTAATCTAAATCTAACGTCAATCTGAATATGATATAACAAAAATCTCAATTTGATATAATAGTGTTAAAAGAACATGATATAAAAAACTTAATATATATATATATATATATATATATATATATATAATCAATCTTCTGATACAATAGTGTTAAAAGAAGAGATAAAGAAACTATATGACAATCTCAATCTGATATAACGAAATCTAATATAATAGATCTCAATCAATCTGATGTAACATAAATCAATCCCAATCTGATATAAAAATATAAAAAATATCTGATAAATAGATCTCAATCCGATGTAACAAAAACTCAATCTGATGTAACAAAAATCTCAATCTGATTAATCTGATATAATAAGGTGCTAAAAAACAATGTCATATAAAAAACTTACATGACAGTCTCAATTTGAGTGCTAAAAGAATGTGATATCAATAACTTAGACGACAATTTGAATCCGATAAATGACACTTATATAATAGAATACTAAAAGAACGTGATCTAATACAATATAGTGCAAAATAAATCAATTTAATAAATGAATTTAATAAATGAATTTAATAAATGATAATTATATAGTAGAATCGATCTTATGTAACAGAAATCAATCCCAATCTGATATAATACATTTGATATAATAGAATTTAATAAATGAATTTAATATGTGATAATTATATAGTAGAATCATTCTTATATAATTGAAATCAATCCTAATCTGATATAATAAGTTTGATATAATAGATCTCAATCTAACGACAATTTCAATTTGATGTAACAAAAATCTCAATATGATATGACGTAACAAAAGTCTTAAATATAATAAAATTTGATATAATAGATTTCAATCAAGCATCTGATATAATGGAGTGCTAAAGGGATGTGATATAAAAAACTATATGACAATTTCAAATCTGATATAATAGATCTCAATCAATCTGATTAATCTAATATAATAAAGTTCTAAAAGAATGTGATATAAAAAATTTACATGACAATCTCAATTTGAATGCTAAAAGAACGTAGATATCAGAAACTTACATGATAATCTGAATCTGACAATCTCAATCTGATGTAACAAAATTTTTAATCTAATTAATCTGATATAATATAGTCATAAAGAATGTGATATAAAAAAAACTTACATGACAATGTGAATTATCTGTACTTTGAAAGCTCATTCTTCCAAGATCTTGAAAAGGAAAAAGTTGTTGGGTTTTATTTCTTGAAAAGAAAACAGACATCAGTTATTTTGATTATTTGCAAAGAAGAAGCGAAAAGAATTGCAGAATAAAAAAAAAAAAGCCAAATTGGAGTAGAAAAAACAAAATCAATTTCTTCATGCTTGAAATGAATTGCAAAAACAAAAATTCAAAAAAGCCAAACTGCTCTTGAAATGAATTGCAGAAAAAAGAAATCAAAATTTTGACGCTAGCCGCAGAAAAAGAAATCATTCATAAATAACTGCCCCTGGCCAAAAAAATAAAAAAGGAGTAGGAGCAGTTTTTCCACTCTATATTTTTATATAAACTGATTAGATAAATAAGATTGGAAAATATTCTTTTTAATTTTTTTTAAAATTTTTGTTTAAAAAGCAGTTATGGATTGACTTTTGTTATTATTTTTTTGAAAATGTATCTAGACAAATGTAATTAAAAATAAGGTTTTTTGATTTTTGAGAATGAATCTTAACAAATATAATTTTGTATGGATAATATTATATTTTCTTGACATAATTTGTTGGATAAGCAGTTTACATTTATAGTTTTAAAAAAAATTGAAAAAGTATCATTATTTTTTGAAAACAATCGGTTTTCTGATTTATGATATTTTGAAAAATAAGAGTTTTGTTAACAAATAAAATTTTGTACGGATAATATCCAAGTTTTTTGACATAATTTTTGTCAAAAAAACTGAAAAATAATGAGTTTTGAAAAGGAAGTGGTTTTCTAATCCTGATTTTTAAAACTTGTGTGAAAGGAAAAAACGGTTTTCTGATCTTCATTTTTAAAACTTGCATAAAATAAATTATTTTCTTTGTATTATCCATAGAAATAATAAATTATGAAATTGTCCTTAATTTTTAATAAAATTACCATTTTACCTGACTGACTTCTATTATTATAGATGTGCATGCGTTATCAATTGCTTTCTACTTTTGATCCTTCTTCCAATGACTAAATAAATAAACTACTAAATGAGTTCTTTTATGAACTTTTTTAATTGTTAGATATTAGGGATAATTGTGCAAGGTTAAAAAATTGCGCCAAAAATATGATTTTCTAAATATAGTTTGAAATCCTCAACTTCGTCAATATATATTAATAGAAGTGCTTACATGCACTCTTCATACTTTTTTTTTTTTCATTTTTTTGCTATATAATGACATATTTATCAATTTTTTTTACTATATTAAAAGACTCATTCTATTGTAGGGGTCCTTGCAATTGTAAATATTTCCTTCAAGCTTATTTTGTACATTAACAACTATTTCTTTATTTACTTTTGTTTCTTTCATTTAATTTTTTTACAATGTTAAATTTCTATTCAGTTATTTCTTTTATTGTATTAAAGCCAACCATTGATACACATATTTCTTTTTTACTTTTGTTTTCTTCCGTTTACTTTTTGCAATGTAAATTTTTATTTAGTTATTTATTTATTGTTATTAATGACAACCATTGCTATATATGTTCCTTTATTTGCTTTGGTTTTTATAATTCATTTTTCTACAATGTTAATTTTTTATATAATTTTTTATTTTATTGTTATTAATAACGATGATTGATAAGGAGGATGTGAAAATATTTGATACTATACTATTTTCACCTCAAATTAACCCAAAAATGTAATTAATGAGACCCTAAATATAATTAATATACTATTGATTTTCAGAAAAAAAAATTCAATATGTATATTTAAAAAAATGAAAAATCTATTGAATTTCTTGGAAAAATCTAGATGATTAAAGAAGTGAATAATGATAAATTTTGTTATTGAGGTACATTTTATTTTAGAAGAAGAACCTAATGAAGCGAGTACAAGGCGTGTTTCAAGTTTTTCTCTATAATCTTTTTTATTTTTTTTGTTTGTCTCTTACATATTGGTATGTTCTAAGTTTTCTTATATAATTTTTATTATTTTTATTTCTTTCTGACATATTGGTGTGTTAATCTTTTCCTATTATGGTTAATTTTGTTTGTTATACCTAACAATTCTTAGGTATTGAGTCTTTTTTATTTTATATTTTCCAAATCATAAAGGGATTTTGTGCAATTATCCCTAAGAAATTATAACATTCGATGTTTAAATAATATTGTTTTTTTTCTTAATTTAAGTACAATTTTTTTGTTGATAACTCTGTTTGGCATCATCTCAATATATTCTAAAATGGTGGTCCCAAAACTTCTATTAATTGTTTTAATGTGTATTTGCACATAAGAATTGCTTAAAAAATATAATAATATGACTCAAAATTGCAATTTGCATGCTAAACACGACCTTAATTATTTTTGTGAGTTTTTGATTGATAATTTTTACTTTACAAAAACCTTATCTATATGGCGCCTGCACGCGCCCCACGCATCAAGGTGAAAGCGTCTTAAACCATCTAAATTCGCTCATAGATGTTGTATATTTATGTTATGTTAGTCCTACTTTATATGTTATATTAGTCATATTTTTAGGGTTTTTAGCTATACTTTAACATATTTTTAGACAACTATTAATACATTTCATACCTTTTAGTTATATTACTCATACATTTAGTTATGTTAGTCATACATTTTAGTTATGTTAGTTGTACTTTTATATATTACATAAATATATGATTATGTTGATATAAATGTATAAATAATATTATATAAAGGTATGAGTAATATCACATAAAGGTAAATATGTACAAATTGTAATGAAATTAGGATTTTATTTTAGAGTTAATATTACATAAATATATGATATTTGTACATAAAAGGTATATGACTAAGATAACATAAATGTATGACTAACATAGTATAAAGGTCAGCGGTTTTTTTTAAAGTTAAAGTATTGCACTAAAATTATGATATCTGTACATAAATATATGACTAATATACTATAAAAGTATGACTAACATAAGCATAAATATCAGGGCAAAAAAAATAAAATGTACGGATTCGGATCATATCCGACTCTACCCGAGTGCATGGATCATGATGCATAGGAGACTTACTCTTTTTACTTTTAGATCTAGAATTGATATATATATATATATATATATATATATATATATATATATATATATATATATATAGTGTATTATATAGTGTGTATTAATATTCACATATATAGCTAGGTTATCGTGTTATTCTATACATAGAATAAGCCCAATGTTTGTGATAAATGACTACAGCCACATATTCTTCTTTCTTTTCATCAATTAAGCGGATCCCACTTAAGACTATACGTGATATATGGCAATTCTATATGTTCCAAAAAGGACATTAGCATAACCCAAAAAAATAAAATAATAGTCTTTATACTTAAAAAAAATGTCACAAGGCAATTTTGAGACCTATATTTACTTGCGTTAATTAATTACTTGACACATACTGATATACGTAACGCATGGCAAGTTGAGATTATTCAAAACAAATCTCAATAGAAGAGTCTCAACTCCAAAATAGTTATTATTGTTTGTGCAACATTTATAACCCCACTTATTAGCTCTCCGGTTTAATATATAGTGCTGTCACTAAATATAACAAGTGTGGGTTTTGAGAACCAATCAGAATTCGACAAGTAGCTACTCCTATTGAACTGTGGAGAGTTTAAGTGTGGAGGTTCTCAATCCAATCTTGTTACATCATTAAAATATTTTTAGCTTACTTCTTGATGGGCTTAGCTCAGAATATAGCTCTATCTGAATAATTGGTAACCTAGGCTCATTAGGTTACCATATACAACAATCCATTGGATTTTAATTGTTGGATGTATATTCATAGATAAATTGTGTCATGTGATAATTGAATGAATGATTATATATATAAAATGAGTGGTAGATTATATTGTAAATAGTTAGGACTTTATGCTATTTGGAAATTTGAACGAATTAAGGTGTAATCAAGGTAAATGAATATGCTCTGAGTTTGTCGTGTGATAGGAATCGAGGTGTAATTTTATTTGAATTTTGTTGCTTGATCCTTAAAATTCATTCACTATTGACTATTGTGAACACTACTCTCATTTATATACATCTCTTGATCAAAACCTTATAAAGACATATTAAGATAGGAAAAGTATCAAAACCTTATACTCTCACAACTCCTGTCGGATCGGGATTTGGGGGGTCCTTGAGATTGGGGATTCAACCTTTTGCTCCAAGATAGAAAAAATATTAGTTAGAGGAGAGTATAGAAGTTTGTTGAATAGTGAAAAGAGGGGCCCATAACCAAAAAATATATATTATTAGATCAAAGACTTAAAAAAAGTAAGTGAACAAACAAGACATTCTTGAAATTTGCAGGACACCACAAAAAGTTTAGAAACAAAAAAACATCAAAGCTGGGACTGGGAAGCAAGTTGGATAAATGCCAAACTTATCTTACAAGAATATAGTACTCTATGATGTAGGGCTTTTGATGGGATCAGTTTGCAAATAAAAGAAATCTCTTACTTTTTCAATTTTCATTTTTGTAGCTTATCGTTTTTCCCATGAGAGGGAAAGATAGAACCATTACTCCACCCATGACAAGACTCCTAATAAATAAACCAAACTAGGCTACTCCATAGCTAATAAGTATTCTTTAATTCTTTTTTTCTTTTTCCTTTTTCCTTTTGGTTTATTGAAGGATATATGGACGCCTTAAATCTTGTGTTAACAAATTTGCTTTTCAATTTTCCAAAGAGGTCTAATGCTACCATTGCTTGGATACAATATTTTATGGGTTTCTTTAGTTGGTTTTTGTTATTGAACTTAACCTAAAAGGTCTCATAAATTCAATATGATTTCCATTTCCTATCAATTTAAACTAATTATATTTTTCAATAGAGTTTTGAAGTTGGATCAACTGACAACATAACACGCACCATAAATATTAATTTTATCGAGAAGAAAACAAAGTTTGCTCCTCCTGAGATTCGTACTGATCACACTGCAAGCTTGCAACGAAACTTTCCAACCATCTCCTTGCCATTTTGTCTAGAGGCTTCTAATCACTTTAATTTATTGGACAATGAATAGTTGATCAAGTCAAGTGAGTATAATGGGGCCATGTTGCATGTGGCTACTCCCCGACCTATATATATACATGACATATATAAATCTTGCATTGGTACAATATTGTTTGGTTCGAGTTTTTTCAAGCTTGGTTTTGGTTTTAGACGTTTTCCAAGAAACATTATACTAGTGAAGACACAAAATCATTCATAAATCTATAAATTGATGTGAAATTTTAATTGGACGATCACATAGTTGATGATGGAGTGAAGTGAATATAATAAATAGAGGGTCCACTAGAACCCACCTGGATAATTAGTAAAAGAGAAAAGAAATCTTGAAGATAGCTACAATTGAGAGTATAACTTTTGGCCGACAACATATTGCTTTTCTTTCTCTATTCCATGCCACTATCAATGGAGAAAAACTGTTGCCGGGATTGGATGCCTCATCATACTATATTCTTTCATTTCTCTTTTAATCACTCACTCACTCACAACAAAAGTTAACTTGTATGTATCATGTGTCATGTGTGTGTATATATATATATATATATATATGAGAGAGAGAGAGAGAGAGAGTCTTGATCAGTGGCTCATGCATACACATGCACTAACGCTGAATAATTGACATTAGAAAAATAATTTGATGGAAAAAAGGAGGGTGATTTATCAAATGAAAAACGAGGACAAATTTAGTTCAACTTATGTTGGGCAATTTAGTATGCTTCCATTGGTGGAAGAGTAGCAATGAGTAATTTGGGTGCTCTAAAATGTCATTTTGATTTTGTTCTAGATAACACCAACATCACAATCTCTTAAAATTATAAAATGTTAGTTTCAATTTTTACTATGTATATAAGATATTTTTTATTTTTTCACCACTAAATATATGTATGTTTTCCATCTTTGTCTTCTAAATTTTAGCATCTTTTCAATTTTGACCCGATTTTAATTGAAAATTCAATTATTTCTGATATAAACGTTGGAATTCGATCATTTTCAATTTTTAATGTCATGTCATAAAAAATTAATAAAGAAATTGAAAAAATATAATCCAAATCATAAAAAAATAATAAAATTAATTGAAATAAAAAATATCCAATTTCTACTCTAAAAATGCAGCAACAACAGGAAGAATATTTTTTGAGTGACACTCCTATGCACAAGGTGCAACAATACTGTTATATTATATGAGTGATACTGTTATATTACTTCATATAATATAACAGTATTACTTCATATAATATAACAGTATCACTCATATAATATAACAGTATTACTTCATATAAAACAGTATCACTCATATAATATAACAGTATTGTTGTGCACAAATTTGGATCCGTGCACCTTGTGCACAAAAGTTTTTGCCATATTTTTTCTTCTTCCTCTAGACACGGAGGAACCGAGGAAGCATTTTTCATCCTTTTCTCTATTTCCCCTGTGCTATTTTTCTTTTCCGTGTTTGGTGAATCTGCAATATTAACAAAGTTGAGAATGAATGTTTTCAATTTTTCTTTAAAACTTTCCTTTTTCGATTAAGGCTAAAATCGAATGAAATTCGAAAAAATAAGAATAGGAAATATTTTGGTTTGAGTAGAGTTATTTTTGCATTGGATTCATGCATTTTGGTGAAGATTTGAAAGAAACAATAAAATTTGGAGCTTGAGGGTGGTGTTAATGGTGGGTTTCAGCAATGGTGGTGGTGGATTGGTTATGTTTTGGTCAGGTTTTTCAAAAAAAATGAAGGGAATGAAAAATGATTGTAGGTCGAATTCTAATCTTTTTTTGAGAATTGGGGAAATAATTAAGGGCCGTTTGGTTCATGAGTGAGTTTAGGTTGGTTTGAGATTGTTAACCAACCTAAATTCTTGTTTGTTTCATGGGTTTCAAGCCCGTAGTTATTTTAGGCCCGAGTTGGATTGAAAGACTTGGGTTGGTTACGTTGTGGGTAAATAAACCATGAAGGATGGTGGATTAGTAAACCCCCAGTTATAAATCAAACAACAGTAGAACATATTATCCATTTTCCCTTCTAATATTATTTGCTCGGTTAATAAACTATAATACATGTATTGAGTTCATATGAAAAAGTTAATAAGTATTGTGTAATATGCTTATCATTTGACATGTTTTGTAGATACAAAAAATTTAACATGTTGAATACTTCCTCATGGTACTTGGCAGCGAAACAATCATAAGTATCCTAACGGCATGTTTGGTTTGAGGGTTGAGATTGTTTATGTGGTTTAAGAATTATGAGCTTTTACTATTCATTGAAGACAAAATAATACTTTTTGGGTGTTTGGTATGTAGGTTTTGGGGTAGGTTTGAGTTAAATTTTATGTTTGGTTTGAATGATTATCAGTTTGTAAAAGTGGGTTTAATTTAAATTTTGTGTTTACTTTGATGGTTAAGATTGATAAAAAACATAAAAAGACAATTTTACCCTTACTTTAAAAAATAAGAAAATAATTACATTAATTAAAAGAATAAAACAGACCATTCCCCTAAACAATTGCCCAAGAGAAAACCTCCTTCCCCAAACCCCACACAGCTTCATTGTCGAATGAATATAATCGAGCTTCAAGCAATGAAGTAAAAATATCATCTTCAATTCGGACAATATCATCGTCAATATTAGTGGATCTAGCCGTGGGTTCTTCGATTTGGCTTAGAAAATAGCAATTAAAGGAAGATTGAATCTCAACAGGGTAGTTAGAGTTTGCAAGATTGAAGTGGTGGGGTTGTCTCTTTTGGTTCATTACACAAACAAGAAGACTGAAATTTAACAATGTTGAGCAGGTATGGCGATTCGATTTATTGTCGTTTTGAAATTTTGGGAAGCGTATGAACCCTCTAAGAATGGTATGTTGATTTATGGTTCATTTTTTCGATTTACCATTCGATTTGCCGAAGGTCAGTTTGGGTGAATGGGTTTGGAGAAGACTCTTCTTGCTTAACTTTTGAGAAAATTTTGAACACGGCATGAGCATCTCATTTTGAAGTAGGCATGAATGTGTTTGCATTACATGATGTAAATAATATTTTGAGAAATTTTTAATATCAACATGAGCATCTCAAATTGAACACATCTTGAGGGGGTTTGCATTACTTGCTCTTTATTATTTTGAGAAATTTTTGAACACGACATGAGCATCTCATTATATGGTTGTCCTTTATTTTGGTGGGAAGAAGTGTTTGATGAAACTAATTCACCTGTATTGCATTACCGGAATATAGTACAACTTCATATTACGAAGGAGATTGTAGTAGGAATTGGAAACAATAAGAAATGAGCGACCGATGTCGACATGTCATTCCAATGCATGTCAAAACTTCTGGTACAAAAAAAAACCCTATGCAATGTTTTAAGGCTTGTCCTTTTCGAGGGGTATGATGATCTCTAAGTTCTTCCTTGTTGTTCTTACCCCATTACATGTGCTTTTACAAGTATTATTAATTGCAAAAATTTTGTAACATACATGCTGGAATTTTAGTATTTAGATTTTGATGAGACAAACCAAGAATGTAATAGGAAGTTTGAGTACCCCATTTTTCACAAATGTTTAAGTGAAAACATAGACTAGGATTGAGTCTAGTTATAGAAGCTGAAAGATGGAAGTACACATGCATACAATGCTGCATCGAAGATTTCAGAACGAAGCTGCTACAAGAAAGCATATACAGCAACACTGCAAGAAAACAGTTACAGCATTGCAGCAAAGTAAGTAAGAACGGCATACAACATCGTTGCAAGAAAAAGTTACAGGAGTACTTCAAGAAAAGATACAACAGTACTGTACGAAGATACTACAAGAAGGTCAAGATGAGGTTTCAATGTCGCTGTCAGAGGATTCTGCAGCTTTCAGTTTCTCCTTTGAGACTGTTGTATCCTTGACCTTCTCCATCTCTCCAATGAGAGCTTGAAGCTTGTGCCTATCCTCTCTTCTCTTTTCTCTCCTCTGTTCTCTCTCTCCTTCTGGGTATTTATGCACCGTTGGGTGTGGACAACTTCTGGCATAATGTCGAGGCTTCCTGCAGTTATAGAACAAATCAAGATCAGTCGTATTTGATCGTGGAGAGGGGGATACCTGAGGAGGTGGATGACTTCTTCTAAAGTCATTCCTCTTATTGAGGTTGGTGTTGTTGTTGCTGTTGTTTCTCTTCATGAATCTTCTAAATTTAGGTGGGATTTTCTTCAACAACTTCTTCCTCCTCATCGGATGATATCGTGACTGACACGTCACAAATATTTCCATATTTAGCTCTGTTGCGGTTAGCCATTATCCGAAAGAATTCAGCATACTCAGCTTCCTCAGTAACCTCTGCTGCTGTAACCTGGATAGGTTCTTTTGAGTGTGCAGCAGCAACATCAACCTCCTCATGAGGTGTCTCTAGCTGTTTAGCGGTTACCTCAGCTTCAAACTGAAAGCTGTAGAATCCTCAGACAGCGACATTGAAACCTCATCTTCTGATGAAGAAGCACTGATATGCCTAATGGCAAACAACTACGAGGACAATGATGAAGACGAGGTAACCTACCAACCACTGTCTCTTGCAGCATTGTATGCATGTGTAGTTCCATCTTTCAGCTTCTATAACTAGACTCAATCCTAGTCTATGTTTTCACTTAAACATTTGTGAAAAATGGGTTACTCAAACTTCCTATTACATTCTTGGTTTGTCTCATCAAAATCTAAACACTGAAATCCCAACAATTTCCCCCTTTTTGATGATGACAAAACCATTACATTATTTCATTCATGAAGAAGGCTTTTACATAGCATAAAATCATATTTCATCAGGATTACATATTTGATAAGCTTTGAGAAATAAAGTCTAATCCTGGATTCATCAGAGATGTATCTTGTCTACTCTTTTATCAAATATAAAGATTATTGCTGAAACAGGGACCTCCTTGAAGACGTTTCATTTGGTCTTCTTTCAGCAGTCATTCCTTCTTACTATTTCATCAGGATTACATATTTGATAAGCTTTGAGAAATAAAGTCTAATCCTGGATTCATCAGAGATGTATCTTGTCTACTCTTTTATCAAATATAAAGATTATTGCTGAAACAGGGACCTCCTTGAAGACGTTTCATTTGGTCTTCTTTCAGCAGTCCTTCCTTCTTACTCTGCTCTTTCTCTTGATCCTTTCCACCAATCTCGAATGGACTCCTGATAGGATTCTTCAAGTATCTCCTGAAACTTTGGGATCTGAATCCATCTCAGCCAAAAGTCCTCACAGTAAGGCACTATATGGTCTTGCTTCACTAGGTCTATGTAGTAATTCTGGATTTCAAGCTCTCCAGCCCTAGTAAGCTCTTCATATCTTCTCAGTGCAGTTTGGTAGGTTTGAAATTTACTGAATTTGCCCTTTCTGCACATAAATTTGAAGTTTCTGAGATACTCGGATCTCTTGTACAGCGTGATTGCTTCGAAGGATAGATTCCTATCTATAGGCAACTTGACTGCCTTGAAGATGTTTAAGCTCCAGGCCATGTTCTCTCATTCGGGCCTCTGATCCATCAACACTGATACTTCAGCAGATATGTTGTCTGTGTCGATATGAATGTAAATATATTATTTTGCATTGATCTTTACAGAATGCACTATCTAATATATATACAACGTATAAACATGGGCCTAACCTATACAAGGAAAGATACAAAACAAATTACAATCCCTTAATTATAGGCTAATAGACGTGTAATCAAAGACTCAATCTCTTTGAATGATTTATGCTATTATCCCCCCTCAAGCAAGACGTGGGATGAGGACCAACTCGTAGCTTGTCTCGAAAAAATTCAAAGAGCGGACGATGTAAAGCTTTTGTAAAGATATCCGCAACTTGTAAGTCAGAAGATACAAACTGAGTTTGCTGTCATTGAGACGCAACGCTTGGACATCATTGAGACAATCAACAACTTCATGGGGCTCAACTTTCGGAGATTTTGCAGTTATTGAAAGCGCAACACATCAATCCTTGATCAGGTTACCCCGCTCCACTTAATTTGTAATTCTTATTGGTGCTTGCTTTTGTCTTGTATATATTACTTTGTGCTAGGGACTAGCACCTGTTCTAGTGTGGGGGGTTGATCTATGGTTTTATCTATGTTGTGTTGTGATGATCTGATATTATCTGATATGTTGGCACACCTTTTGTGGAGTTCAAGCATGATAGTTGGACATTTAGCTATATTCCTAGTTGCTGATTTTTTGTTAAAAATGCTGAAAACATGAATTGTATGCCTTGATTGGTGATTGAACTTGAATCCATGTGTTGGTCATAGAGTTGATTGATTGTTGGTTTACTTAGCTTTGAAGTGGCAACTTGATTACTTGTTCTTGGTGGTTTGTTTGGTCTTTGGGGAAAGAAAAATTTGAGTTGGTGCCCAACTCTAAAAAAAAAAAGAATTGAATATTTGTGGATTGGAGGAAAAAGAAAATGAGTTTAGTCGAAAAGAATGTAAAAAATAGTGAGGGGCCGAAACAGCTGCCTACTTTCGGGAGCTCAAGTGTTTTCGAAATGCCAACCGTCTACAAATCAACACAAAAGAGCTAAAACCTGAAAAGTAGTGTGGAGCTGCGAGACCTCACTTAAAAAAAAAGAGATGAATGTTGAAGAGGGGCACCACTCAAATTAGTGTTATAAAGGAAAGATCGAATCAAATGAATTGAGAACAAGTTGTTAGGGAGTTATGGATATGGCATGAGTGACTAGCGATTGATAAAACTTTGTGATTGACTGTGGATAAGAATTGTGAATTACTTTGAAGGGACATATAGTTTATGAATTTGGCTCAGGAACTCAGTAGCAAATGATATAGAAGAGTGTTTTAACTATCCCTGCTTGAACTGTTGTGTAGAGTTCGCTTGAGGACAAGCAAAAGTTCTAGTGTGGGGGGATTTGATAAGATGGGTTTTGTGCATGTTTTACATGTGTTATGCGACATTTATTATAGTTAATTGTTCGCTATTCTATTGCATTTACCCGATATTTATCATATCCGTCTAGTTGGCTTTGATTTTGCATTTCCCATGAATTTTAGGCTGTTTACATACTATATGATGATTGGTGATACAAGCCAAGTGAGAGGATGCACAAGCTGCAAGTCGTGTGAGCGAAAAAGGAAAAAAAGAAGCCCAACACTGAGAGCTTCAATGTTGGGATTGTGAAAGATAGTTGTTTCTGGCGTGCAGCAGCCCAATTCATCAAGCCCAACTCTTCCTCAAATCAATCTAGAGAGCAAAGAAAGGAAGGTGACACCATTATGTAAGATAATAATAACTTCCATAATTTTTATCAATCTTGGAGAGATTGATGCCACTCAAAATTAGAAAGGAATCAAAGAGGAATTGGGGGTTACATTTTTGGGAGGAGAGAAGAGCCAGGTGACAAAGAGTAGAAAAACCAGAAAAAGAATCAGAGAGAGAGAGAGGATAATATAGAACTTATCTTTTGTAATTGGATAATGATGTCTAGAGGCTAAGCTATCTTTTCTAGTCCAAGGAGACACCAAACCTTGAATGATTCATCCGTTTTTAATTGAGTAGATAAACGAGACTACCTGTTAAATTAGAAGAATTATTTGAGGGGAGGTTATCCGAGGGCTAGACTGTTTAATTCACTGTTTATTCCATCCTTGTTGCTTGTTTTTGCAATCTATTTTGTTGCATGATTATTCTACTCAACAAACCAACCAACCCCCCTTTTAATTGCTTTCATACACGAAATTATTTAATTGAATTACACTATTCTCTGTGGGTTCGACCCCTTACTTATCCTTCTACAGGTTAATTGAGGTGAATATTTTATTTTTGGGTGCCAGCGACAGCACACCAAATTTTGGCGCCATTGCCGGGGAATAGTTGTTAATTTGGTTAAATTATTTTGTGTTTTATTTTTCTGTTATAAAAAAAATCATCACTGTTCACTTTCTGCAGATTCACTGTTCAATTTATGTTCAGTTTGTTGTTTGCAGTGGATGATCACTCGATCAAAACAAGGTAAACAACTTATATTCAACCCGGAGGTAGAGAGAACAACTAGGCACCTCAGGAAAGAAGCTCGTTTACGTCGGAGAATTGATTTTGCATCAACAGTAGGAACGAGCAGTGAGAAAGGGAGTACCACTAGTGAAATATCAGAGCCTGAACTAATGGCTGCAGAAAATCAAGAAAGGACGATGAATGAGTTGGCAAATCCAACCATAAATCGTCAACCTCTTTGCATCACCATACCTACTCTTGATGCCAATGTCAATTTTGAACTCAAATCTGGACTTATTCACTTATTACCTTCTTTTCATGGTCATGCAGGTGAAAATCCACATACTTTCCTCAAGGAGTTCCATGTCGTGTGCTCAAGTATGAAACCAACAGGGGTTACAGAGGAACATGTGAAGTTAAGTGCATTTCCATTTGTACTAAAGAACACTGCAAAAGATTGGTTGTATTTTCTACCACCCAGGACTGTTACGACATGGAATGAGATGAAAAATTTATTTCTCCAATATTATTTTCCAGCCACTCGAGTGGCAGTGCTGAGGAAGGAGATTTCAGGTGCTAAACAAAGTTCAGAAGAGACACTATACGAGTATTGGGAACGTTTCAAACGTCTCATAGCCTCATGTCCACAACATCAGATTAGTGATCAACTGCTTATCCAGTACTTTTATGAGGGACTCACCCTTACAGATAGGAACATGATTGATGCAGCCAGTGGAGGAGCTTTGATGGGAAAAACACCAACAGCTGCACGAGAATTGATTTCTAGCATGGCAGCAAATACCCAGCAGTTTGGTGTACGTGATGTTATGACCAGATCAGTTGAGGAGCCAAAGAATGATTCTTTAGAAAAGATTGCAAACATGATGGAATTGTTGATGAAGGTTAAGACTCCAGAAGTCCGCCCATGCAAACGTTGCAACACTACAGAGCATACCACTGATGATTGTCGGGTCTTGAATGATGAGATGGAGCAGCATGTCAATGCAGTTGGTTTTGGGAATTCTCAAGGTCGAAGGTATGATCCATATTCTAATACTTACAATCCGGGGTGGAGAGATCATCCCAATCTTCGATATGAGAACCAACACGAGAAAAAGATAAGCCAAAAGCCGGTGTATTCTTCACATAGCAAAGAATTCGCTTTACTACCTGAAAATGTACAACAGTAGGACTTTGAAGATGTTGACTAACCAGATTCACTGCAAATGACAAGTCTGGTCGTGTAATCGTTAGATATTGAAGTGCTCCTACCAACGATCGATATAAAGAAGGGTCATCAAATGACGGACCTTCTGTAGAGAGTTGACAACCTGCAACCAAAGGAGTAGAAACAGGTTTGGCATCTTCAAGAGACGCTCGTTGAAGAATATCACGAGCATACTTTGCCTGATTTAGAAAAATTCCCGAAGAAGTATAAGTGACCTCAAGGCCCAAGAAATAACTCAGTTTGCCCAAATCTTTGATAGCAAACTCATGACGAAGACGTTTGCTGAAAGATTGCAAGACATCTGTAGAGTTTCCTGGTAGAATAAAATCATCAACATATACAAGAAGATATAAAATTGATGAACCACGAATATATATGAATAGAGAGGAATCAGTACGACTACAGATAAACCCAATACTCAAGAGAAAATCACTGAGTCGTTGAAACCAAGCACTAGGAGCCTGTTTGAGGCCATACAATGCCTTCTTAAGACGACTAACATGATTCGGGAACTGAGCGTCTATAAAACCAGGTGGCTGCTCCATGAAAACAGGCTTAGATAAAACTCCATTCAAAAAAGCATTTTTGACATCTAACTGATGGAGAGGCCAATTTTGTAAAACTGCAAGAGAGAGCACAATTCGAACTGTTGAAGCTCGAACTACAGGATTGAAGGTGTGGGAATAATCAAATCCTGGTATTTGTGTAAAGCCTTGTGCAACAAGACGGGCTTTATAACGATCAACAGAGCCATTAGCTAAGAATTTGGTTCGAAAAACCCATTTTGAACCCACAATATTTGTATCAGTGGGACGAGGCACAAGATCCCAAGTCTGATTGGAATGTAAAGCAGAAAGCTCTTCATGCATAGCTGCTACCCATTCTGGCCGTTTTAAAGCAGACTTGACCCCACGAGGTTCACTAACCATGACAAGAGTATTGAACAAAGTAGTACATGCATAATTTGTCAAATGCTTCGGCTTAAAGATACCTGACTTAGCCCTCGTTTGCATAGGATGAATTGAAGGAACGATCGGCGGCTGATCAATAGGATATGTTTGAGCAGGCGGGACAAACGCAGCCGGTGAACGATGATCAAAGACAGAATCATCAACGGGTTCTGGGGCATGTTGATCAGGAATAATAGGTATATCCAAAGGAGATGACGATTGTGACTGAGAGTGATCATCACACATAGTACAAGGATTATGTTGAGGGATCTCAATAGGAGCAACAGGAGCATGGCTCGGTGGACTAACCAATCTTGCTGGTTCATAAAATTCCGAAACAGGAAGAGAGAGAGAGCTTGACCTGTCTGGAAATTTAGAGAACGGAAAAAATGTCTCATCAAATTTAGCATGACGAGAAATATAAACACGGAAGGATTGAGGATCGTAGCAACGAAACCCTTTATGTGAGCTGCTGTAACCTATAAAAATACAAGCTGTACTGCGTGGCTCAAATTTGTGTGCAGTATAATCCCTGAGACATGGATATACTCTACACCCAAAGGGATGAAAGTTCTCAAAATTTGGAACAGTAGAGAATAATAACTCAAACGGTGATTTTCCATTGAGTACTTTGGAAGGCAAACGATTTATATGACATAAACAGCACTGCTAAAAGCTCCAACCCAAAATTTCATAGGAGTATGAGAATGAAAAAGCATAGCAAGACCTGTTTCAGTAACGTGTCTATGTTTACGTTCTGCTCGCCCATTTTGAGCAGGTGTATATGGACAAGACAACATGTGACGAATGCCGGATTCACGAAAAAACTTTTGCACTTTATTGTGAATTCTGTCCCACCATCACTGTGAAAGGATTTAATGCGAGTAGAAAACTGATTTTCAACAAATGCATTAAACTGGAGCAGCACATCAAAGAAATTAGATTTTTGTCGTAAAGGATAAAGCCATGTAAATCTGGAAAAGTCATCCACAAAAATAGCATAGTACCGAAAACCAGAATCAGAATTAACGGGCGCAGGTCCCCACAAATCACAATGAACAATGTCCAAAACAGAAGATGAGCGTTTTTCATCCAAAACAAATGGTAAACGCTTATTTTTAGCTTTCTCACAAGAGTCACAAATAACAGGTTTGGGTAACAAAGCAGTAACAGATATGCTCCCAATTTTATTTAAAAAAGAAATTACATCATAAGAAACGTGGCCAAGTCGAGAATGCCACAATTCAAATGATGCTTTAGGCCTACGGGCTGCCACCAAAGCCAACTGATTATCATCTAATATGTAAAGGTCATGCATACGTTTTCCTCGTCCCAGTATGCTCTGATTGACCCGATGCTGAATCGTAAAAGAATTATTAGTAAAAACCACATCAACAGATAAATCAGCAGTCAACTTACTTACGGAGAGCAGATTTTTAGTTAGACCAGGGACAACCAAAACGTCGGATAATTGAATAGAGGAATTCAAATAACAGGACCCAATATGAGAAATGGGTAATAAAGTACCATTGCCGACTACAACCGAATCCGAACCTGTGTAAGGCAAAAAGGAATCCAACTGAGCCGTACTCAGAGTCATGTGAGCCAATGCACCCGTATCCAAGTACTAATCAGATGCTGGAGGATCAGTGATGTTGCAAGCAACAGAGAAGGCTTCGGCTAAGTTAGCCGATGGAGCCGATTGTGCCGCAACAGAACGGTTGAAGCGATCGGGATAGACATTTGCATAGTGGCCATTAACCCTGCAGATTTGATAATGAGGCTATCTTTTCTGACCATGTCCACGCCCTCTTGCTTTCCACGACCAAGAACAGAATTGTTTGAGGGCGGACGAGATGCAGACGGTGATGGTGTGGAAGCCGTAAAAGCAGCATGCGTAGGGACGATTGGTTCCATAGCTTGTTGAAATATGTCCCAAGCTTCGGCATTATTTTGCAAAGCAGTGAAGGTTGGCAATGGCGATATGGCCATTTGTGTCGCTAAAAAACTTGAAAAAGCAGAGCCCAAGCCTTTCAAGAAGAGATGGATTTTGTTGGTGTCATCGACATTACACCCTATAGCCGATAATTGATCACAGATCAACTTAAATTCACGACCAAACTCCGCAACAGATTTATCGCCTTTCTTAAGCGCCTGAAGCTGACCTTTTAGACGAAATTCACGGGCCTTGGATTGATGGTTGAAGTGATTTTCCAAGGCAAGCCATACTGAACGAGCAGTGGGACATCCAACGACAACAGACATAGCTTCCTCAGTCAAGGAAGACTAGATAAGGCTTACAAGCCTACTATCATCAACACGCCATGAGAGAAATTCCGGATTGGGTGATTGCTTTCCATCTTTTTCAATTTCAGAAGGGGGCACAGGACGAGATCCGTCAATAAGGCCGAGAAGCCCCTGACCGATGAGAAGAGGGTAGATTTGGCTTCTCCACAAGAAGTAATTTGTGGATGATAGCTTAATGGTAAGCATGTGAATTAAGGTTGCGTAGGGAAGAGTGTCAGCGGTTGTAGAAGAAGAAGAATTGGAAGGAGCCATGGGAGCCTGACTGAACGAGAGATAGGAAAAACAAGAGAAGAGGATTTTTAGGATTTCAGTTGCTTAGGCTGATACCATATGAATGTAAATATATTATTTTGCATTGATCTTTACAGAATGCACTATCTAATATATATATAGCGTATAAACATGGGCCTAACCTATACAAGGAAAGATACAAAACAAATTACAATCCCTTAATTATAGGCTAATAGACGTGTAATCAAAGACTCAATCTCTTTGAATGATTTATACTATTAGTCGAGACGTGGAATTTCTTGAGGGGGTTATTGATAGAGGTCTTTGTCAAAGATTCTCCTCTCACCAATCATTCCAAGCCTTTGCATCCAGACATATTCTTCTTTTACAAGAGCTGCAAGAACCCATTCTTGCAGTAGAGACTGTCGAGGATACAGGACCAGTCGATGAGACGGGGTCCTTACTGAAGACCTCAGGTGAGGCTGTTGTTCAGACAACACTCTCTAAGGGTGAGAAGATCTCTAAAGGGGCGGTTGTTGAGACAGTACCCTTAGAGGATGTTCGAGAAGAAGCTGAGGTAACCGCTAAACAGTTAGAGACACCTCATGAGGAGGTTGATGTTGCTGCTGCACGCTCAAAAGAACCTATCCAGATTACAATAGCAGAGGTTACTGAGGAAGCTGAGAATGCTAAATTCCTCCGGATAATGGCTGACCTCAATAGAGCTAAATATGGAAATATTAGTGATGTGTCAGTCACGATATCATCTGATGAGGAGGAAGAAGTTGTTGAAGAAAATTCCACCTTAGGCTGCCCAAGTCCCTTATCAAGCCTTCATGAGGATGATGATGAAGAAATTGAACTAGAGGCTCCAAGGCAGGATGCATCACAGCCCTCAAGATCTTTAGTTCTTTATGCTGCATTGGTTGATGTCTCTCAAAGACAGAATGCAGGCCTGACCCCTGATGAATCGATTGACAGGGTAGTTGCTGCTGTTAGACACTTGCTTCATGCTCTTCAGGATCATGAGTCTAACATGCAGAACAACATGATGGTCGGCGCCAAGTTCTACGCTGAAACCATGTCCTGCTTCAAGAAAGATATTGAAGCACTGTCTGAAATGATCAAACGAATTCTGAATGATAATGCTCACAGGCTGTACATAGACAGGGTTAGAATGGAGGGAGAACTGAAAAGAGAAGCTGCAAGCACCCGAGCTGAAGTCAAACTCTGCAAGCAACAGGTAGAAACAACATCGGATAGGCTGCACACTCACTCCATGGTGCTAGAGACACTTCAGTGTTGCTGTGTGCTTAGGTTGTTTTAGGTGTCAAACAGTTGATAGGAGAGATCTTTGTTGTTTGTATAGTTGTCTAGGATATAGGCAGCTTCCTTGTGTGGGAGTTTGAAACCCTGTGTGTGTTTGTCTTTAGAGTTTGCAGTTGTTGTGTGTACGCTGGACTCTAGAAGGTGTTTAGCTTTGTAAGTTGATAGATTGTTAGAAGTGTCCTGTAAATCAATCTTGCTTAACAAAGTTCTTTTGACTTGGCCGGAATAAGTTTGTGTTGAAGTTTGTGTTTGTGTTGTTGATATAGCACGATTCGTGTGGGGTATTCATTTGGTTGGAGCCGCCACTTGAGGGTCGTGCTAGAGAGATTGCTCTTGACTGCATCGACAAAATTTCTAGATTAAAGGCCGAAGTAGCAAAAATCAAAGCTCGTGAACAAAGTTATAAGAAGAAAACAAAATTCTTATGTATTGCCTTTGTTTCAATTATTATCCTCTCCATTTAGTGGATGCAAAAGTCGAGCTTTCAAGCAACAAATGAAATTTGTAAGTTGTAATATATTGCACCTATGACTTCAATATATATGTATAGCTATGTTGCATACTCCAAACACCATATCTCCATCAATATTACTAGTGGACATTCAAGTTATGTACGAAGACATACCAATTTAATGAGTCTTTGAATGCATTTGTTTCTTTGTCAATTTGAAGAGGTTATGGTTTCATTCCTTTTGTGGTTAACAAAATTGTGTTGCAAATTTAATGTGTTAATCATGTTCATGTTTTTTTTTTAAATAGTTAAATGATGTGAACATATTTGTAAGTGGTGTATCTTGCATGTTATGTGTATACTGATTTAACGAGAATATGACTAATGTGATGAATTGATGAAATACTTACAACCTATCTAAATTGTTGCCTGCCGTTTTAGCTTTACATTTTTTGTTGTTGTAAATGAGTTTTTTAAAGGTTGTAAAAAATGTAGATGTTTGCCACTATGAGGAGAATACTTGATATGTCATTGACAAAATTAGAAAGATAAATACCACCTAACAAAGTGCAACCTACTGTTTCAATTTACAACAACAAAAGTATAAACAGTGTCCTAGTTTAAAGATGCACCTTAGCAAAATGCTCATAATTGGCCACATAGAGCTCCTGTAAGTGTCCAAAAAAGGATGCTCTATTCCCATGGGCTTTAACCCTTTGAATTCTGCCAACTAACTTGCAAAAAACACAATTCAAAAGGTTTGTAAATAGAGTGAATTCCTATGAAATGTTACACAATAGACAATTTCTTCGGATTGATTGGTGACTTCTTGTTTGCAAAAATCAAACGTCGATCCCAATCGTCGACAACCTTTGGGTCAAATGGCTCATTCTTGACGAGGATAGGAATGTCAATTAAGGAGCCAACCTCCCCAAGCAAAACCTCTTAGGGCTTGTGCGCTTCGATTAGCTTTGACCACACGTCGAAGTTTGAGAACCCACACTCCTTAAAAAGCTTTTGTTTGGGATCCTCCTATCATATATATATTAAAGGCAAAATAATTAAATACATGTACTGCAATTAATTGAATGATCAAATTAAGAATATTCTGAAATTTTCTTCAGTTAGGAATAATGTTAAACTAATTGCATGCAGATATGAATTGAAATATTTATAAACATGTGAAAGATGCATTACCTTGCAAATGAAGTACCAGTACTCCACACTAACTTTTATTCGGTTATTTTTCTTGTTGTACTTAACTCCTACCGTGTCATTCACGTACAAGACAAACTCCTTGTACAATTTAATATTGTCAGAGATGAAGTTCTTGATGCTTAGATCATCGAAACGTTGTTCATATGTGTCCTTCCTCAATTGCATAGTCATGTCCGATAATACCGTTGTGAGAATCTTGTCATCGGACACATTGCATTTCATGCAAATGTGTCCAAATCGGCTAATGATCTTATCGGCCTCCTTATATGTGAAACTGTGGTAAAAGTGTGCGAGTTTGGGATTCCTTTTTGGTATTCTCCTGCGCAGTAAAATACATCATTTTATGAATAAATACGAACCAAAATTTCACATATTGAGATGAAAAGAAATGAAATTATATATGATTGCTAATAAAAGCAATGAATACATACTAACTTGGACTAAATGGTTTTATCAATATTAGCATGGTTTTATTTAAGGTTAGCATGCCATGTTCAGGAAATATATGTATGTTAAATATCATGCAATTAAAACAATTAATGAAATTCATTGCCAAATTAACTCTACGCATTGCCTAAATCCATTTGTCACAAAATAAAAAGCATAACTATGTTTGTGCAACATAGATGTAGGTCCTTTTTGCACTTTATAATCAAAGTTAAGCATGGATGAAATAATATTTCTTGTTTCCAAGGTTTAATATGAACAAAATACCCACTGTGTACGAAAAGTCTTTTGTCTTGTATGTTATGTTCTCATCCACAAATTGCACTTTAGTGTTGTTTACTTTTTTTAAAAAAAATTGAATGGAAGCACTTGTGTATTGTCACAACCACTGCAATATAGATGAATTTACCAATTCCAGTTAACAAAGGTGGCTTTATTGGGACCCACCTAATGGTGATGGGTGACAATTTATCACATGCATGGTATGTGGCAATTGCTTCACCTTTGACTACTCATTATTGAGCATTGCTTATTTGTTGTGTTTGAATTGTCAAATTACTTCCTTTGTTGCTTGAAAGTTTGAGGTGTTGTGTATTTTTCTCAAATAATACTTCAACTACTTCATCAATCAAACGATTACCATGGTTAGGATGTGAACGTTGTTACTCTACATTTACGGCTTAGAGTGGGATGTGAACGTTGTTACTCTTTCATCAAGGTCCTTGTCGATCAAGCAAGGATGAGAAATTTCATGAGTGGAAGCTCCAAAAAACAAACCGTTCAAATGGCTCAATATGTGGTGAACAAAATTTTCAACAAAAATTTTGATAGCAAGGAATGTGTCAAACAAGTTAAATTGCTTCAACAAAGACATGCTACTTTCTCGTCATTGATGGTTCACGATGACCTTGGATAGTCAATGGAGACCAACTCCATCGACTGCAACCCCGAGACTTGGGAACATATAATTCATGTAAGTGTGTATTAGTCATTACTCAATCGACATGTGTTGTACGCCATTTTGTAGTTGTTGCTTTAATTGGGTGTATTTTTTAGATAGTATAAGTTGTGGAAGATAATATTGTATTTTTGTAGGTTGATCCGTTTGCTTGGACGATCCTCATTAGGAGGATTTGCAGGTCATTTTTGGCCTTCCGACCATGCCCACTTTGGCACCACCTCAAGTCGGGTCCGATTGTAATGTGATTGTCGTCGAGGATGATATCCCTCATCGGGGCTTTTGTAACACATACACCACTTTGAATGAAGTTATTAACATATCAAGCGACAAGTCTGGTAGCCTATCAACTAACTTTTGGAATGAGTTGGGACCTTGTGAAACTCATCCGATGATGAAGGATCATTTTGATCACCATCTTTGAAGACGGAGATGAGCTTATCCAACCCACCACCTAAATCTAGAGGCAAAGGTAAGAAGTTCAGGGATAACATTTGTATGAGCTTGTATGGGGCATCGTATGTTTCATCTTCATCTCATGCCTCCTTGAATTGTAAGAAGTGAAATGCGTTGTGAATGATGAAAACAAAAGCTTCGGGGTGTTTGGTTGTGGGTCTTCTTGTTGTATGTTTCCTCTTATTTAAGGTGTGTGAGAACAAAGTGTGATTTGAGTTTGTTATCAGCTCTAACCTATATTAGTCACAAGTAATTTTCATTTGAGGTTGGGTTGCAAATTTTGGTAACATGTTATTGGAATAAGTATTCCAAGTACCTGAACCTCTAATACATTTCTTGTTTTATTTTGTACTTTTATTTCATTTTCTTAAATTATATTATTGTCGTCAGTTAGTTAATATTTTCAATGAATTTGTAATTGACTATGATGTATGTTTTATGCTACTGTTGGTTTTTTGTTGGTTGACCATTATTTAGTTGTTTTATTACTTATTGGTTCAATTTCTTTAATTTCAAATATGTTGATACTAGTCTCCAGTTGTGCATGCATATAGTAAATGCAAACATTCATGTGTATTATATTACTACAATTTCGGGCAATTGTAATGATATGTGATTGGTTACTTTGCCATCAAACAAGGCTAGTTTTCAATAGCAATAGTTTGGTGACAGAGTGACATAACCAACATACTCAGAATGCTTGCAATGTATAACCAAAATTTAGTAGATATAAGATTTGCCGAAATTGAAATAGGAATATTACAAGATAATATAGATGTGATAGGAGAACATAGGCTAACAATCTATGCAGTGTCTTATATTGCAAATTGAACCATTTAAGACTATTGAAATAACATTTTGGAGTTTTGTTGAAACTTGCATTAGTACATGACTAGAAAATGCCTCACATTTTGTCCATGATATCCTTAAGCAACACATTTTTTGCTTCGTCGGGTATGCTAAAAAAGAAATCCAAGTCGCTTTCATTATTGCATAAGTAATGGGAAACATGCACTCGAGCCTCTAAGCATGGGAATTCAGAACCTTCAAGCATTTTGTATACTTTCATTCGTTTCTCCGTCGGCTCTAACATTGATTGTTTCCTATTGGCAATGTCTCCTATCTTGCTAGCAATTTCACCCAATTGCTTATCATTTTTCTTACAATACCGCTTACCTTGACGATGAATGGGTTTTCATCGTCAATTTCAATCCTTCTACACTTGGACTTCCCACTTCGTTTCGTGGTATTAGAGCTTTCGGCATTACCGTTGGACGTGAAAGCGGTTGAATACTCTTCGTTGTTATTTGGAGTTGGTATCGGTGAGCCTGTAACGGGTTCAATATTGTCGGTGTTCAAGAAATCTTTCATGGCATCAGCAAAACCTTAAGCATGTTCTCCAGTTGCCCAATCATTCCCAAATAACTCCACCCAATCATTAAAAAATGGCAAAGTCTTGAAATGCATTGTTCGAACAGTGGGGTCAATCTGCCAAGTGCAAGTGTGGCGATCATATTAACTCATTATGAATAAAATTGGAAGTTGGCAAGATTGACATAGTCGTGAATATTGGGAAAAAAACAATTGTATACAATACCTTTATGTAGTTTTCTCAAACCTCATCTTGTATGTCAATCATGAAATTGGACCCGAGACCGATACCACTTTTCCCAAACATGAGAGACAATGAATTGTAACTTTTCTTCCAATTATGAATTTTGCTCGAAATGTATGACTCGGCCTTCAGGTCAGTCCCGGGGAAGTGCTGGGCCAAATACTGCTCTAGAAGATTAAGATAGCCCGTCCTAAATCCATTATCGGACTTATAACCTCTAACAACCAACTCTTTTAACGCTTCGATGAGTTGTTGCTCCTCATTGAAACTCCAGGTCCTTCTTGATTGGCATTTAGTTTTGTTTTTTACACTAGAAGATTTGTTGTTCATGTCTACGAGCATAGGTAACATGTTCAAGATGTGAAAAATTGAGTAATATTTAATGGACTATCATTAGCATTTGAAAAATGGGAACTTTCAAATTCTAAAGAAATTGACATTTAAGGTCCTAGTTTTTACACAAATTCTCACATGTGAAATACAACAGTCATGGAATAAAGGCAGTGTGTCTTAAGAACAACAATACATTACATTACATAAAAGAAAAGAAATAGACTAATGTGGTCTAATTGATACAATTAGTCTATTGGGAATTTCTATTGTTCCACATTTGCATGGCTACGTTATCTCTCCATAATGTCCAATCGGGTGAAGACTCAACTTGGTCAATGTAGCCGATGTCTGGAGTAGGTTCCCAATTAGGATCACTAGCAATGTCGGGCACCTCATTCTCAATTGGGTCGATGGTTGCGTTGGTGCGTATGAAGTTATAAAGCAAACAACAGATAAGGATTACATGATTTTTTTGTTTTGATTGGATAATATGAGTGGCTCCTAAGGATGCCCCAACGAGCTTTCAAAACACTGAAGGATAGTTTAATGACGTTATGGGCTCTACCATGAATCAAGTTAAAATAGTCTTGGTAAGTTTGAGATGTTTGGGATGTATGATTCCATTTTTGCATATGGTATCTTACACCCCTATAAGATGCTAGAAACCCATCCCCATTTGTGTATCCTCCATCACACAAATAGTAATTGCCTGTCACAGAGAAATAAACATTTGAGAATGAGAAGATGGTTCCAACAAACCAACATGATTGTTGAGATCATTGCTAATATATTGAAGTATATTGTGCAAGGTAAACGAGGTTCAAGTATTATTAAATTTGTAGAATCTACCAATTGGGACTTTGAATCCATTTGGTCGGGAGATTGCAAAACCCAGCCATCGGCTGCTGATCCCTCCCATCCAACCAACACGTAGATATAGTTCATGTTACGAACGCAAACCCCCAAGACATTTACAGAAACAAATCCCTTTTGGTTCCTATATCTTGGTTTTTCAGTGAGAGCTACTTGCCCAGGGATGTAGGTGCCATCCAAGGCACCTAGACAACCCTACATTATGAAAAAATATATTAAGGGCTGACATATTAATGTTAATTATAGAAGATCATTAAGTTTTTGCATTTTATAGAAGAATGACATAAATTGAAGTTAATCTTAATAGGTTTAGAGTGTTACCTTAAAAGGTTTCCAACGATCAGTGATTTATCATCTTCAATAGGTTTGGGTTGGACGAGAAGAATAGTGTGTAGGTTTAAAAGACACTTGAGGACTGAATTGAAGTATTTACTAATTGTGTATCCACTTCTATTGAAATCATACTTGACGGCTCTATTTTTTTGTGATGTGCAAGAATTGAAAGAAATATTACAACTTTTTCAGGTATTGATACATGCCTAGTTGGTTGAAGACCCCAAATGTGCTCTAAAAGATAACATAACTAACTGAAAGTATCATGGATCATGCGAAGATGGTTGTAGCAGGTCTCATCGCTTAAGAGGGTGGGGTTATGAATGTGGTCTAATTGACGAGTTATTTTCGTTGACAAATTATATTTTTTGGCCCTTCTAGTATGGGTACTCCCTGTCCTATTTGAACGATGAAATCGTAAGTAGGCCAAAACCATGAGCATAAAAAAGTCTTGAATGAAATCTTAATTGCTTCTACCCCACGACTAATAACCTCAAGTTCTGTGTATTCATCCATATGTTATAGTCTATATGTTCAAAAATGGGAAAATTATCATTATATACATATAACCAAAATAAATTTTAGATAACATGTTGTCATCATTCGGAAATGAATTGGTACTAGTATTAAGACACATTTGAACATGTAAGAAGGAATCTATTTATTTAATCGTTTGTGTAAAAACTCATGAAGGACCGAAGCAACAATGATGGTAATTAGATTGGGAAAGTTTGTTAATGTGTTTAGTCAAATAAGTTGTCAATTAACACCAGATTGTGTAGCTCAAAATATAATATTCGAACAACTTTAATGATGCAAAATATTTTTAGGGATTATATGTTTGTAAATTGACATGCTTTTGGGTTTCAAATGAAATCGAAAAGGATGAAGGTTTGTTGACAGAATATTGTAAAGGATATTGGGAATATTGTTTGCCATTTATCGGCTGTAATGAAGTAATATTAAGGGTGCTAACACAACATGTGATCGTGCAATTCTTATTTATCATTACGAGATTAAGACGGGGTAGTTAGGGTGTTAATTGTTTGCTATGGTTATTTGCACGAAACTAGATAGGTCCTAAGTATACTTTAGTGTAATGACAAAATAATGATTGCAAAAAACACATACATTCGAGGGCTATGATCAAGCTCAGTTTAAATTAAGCATCAACATAATAAAATATACTTTGCCATCATCTAGTTAGGATCTCCTAAACTAATAGGATTTTTTAGACTTTAATTAACAATATTTTTAATCGTCCAATTATACAAATTATCCACTTACGGCATGATTGGTATGACTGAATAGAATTGAAGATGAATGGAATGAATTAAGGAATGGAATGAGGATGAGAATGGAATAGCACAAGAATAATAATTCCTATGATTGGTATTGACAAGGAATGTAATAATAATTCCTTAATTAATTCCAATCTCATGATTGGTATATTAAAATAAAAGATGGATATAGATTTGAATTCATCTTATATAACCAATATGTCCTTACATATATTTCATTATAATTTTTTTGTTTGTTTGATATACTCAATATATTATTATTATACAATTAATTTGCAAAATTTTATTTTTACAATTTTATTTTATATTATCATGAAATCAAAATATAATCATTACATTATTTGTGGGACATTGTACGGCACAATTCATTTTATTTTTTATAAAATTATTCTTTAATCTAATTTTTAAGATATTATATAATTTTTCATTTATTTCTTTGGGTAAAAAAAAGATTAAGAAAACATTACAAAGAAATTATGATACAAGAAACATAGAATATGATATAAAATTAATTAATATGCCAAAAAAATTCATTATTTAAATGAGAAAACACAGTTGTTGTACATGAAATTAGATTTAATAAGTTATTAGATTGGGTAGGATCTTGTTGTCAAAATAAAAATAAGTATGGATAGTTTAGTCAAAAATTAGTAATAATTTGATTCCATCAAGATTAGGAATACATAATACTAGGGGGGAGAGATGGAATGATCATTCATATGTTTTTGGGAATAGCCATTCCCAAGGTAATTAATATTCTTATTCCTAAAATATACCAATCATAGGATTTGGAATGGATTTGGGAACAATCATTTCATTCCTAATCTATTCATGCATACCAATCATGCCATTAGGATCTCCTAAAACTACAACAACAAACCCAAGCCTAATTGAATGATTACACATTCATCTATGCAAAACATAAAAACAGCAAAATAACTTGTAAAGTTTCAATTCATAACACTAACCTAACTGAGTAAGCGAGTAAGCAAAGTATTGATATATCAGCTATAGAATTGAAAAGGATCTTCCAAGTACACTGAAACTACATACAAGTACCAACACATCACCATTTTAATGGGGCAACACTAATTATGCATAACATTGCATTTTGTAGTATTGACTTAACTACATTTTTGTGATATAACTAACGGGTAAAGTTATTGCTTGGGAACTAAATGCAGTTCATGAATCCTTGCCATTTCAAATCATTTTTATCATCACAAGTGTGTATCTCCCTTTACTAAATTATGAGCTAATTAACAAGAAAATATCAAAATATGATTCTACACTCACTTTACACTAACAATCAATCAAATCTTTAACATATACAATACTTTGTTCCAACAAAACACACACCATTCAGAGGATTCATACGGCTTAAATTTCAAGCCAAAATTTGCAACATAAACCATGTTTCCACATATCTCATATTCTGAAAAAAAAAAAAAGTAAATTTACCAATCCTAAAAAAGAAAAGAAAACGAAGAGCGAGAACATGAAGAACTGCAAAAACATTTCTTGTGGTTACCAAAAAAAAAATTATATGACAGGTATGATCAAGCTCAGTTTAAATTAAGCATCAACAAAATAAACTGAAATGAACTCATCCAATTAAGATCTCCTAAACTTTGCAAGATTTTTTAGATTTCAATCGACAATATTTTTAATCATCCAATTATACAAATTATCCAATTAGGATCTCCTAAAACTACATCAACAAACCCAAGCCTAATTGAATGATTACACATTCATCTATGCAAAACATAAAAGCAGGAAAATAACTTGTAAAGTATCAATTCATAACACTAACCTGACTGAGCAAGCAAATGATCGATATATCAGTTATAGAATCGAAGAGGATCTTCTAAGTACATCGAAACTGCATACAAGTACCAGCACATCACCATATTTATGGGACAACACTAATTATGCATAACATTGCATTTTGCATTATTGACTTAACTACATTTTTGTGATATAACTAATGGGTAAAGTTATTGCTTGGGAACTAAATGCAGTTCAGGGATCCTTGTCATTTCAAATCACTTTTTATCATCACAAGTGTATATCTCCCTTTACTAAATTATGCAGTTGATCATGAACAAGAACAAGGGCGGAGCTAGACCAAAATGCTTGGGGGGCTAAAGAGAAAAAAAAAACAAAATGACTTGGATATATATGCTTAATATTCAAAAATATAATAATAATTTATAATTCACAAACCAAAAGAAATTATAGAGAATTTACTTACATTTATATTCAAAATCTAAGAAAATTGTACACGACGCTTCTTCATTGATTCAAAATCAGCTATAATAGAATCTGTGCTAAAAGTAGTGGCAATTTCCTTCTCAATGTAAATAATTAAATTATCAGCAAGAAATTCATCATCCATTTTGCTTCGAAGTCTTGTTTTGATTCTTTTCATTGCTGAAAAAGCTCTTTATGTAGTTGCAGTAGATACCGGAAGAGTCAATACAAGGCGAATTAACCGATCAACCAAGTAATAAGTTTTGCACTTTCCCGTTTCTGTCAATTTTTGGCATAATTGTGAAAGTGTAAGAATTCCTTGAAAATTTGGGTGATTTGATATATCAAGTTTATAGTGACGTAGCTGAAACTCTAGATGACTTCTTTCTTGTTCCGTGAAATCTCCAGGATAAAAATTCAATGCTAGCTTGAATATTTTCTCATTGTTGAATGACCTATAATTGTCATTAGCAGAGCTCAAAGTTAGGAGTTCCATAGTTTGCTCATTAAATCTGTTATTCAACTCTTTCAACTGTGAGTCTATTGTCGCCAAGAATATCTCCACTCGAAAATGATGATCCTTACTTACATTTGGTTTTCGAGATCGACCTCTTCCTATAGTGTAAAGTGAATCCATATCAGGAATCTCAATCTCATATTTTCCACAAAAAAGTTTCACATTCTCAAGTAAATTTGTCCATTCATCTTCTCTAAATCGTTGAAGAAGCGCTTTTGTTGTGCAAACAAGATTCATAGCATTCAAAATATCTTGTGAGTGATGTTGTAATGCTTGACAAAGATCATTAGTGATTCCCATGATTTCATGCATCAAATGCAAAGTGAAAGCAAACCCAAATGACAGTAATACTTTATTTACTGCATAAGCATCACCTCTTTGTGCATAAGTAGTCTCTTCTTCCATAATATTCTCAACAACCATACAAGCTACAGAAAAAATTATCATCAAACTGCAAATAGAATTAAAATGAGAACCCCAATGAGTATCTCCTGCTCTTTGTAAAGTTCCAACTTGATTTGCTCATCTGCCTGTTTCAAGTTCACCAAGTGAAATTCTGTAAGCAATGTTATTTGCTTGAGCTTCTTGTAATTGATCATGTCGTTTGGAAGAAGTACCAACAATATTTACAATAGAAGTCAATTGTGTGAAAAAATCATAAATATGAATAACCTCTCTTGAAGCAGCAACCAAAGCTAACTACAACCTATGAGCGAAACAATGGATATAAATGCATAAGGACAATCTTTAAGAAGCAAAGCTTGCAATCCATTCCATTCCCCACGCATATTGCTTGCACCATCATAACCTTGACCTCGAATATTTTCAAGAAGGAGATCATGTCAAGAAAGTACTGATTCCAATCCTTTCTTCAAAGTCAATGCACAAGTGTCAGTGACATGCTCAATATCAAAAAACCTTTCTTGAATAAAATCATCCATACTAACAAATCACAAGACAATAGCCATTTGCTCCTTTTTTAGATTCATCCCGAGCCTCATCAATAAGAACACAAAATTTGGCATCTCCAATTTCATCTCTAATTGCATTTCTTACATTTCTTGCAAGAATATGGAGAATATCTTGTTGAATATTTCTAGATGTATACTTGGCTACCCTTGGAGCATTTTCCAAAACTTGCTTTTGAATATTGTCATTATAAGAACCTAAAAGCTTCAACATTTCAATGAAGTTTCCTCGATTCTTTGAGTTTTCATTTTCATCATGACCTCTAAATGCACAACCTTGAAATGACAACCATTTAATACAGTCAATTGAAGCTTTGAGTCTAAGTCGGTTGTTTTCAACTTCTTTGGACGCTTGCTTTATGATAAGCATATCAATATGTTGTGATTGCTTCATTAAGTCATCACAATATTTCATGGGATTATAATGTGGTGAATTGGGACCTTTGCCAATATGATTTAGAAGTGAACAATCGGATCCACTATTTACTTTCTTCCAATTTCTAAAATCATGTTCAACAAAAGCATTTGAACCCTGTTGACCTGAAGATTGCTTACTGAAAAGGTAGCATTGCAGACAATATATAGCATCTTGTGCCTTAGAATATTCCAACCAAGAAGGATATAGATCATACCAAGAAAGTTGAAATTGACGATGTTGATTTTTACCAATAGAAAATGGATAGTCTTCTTGTGGGAGTCTTGGTTGATATGGTCCGGCCTTGAGATAAGCTCGATGATTCACAGGAAATTCTCATATTAATGGTCGTAATCCAAGATCTCTTTCCAAATGACAAACATCCATTTGTGTAGCACTCAACCGTCGATGCATAAAGCTACCCGATTCAACACATGTTGAATCAATAATTTGTGGCTCAATTGTTGGATGGTGTAGTGTTGGATTTGTTGGGTTGGGTGTCGGCGTAGAATCATCCTTTCTTTTGAAGAATGCATCAATGGTCCTTGATTTTCCCATATGTATAACTAAAAAATAAAGATCCACAATTTTACTTAAATTAAGAAAAATCTAATTAAATATCAAATTCAATAATAGAGACATTTAAATAATTAAAAATGAAAAAATATTACACATAACAAAACCAAAGATCCACAACTAAAATAATTTCTTATTTACATGATTGTAATTTGAGAAATTGTCAAAATGTACCTATATTACAATTATCTAATACAAAAATCCTAAAAGTAAAACCACAATCAAATATCTATAAAAATTACAACTAGCTAATACAAAAATGCAAGAAGTAAAGTAATTTATCAAATATACTAACTACTTAGTTACTCAAATCAATAATTTGTAATCAATAATCACTTATAAAATAAAACATCTAATATATTGTTCTTCAATTTAAGTTTTCAAATTTCAAACAAATAAATTACATAACTATAAACATCAATTGAAAAAATAAGGTTAAAAGAGTAATACCTAATTTATCATCAATGTTGAATAAGGTGAAGTGGGGAACTCAAAAGTTTGAGTTTTAGTGGAAGTGGGGACCAATGGTATATGACATATTAAATAAAACAAAAAGGAAATTGACATTTAAAAGGGTTTGCTTTGCATTTTTTGAAGTTGGGAAATGGAAGTTGCAGACTTAGGGGGTGTATTGGATTAGGATATTAAAGGACTTTTTAAGCTGAAAAAAGTCATGCGGATTTAAAAGACTTTGCAGGATTTTTATGACTTTTAAGATTTTGCAAGATTCTGTAAAGACTTTTTAATCAGGATTTTAATGGATTCTGTAGGACTTTGTGGACTTTGCAGAACTTCATGGATTTATGACATACGATAAGAGTTCAAGATTTTTTTTCATACATTCGAATTTAAAAAGAGTCAAAGACAAAAAAAATAAAAATAATAATTCTCCATAATATCATGTCCTCCTAAATAGCATTCATCCACATATCCATAGTTATACTAGTCCTCGAAGCATTAGCGTCTTGTCGTTCTTGCTCTTGGGTTTGAATAATAGGCTCAAAGTTATGGTCTTCATTAACCGGTAATGTTGAAGATGAAGGTTCGTCCACCGGTGCAATTGGAAATTCATCAGAATTGCGAAGAAAGTTATGTAGAGCTGCACATGCTAATACAAGTTCTGCTTGTGTCTTAAATAAAAATGGAGGTGCTGACTTAAAAATTGTGAACCTTGATTTAAAAATACCAAATATTCTCTCGATCACATTCCTTAAAGACGCATGACGAAGATTGAACAATTCTTTCTCATTTTCAGGGTCATTACCCTGACCTACAAAATCTAGTAGATGATATCTTACACCTCGAAATGGAGCTAAAAACTGGCGTTGGTTAGGAAATCCACAATCCACCAAAAAATATTTACCTAATTACATATGCAATATATAATATTAGTATTATAATAATAATACTAATAATAACAATAATATAAAAAATAAGTATTTACCTTGTGCCACTTTAAGTCCATTCCTCCTTATTATAGCATCATTTAGTAGCTTAGAATCATGAGCCGAACCCTCCCACCCACTTAAAACGTACATGAACTCCAAATCAAAATTACAAGCGGCTAATACATTTTGTGATATCTTTCCATGACGATTACGATAACTACTTACATCTCGCCCCCTTACTATTGCTGGAATATGTGTCCTGTCAATAGCTCCAATGCAATCCTAAAATTTAGCGTATATAATAATTTTTCGTATGAAAAATATAAATATAGTAGTGCCATTTTAATTATAATTTATATTGTTAGATAATTAGTACATACCTTGAAGAAAGGGAAGAACCTTGTGCTTTCTCTGATTTTAGCAGGTACACTTGAACCTGGTTTAGCCATCAAAGTAGGTGCTATTGTATTCAAAGCCTTCAAAATCTTGTGAAAATTTTCACTTGCAGAAAATTATGATCGGCCAAATGTGTTACGAATTACACAATATCGAGTATTCTGACCAATAATTTGTAGGAATAATGCAAGCATTTCTTCAACACAAATATATCGTGTATCCTCTAGAGGTGTTTTTTCTCTAAGAATTGCACATAACTTTCGAAACACATCTGGATACATCCTATAAACTTGTCGAAATATTGTAGGATCATCATTTAATGCTCGGTGTATATAGTAATTTCCCTTGTTAGTAATCCGTCGTCGATTTAATGGACGCTCAATTTGTTCATTACATATCATAACTAGGAACTAATCCAACACATGCATTAATGCATGAATTGCCATTACACATGCATACATGGCTTCATAAAATTCTTCGTCATCTTTCTCTTCGTCATCCATTTCTTCTTCAGCTATGTCACTACCTTCATACATACTCGAATGTGACATTGTACCTATATAAGTAAAATATAACTGAAAATAGTAATAGAATAATGAAAGTAACATATGCTAAAATATTTCAATCAAGTACACCAAAATAACACCAAAACAATATAGTTTCATTAATCCAAAATGTGTTCATACACAACCAAAATATAAAGCAAGCACTTCAAACAAGTGCAACCAAAATAATACCAAAACAATATAGTTTGACAAAACCAACATGTGTTCATACACAACCAAATTGTAAAGAAAATACTTCAAGTAAGTGAAACCAAAATAACACCAAAACAATATTGTTCATCCTAACTTATACTTTATCCAATTTGAGCGCTCTTCTATTGACATGTTCAAGAAAAGGTCTTTCTTTGCATTAGTATCAAGAAAATCAGCCGCCATGTAGCGAGTTCGATTATCCAAATTTGGGACCTCTTTTATAGCACTCCAAATAGTTCCTTTTGCCTCTCTGTCTCTTTCTCTTTTCTCCATCAAGTTAGACATTTTTTCAAAATTAACAGTTATAGTCTCAATGCCAACAGATATATTTTCTAGAACTTTATTATTGTTCCCAACTGAGTTAGAACTCCCTCCATCCTCAGGCCTACTCCGCTTACGATTAATTGGGTTATTAGTGGGAACCTCCGAGCCTAAAGGGGGTTAAGGTGGTGAAATGCTTGGGCGAGGTGATAGAGGCTGAAATGGTGGTTCATAGTGATCTGGTGCTATGAATGCATCACTGTTCGGATTATATGAAAAATATTCCATCCCAAAATCGGTATTTTCTTCCCCAAAAGTTGTAGCATCAGTATAATCAGGGTCTACTGATATGGAACTGTACCCACCAGCAGTTCTACCCCCGAAGACAATCTTCAAATCCTCATAATCAACCATACTTTTTCCTCGAAGATTTTTGTAACTTGGGTGGGACTAGCAAAAAACATAATTCCGTCATTAATATATTGAAAATAATATAATGCACTACACTTGTAAACTATTAATATATTGAAAAGATTACGAAGTAATCTCACGTTTAAGTACTCTTTCCATATTTCATCACTAGCGGTGAATGTCTTTAAAATTGGGTCCCACCTAAAGCCAGAATTGTTGCGCATAAGTGATGATATATTATTATATTGTTTCTTAAACCACTTCATTCGACTCAGGTAATGATTATACGTTTTAAGAAACTTAATTTTAGCATTGAGACGAGGAAGGATGACTCTCTCTACATTTAATTTGGTAATTGACCCATTAGCATCACGCAGTCCACTTTTTATAGCATCCACTATCACTTGTAACAATTCATCGGAATCCTCCTTGTCCAAGCTTCATAGTTTTCTTTCTCTTTTCCCTTTCCTTTATTATTTCCTTGTGAATCTCCCATTTGAATTACTAAAAAAAGTAACGGGAGTATTTTCAGATGAATGAAACTATGAATTCTAAAAGATAAACATGTTTCAAATCTGCACTTATTGGAGTGAATTTCAAATATACACAATCGTCATAAAAAAAGTTCATTCAAAATAAAAGCCTTTAAAATTCGTCCTAAATTGATGCCTAAACAACTGAAAATTACAACAATATTATTTGGCATTATATGCAGCAAGTTCAATTTCCATAATCTCATGCACCTCTTCGAAACATTCATCACATAAAACAGCAACAATCATTAAAAAATCAGAGAGTGAAAAAGGATGGAGCTCTATTACATTGTTGACTTTATGGATTCGGATCTGGGTTGTCATTTGCTAATTGGTCCTTATTAATAATTAAAAGCCAAAATCCTGCTATTTCTGGAAAGAAATCAATTCAAATTAAAATCCAATTATTCTCCCACATCGTAACAACAGAATCAGAATAAATACAAGCCCGAATGATCAATTATATTAAGAGCAAATATCAATAATGAAGAGTAGATAGCTAATTACCAGGTAAACAGGACTATAAGCATCAGAACAGTCGATTATGGAAAACCCAATCCAGACAACTTAAAATTGCGAGAAATCACTCTCAAGATCAAATCACAAAAAAAAAAAATTCTCAGCTACTCAGTCACTGTGCGTGTATATACATGAAAACCATTAACAAGTATAAAGACATGAGAGTGATTGATTTTTATATATATATAAAAAGATATGGATGAAACCATTAACAAGTATTACCCAATACAAACAAAGAGATACAGTATATACATGTAAACGCCAATAGCATCTCCTAATCCAATATAGCTCACCTATTCATACATGAAAACGTCAATAGCATCACCCAATACAAACAAAGAGATACAGTATATACACACACTATACATATCACGAAATTTTTTTCATAGAATTGCAGTATAAAGACAAAGGTGAAGAGACATTACCGGAGGAAGCACTTCAACAGTCACTTCAAGAGTCCTCTAAAATCTGATGGGTTTGGATGAGATTGTTGGTATTTATAGATACCACTAAAAAGTCCTTCAAAATCCATCTAACACAACAATCCTGTAAAATCCTTATATTTTTGAATACCAATGGATTATTTTTAAATAGTGAAAAGTCTTGCATGAATACCAATGGATTTGAATGGACTCTTTAAAAAATCTTGAAAATCCAGATTGAATACCAGTGGATTGTTTTTAAGTGACATAAAATCCTGATTGAATACCAGCGGATTTTTTTACAAAAAAAAAGTCTTTTAAAATCCTATAAAATCCTAAACCAATACACCCCCTAGTTTTTATCTCGAATGTGATTCTCTTAAAACAAAAACAAAAACAAAAGAAAAATCATGCAAAACATTGATATGATTTATTTATAACTTAAATAAATCTATACTTACAAATACCCATGTACTTATCATGGGTATGATCGATTTTACTTTTTATTTATACATGGTTCAAAATTCTCTTTTCCTGTTCTTATTTATAATTTTTTTTACTACTTCATTCACATTCAATTGAAATGACTCGTGTTTTGGAATATAAAACAAGATTTGATACGAGTAGAAAAATGTGGATCCTCTGTGTCTAACGTGTTAGGGTGTAAGATGACGTTTGGAAGGTGGTAGATCTGTATATCTTTGATTGCATTTTTCGAGATTAAATGATTTGTTATATATTTTATGTTAATCAATATTGAACAAATTGCACGCATTCAATGTAATTTATATTAATCTCTAATTTTTTTAAGTGTGATACCATACATAATGTTCAATTAAATCACATCTTGAAATTATCATTTTATTATTTGAAATTGATAAAATTAATAAAATGGATAAAATTCTTGAAATAGTATGCATATATATTTGAAACTATATTATACGTACATTTATTATTATATATTAAATGTACAAGTAATCTAATTTATAACATGACATTAATATTTTCTCTTGGGCCTTAGACTAATAACTTTTGGCCCATTAAGTTGAGTAAGAAACTAAAATGTTGTCTGGAATCTTTTTATTATTTGGGCCCATACAAATTTTATGAGTTGTTTTTAATTGGTGCAAATAGGAACCTAAGCCCAAAGGCCCAGGAAAATGATAGAGTTGGGCCTTCATTCTAATTGATCAACGTCTGAAGATAGTTCAACCCCACTTGACCAAATTCACCCATTGACCTAGTAGGTCTGACCAGGCAAAATTTTGAATGTTGTTTAGCATTAACATAAGGACTTTTAAATTTTTTTAATATATCATGTGTAATCTATCATTTATGTGTCATTTTTGAAATATAATTTTTTTTCTGAAGTATTGCATTTCAACATAAGTGATGTCATTTTATTAGTATGTTAATATAAGTTTAATATTTCAACTTAAATCTACTTTGTTTTACAATTTTGAGTTTGTACATCAACCACCAGCAATTTTGGTATATTGTTGGCAAATTCAGTAGCACCTTGAGTTGTATGATTAAAAGTAGTGTACTCATTTTAACAAGATTATGGTTCTATGATAAGAATTGCCCCTAGGAAACATATTGTATTGAATCATATTTTCAAAAGTGATTGTTATTAGAATTAAACCAACAACTATTTGAAGAATGATCAACTCTAGACTTATGATGAATAGTGCTTCTAGAGAAGAGATTGTTGAGATTTTCAATTATGTGATCAAACAATTGTTCCTACAATTAAGGAAATAAAGTTGCAGTTTAATTATCAGTTATACTTGTAGAGAACATCAATTACCTTAACCTACTACAGTCCTATTATATTAAACATATCATTCATTTAAATTATCACAAATTCTAGTGTGCATTCCATGCAACTAGGTGGATCCAATCTGAATTCACACACTTTTGATTTTTTTTTAATTCATATATTACTTTTATGTTATAGTAGTATGTCCTTTATGTATAAATATCATAATCTTATGTATTGGAACTTAGAAAAAAAATGAAGAATTTCAACGCATTTTTGGATCAACATACTTTTATATGATATTACTCATATCTTTATGTGATATTATGTATACCTTTATATCAATATAATCATACATTTATATAATTATTTTTCATACCTAACATACATTTTAGTTATGTTAGTTGCACTTTTATATATTACATAAATGTATGATTATATTGATATAAATGTATAAGTAATATCACATAAATGTATGAGTAATATCATAGAAAGGTATATATGTACAAATTGTGCTAAAATTCTCTTTTTTTTTCCCTAAGTTATAGTGGTACATAAATGTAAGGATATTTGTATATAAAGGTGATATGAATATAATATAAATGTAACACATTAAAAAAAATTCAAAAGCACGCAGATCCGAATCGAATCAGGTCGACCTAATTATATAAATTTAGATCCATACAACTAGTGCATAAAAGACTAACTCTTAAATTATTTGATAATTTACGACTCTCTCTCCTCCACATCAACAATTCATTTATTTAAATATACACACTTCATCAAATATAATCAACTATTTATAAATTCACTATCCACTCAACATCCTCTTTCTTAATCTATATTAAATATTTATATTCTATATTTCGGATACACAAATTTAATTTGACATATTTAAGATAAATAGAATAATTCATTTGCAAGACATGAAAATAAATAAACTATTTTTTTATAAATTTAAAATGGAGTACAACAAAAATACAATTACATAAAATTTTGGCCAAAATTAAGCAAATTTTATTTAATTTCTAAAGTCTAAATCATTATCCAATGGTATTAAAATTTGTTCAAAATTATGTATGTGTAAAATTTATTTACATAAATCCATTTGAATATGTAAAATTAAATTTTCATTTAATTATTTAATTATTGAAAACTTGAATTACAAATCATATCAATCCAAATACTACCAATGAATTTACTATTATAAATTTCAAATTTATGCTCAAATCTCTTCCTCCAACCACAAAATAAGTGATTACAAACTAATTATATAAAATATGTTATCTATAGAGAGAGAGAAAAAAAAGGGAGAAAACAAAATATTGGACCGCTGCTATCTCCAAGACATACATTCCTCATATCATCTTAAACACGTGTGAAAGGCCCATAAATTCTACATTTTGTATGAAGCTGTTGTTGGGCTGGCTTGGCCACAGTCAACCGATCTATATAGTTTACCATTTCTTTTATTATTTATTTATTTAATATTGGGAAACTTTATTATTTCCTTGATTAATAGTTAGAATCTTGTAGTACCCACAAGCTTAGCCTAATAACAATTACATCACTCACTTTGAGTAAGGTTTTAGGTTCAAGTTCGAGTCCTCCGTCCTCAATTGTAACTCAAAAAAGAAGAAAAAACAAACTGTTAGAATTTTGTAATATGAGTAGAAAAGGGAAGGATAAGAATTTTGTATATATGAGTAGAAAAGGAAACGATAAGAATTTTGTAGCCCACCTTTTTTTTTAATGGGTGGATATCTTGTGAGATCGTCTTACAAATTTTTATTGTATTGCGTGAGACGGGTCAACCCATAATTAAAACTTTACAATTTACATATTATTTGTGGGTGATGAGTTGCGTGAGACGGGTCAACCCACAACCAAAATATTTACAATTTACATGTTATTTGTAGTGATGGATTCCGTCTCACGATAATTATTTGTGAAACCGTTTCACATGAGTTTTTTGTATTTTTCAATTGACTGAACCTGAGAATAGTTTTACAGATCACATTTTATGTGACAATTACATTCAATTCATTTTTCATTCTATTAAATCAAAACAATTTTTTCAATGGAACTTCATTTTAAAAGAGAGTCTCTTTTAATTAGGGGATGCAATTGATGGCATAGATTATATGTAATGTAATATTATCTATCTTTACAAATAATGAACATTACAACAAGAATTCTTCAATCTATATATATATAATATCCACGGAACCTTTCAATTGATAAAATCAAATACTATCTCCTCTTATGACAGTTGGCGGCTCATAATTTACCAAGTAGCAAAAAAAAAAAAAAAAAAATATATATATATATATATATATATATATATATATAATTGACATTTTAAAGTTGTACACACAAATTAAAAATTACTTATTTTCCTAATATGCCCTTCATTAACTAAGCATATATTTGAGAACATGGGTAATATGCACATCAATTAATTTAAAAATTAATTAAGTACAAAGGTATATTATGGAAATAGTGTACAAAACATCAATTAAAAAGCAAAAATTAAAAAATTCCAAAACATCATTTAAAAGGGATTGGAGGGAGTATTATCTTATAACAAACATATAGTTTTACTGTCTATAATAAAATTTTCAATTTTAATATTTCAAATACAATATTTATTCCAACTCACTCAATCATATATAATTCAAACATGCCCTTTGTGTTGACCCCTAAATAATTAATAATTTGTTGAAAGCGAACAACTTAATATTCTGGCATATATATTTCATTAATTAGTAGAATTGAATGAATGTCGCATATATTGCGTTTTCAAACCAATCAAATGTACTTCAAACAATTATATATTTAAAATAAAAAAAATTCAAAAGTCGTTTTCGTTGAGGATTCAAACCAAACACAGTAGTAGTGCGTTTCACATCTATTCTCTCCACACACACACACACACACACACACACACACATATATATATATATATATATATATACACCAACAATAAAAAATTAAAATGAAAAGTAGTGGTCTATATTTTACTAAATTGGATGTTATTATAATTAATAATGGCCGTCCTTCTCTAGAAAGCAAAATTTTCCAGGTATTTTGATATACTAATCATCCGAATCGTTAATAATTTCATAAATTAGTTGTTTGTACAGTCAATTTTATTTTATTTACTTGAATAATAAGAATAATATAGATACGTGCTTTTTTTTATTTTTTATAACACAAATGAAATTGGGATGGGTACATTTGGCCACAAATGTTTAATAATATTGTGAAAGTCATTATATTTTAACTGATTTTACAATGGTCCGTCATTATATGACCAAAAAAAAAAAAAACATTATTATTATAAAATTGTCAAATGATTACATTATCCAGTGTGAAATAATAATTCTGAGTTTATTTAAATTTCATACAAAAGCATATATATAATTTAAATAAGCACAGGATAAGTATAGATCAAGTACTCGAACCATTAAACCATCAGACACTCTTTTATAAAATCATTTAAAAAAAAAAAAAGTGATCTATAAATAATCTCATCAAAATTTTGCCTTCAACCAACATTTGAGGTACCCATAAAATGGAAGATGTAAAGTTAGACATCTTTCATAATCCCCAACGTGGGAAAGTGCTTTTAAGCCATACGTACACATTATTTAAGATATCTAAAACCTATAGATTTAAGATAAAATGAATTAAGACATGTCATTCATAGTACAACTTTTGAAGTTCGAATCATTTTAGTTTGAAGAGTATGATGAGACTCGAAACTTTAAGTAGTATATTACGTTTATAAATATGTAAATTGTGATGATTAAGTGCGAACTCAATAAATCTTTGTTTTCCTCTACCACTTCATCAAACTCAATTTAAAATATTAAAAAAAAAAAAAAAAAAAAACTTCTGGTTTGAAAATATTTTTAAAATGCGCAAATGGATTTTGCATGTTTTAATAAACTCCTCCTTGAAATATTCGTTTGACATTATTAAGATATACTTTGTCAAACCTCGTCTTTGGTAACCTCCAGATGACAAATAAATTAATTGATACTATTATATAAATTATAAAATTTCTTGAACCAATCTTTAGAAATCTATTGCAGCTCATTTTGTTCATCATAGCATATAATATCGGTACAATTATTTATTAATAGTCTTGAATCTCAACTTAATTGAGAACGTCTCAATTAGTAAAAGATAAAAAATTTAAAGGTGTAAATATGTCAAGCTTTTTATATCATGATCGATTCCAAAAACAACCAAATCATATTCAATTAAATATTTCTTGAATTAAAATAAATATAAAATACCATCGTAATTCAATTTATATACAAATATATAATTATGACTACACACGGTATCTTTTCAATAATCTGAGAGACAAATTACATTATAGCAACATTAATTGAAGAGTAATGTTTGTATACACCAAGTGCATGGATCATGATACATGCAATTGAGCGCGCGGGTCGGATCTGGTCCAAATCTGCGCACATGTTTTTTTTTTTTTAATGACATAACTTTTATGTCGAGCGAATATAACCTTTAACTTTCATGTTTATCGAATATAACATTTATATACAAATATCATAACTTTTAAGTATAATTACTTAAACTTTTTTCAGTATAAAAAACATAATTAAAAGTTATGTAACATTTATGTTAACCGAGTATAACTTATGTTATACTAGTATAACCTTTAGATACATATATCATAACCTTTAAGTGATATTACTTGAGCTTTTTTCACTATAAAAATTCATATAGTATGCTTAACATTTATGTTATAATAATTTAACATTTATGTTATATTAGTATAACATTTATGTACAAATATCATAACATTTATGTACTTAAAGAATAACATAAGGTTATATTATTATAACGAAAATGTTAAATTATTATGCATAAATGTTATATTATTACAACATAAAAGTTTTGAAAGGTATTATAGGTCTGTCATACACTGCAAAAAATTACGACTATATAACTAAAAAGTTAGGTTCGGCAAACTAAAATGTTAAGTTCGCCAAATTAAAATGTTAGGCTAATATAATTGCGAAACTAGGATTCAAGCTAGGGTTTGGGCTAGGGTTTTGGCATGTGTGGGCACATGAGGCTCGTGTGGGACGCGTGAAATGCACCCTCAGATCGGATCGATTCGGTTACACGAATTTAGGATTCATGCACCTGATACACTAAAACATTTGTGTTAATTGAATTAACGTCAATTATTACTGTTGAACTTAATGATTTGTTGGTTTAAGAGAACTTATTGTTTGGTTTTTTTCAAACATAGCACAAACAATGAACTTTTGTCTGACTGCCTTTTTTTTTTTCCCTCTATAATTCAATTTCAAATCTATTTCTGATTAATCAAAAAAATAATAACATTGCCTTACAATTACTACCATATAAATTGTGAGATATATTTGAATGATCATATTTGAAGTGGACCCAATAATATCACACTATCAAGATTGCTCTAGAAGGATATAGTTTTTCTGTCAATTCTTGATTCAATTGGACTATGTATTTATAAGTTTAACTTGATCGTGTGTATGTATCTCAACTTAAATGTGGTCCGAAATTCGAATTCATGTTTATCCATTTAAACTCAAATAAAACATGTCCATAAGTACACAAAGCATTAAAATAAAACTTGAATTAATGTAGGCAAAAAAAAAATAGTTTTGCGTAAATTGGATTTACTTATTGAAAGAAAAATCATTGAATTATACACGTCACTGCTGATGTCATTTCTATATGTATACTATATAAAAGACATTCATGTGCTGGATACACCGTAGAATACATGTAATGAAATGAATACATTTCTTTTGGAAAAGAATGCAAAGTTTTTGTGTTTAATCAACTATGGAAAACTTTTCTTAAAATTTATTATTTTATGAAGACTTCCCATGTGGTTTGACTAAGTATTGTCACCCCTCCATTTTTTAGATTCCCCCAAATCAATTTTTTCTTCATATAATTAAATAAAAGTATGGCAATTATTATATGTAAAGTGAATTAAGGAGTAGATTTTTAGTTTCAATATTGATTCTTTTAACAACTTTTTTTTCACAAAAAATTATAGTCGTTATCCTTATTAAAGGAGTCTATGTATCTTCTTAGAATTGATGTAGTATAATTATTTGGGACTCCCTTCTTATTAAATTACTGTTGATGGGTAAAACAATTGCAACTAACATATGTGGAATTATTTCTATACAATTAAGTAAAAAAAAAAAGGTTATAGTTTTGAAGATACTCTTTGAGGAAAACAATTAATTCTAAACTAGTCTCGAAAATTCATTGTGTTCCGACATTAAATTTGTTATGACTTGCACCCAAAAATAGAAAAAGAAGCAGTAGCAGAGAAATATAATAAAGAAGACGAATATGTCAGATGAAAGGATCGAGCAAAAAAAAAAAAAATATATATATATATATATATACACACACACACACGGATCGAGCTAACAGGTGATCTAAAAAACACTATCATCAGAAAATCTAAGAAAATATATATAATTTTAATATGAATGGTAATTATATTATTTTATTATATCTCTTATTACAAAATTAAACTTAAATATAAAGGTCTGAACCAATTTTTACAAGTCAATCTCTAAACTTAGGATTATGATCAGTTGTTGGTTGATTCGTCTCATGTAATTATAATTGTGAAACGATCTCACAAGAGTCATGATATTCATCACTTATTTAAGGCAAAAACTTTTGTACACGAGATGCACGGATCCAAATCTGTGCACAACAATACTATTATATTATATGAAGTAATATTGTATATTATATGAGTGATACTGTTATATTATATATAGGTTTAGCAGTATTACTTATATAATATAACAGTATTACTTCATATAATATAACAGTATTGTTGTGCACAGATCTGGATTTGTGCATCTTGTGCACAGGAGTGTCACTCCTTATTTAATTAGCTTCCAAAAACACATGCTTCTAACTATGAAGATCCATATAATTCCCAACTGTAGGTTAAAGGCAAGAGATACAGCTATTCTTTTCGTAAAACAAGAATCCAACAACAAAGAGACACAGACATAGCATAGTTAGGTTTTTTCTCCAAGTGGTGACACAATGTGTTTTGTCTATTATATAGTGTCTTTTTTTATGAGAATCATGACCAGTACTTCTTTTGTGTGGCAACTTATTTTGAAATAATCAATATTATTAAGGATTACCTATCGTCATTATAATTTCTGTAATAGTTATCTTAAATTAATCGTTGTAAACTTTTAAATCTAGATCTGAATCAATTCAATGATATCAATCATTTATGTACTATTTGGATTTGCAGGATGTATGATATGTGATTAATTTATCTTAATAAAATTATTAAAAAATTGACTATATATTGACCATGTCGCACATCTAGATAATACCTAGATATTGACCATGTGAGTCACTTTAGGTTATTGAATCACTTTAAGGCACTTACAATTGATGAAAAACACTGACACACTTACATAGTTAGATAAACAGTGGTGTTGACTCGTTTAAATTATATTTTATTATTCTTATGATTATAATCTACGGTTGGTTGGTTATGTTGAAACTTGAAGAGGTATGTAGATTTGCATGAAACTTGCTTGCAAATTGATTAAGCATTTTTCTATAACAAAACAATCATTTCATTACGATCCACTAAACATTAATTTACTCATTATCTTTTAATCAATCTAAAGTAGTTGCTCTTTATGATCGAAGATGGTAGAAATGGTGTTTAATGAAGATCAACAGTTAAAAGACATACGAAAGCTTTCAAGTTTCAATAAAGAATAAGTATATGAAAGCTTGAATAAGTATTACTTATTTAAATTATAGGTTTAATTGAAAAATAAATCACCACTTTTTCTAAAATTGCAAAAAAAAAAAAAAAAAAAAAATATATATATATATATATATATATATATCAAGATTTTTCTTCACTATTGCAATTTAGACCACATTTATATTTTCCGATGACCAAAGTCCACATGTCCTGCAAACATGTCAAATGTCACGACATTCCCAAACAAAAACAAATTCAAAAATCAAATTGCAAAATAAAATCACCACATTTCCAAATTGCAATTTAATCCTAACTTTGTATATAATAAGTAGAAGAAGTCACAACCTTTATTCGTTGTTACAATTCAAATTTATTATTCGGTGTCTAAGTTCATGTGTCCAAATAAATTTTCATGTGAGGTTAAATATTTGAATAAAGAACAATGATATAATTTTTTAAAGATATATGATTTATTTTGTAACACCTAGGATAAACCGATGCATAATTGAAGTAATTAAATAATTCAACCCTTCATTGTTTGTTTTTATTATGTGCGTTTCAGAAAATGAAATAATGCATAACTCATTAATCGAGCTATAATTATAATCGAACGAAGTGTATGTTGAAGCCCAAGATGTTACGATTAATGGATAGCCCATTACGGGCTCGTGGCCCAAAATGGTGCACATAAAAGTAAAATTGGAACACACAAGGATTTGTTTTTGGATTAATTGAACAAAGTATGTAATCTCTCACTCTCTCACCCTCCTGGCCTGTTTCCAATCGTCGGTCGTCGTCGTCTCATTGCCGCCGCCGCCTCCACCTCCTCTGTTCCAACCGAGCCATACCCCATTTTGAAGCCTTCACCGAGCTCATTCCAGATCCGAGCTCGGGATCTTCGTCCAGCCGCCGATTTCGCTGGAAACGGTCGTGAAATCTCGGCGCCACCCTTTTTCTCTTTCTCTCCTAGCTGCTCCTCCGGCATCACTTGTCCCCGCCGCCGTCGCGAGTCGTGGGAGCAAGCGTCTTTCGCACTGGCGTGTCGTCGCCGTGCGCCGGTCTCTGAACGGCTGTGTATGTTTGTGTCGTGCCCGCTGTGCACGAGCTGTGTTAGTGTGTTACCGGCACGCAGAGCCGCACCGGCGTGTGCGTGCGTCGTGGGTTGGGGAGCTGTTGTGTGTGGTGGCACTGTGCACTAGGTGTGCGTGAGTTGGGCGCCGTCGTGCGTGTGTGTGGGGTGCCTCCAGGTGTGGCGGCACCATGTTGGGTGGCGTCTCGGGTGTGTGCGGGAGTGCGTGGTGGTGTGTTTTGGGTGTGTCGCTGGCCGGTTATCACCGGCCGCGACGGAGCAGGTGGCGGGAAGATGGAGGCGACGGCTGGTAAAGTTTGGAAGAGATGGATCGATCCGCAATTTTGAAAGAATTTAGGGTCCTCTCTGCAAACCCTAGGTTTTAAGTGATTTTATGTTTTGGTCTTTGAGCTTCCTAAAATCTCGTTTTAGTCCTCAAGGTTTTTGAAAATTTCTTTTAACCCCCAAAACTTTCTGAACTTTATGTTTAAATCCTCAATCTTATGAAAATTATGTTTTGACCCCAAAGGTTTCACAAAAATATTAAAAGACCCCAAATCTTTTCTATTTTTGCAAAATGACCCATTGGTCAAAGTCAACATTTCCAAATTTTATGAATATGCCCCTATGTTTCTAAAAACTCCTTTTTAAGCTCGTTTGTTCTCCGTTTAAGCTCAAATCGATCCCTTTAAATCCTACAATCAAGATTTAAGCTTCTGTTTCATTTCCTCCCTCCAACGCTCCTTTTTTGAGAGAGTTTTTATATTAATTTATGTAAAAGTAACGTAATGAGAATTTATGTGTAGGCTTTGAAGCGAAAAAGATTTTAGGACTTAGGATTCACAGTACCACGAGGGATCACCACCGAACGAGGTGGGGATAACTTATAAACCCTAAATTTTATGTTTTTGTTAATAAATGTATGAATGACGATAAATGAACACATGTTATGTGAACCCATACTTAACGAAATGAACCTTAATTGATATGCTATGTGAATCTATGATTAATGAAGTGATTATTTAACGCTATGAAATGTTGAATCCTATGTATTATATTTATTTATTATGAACTTTATGAATGTGTATGCATATCACACCTATGTTACGAAGGGACTAAGGTTCAAAATCATGCTACGGAGGAACTGATGGTTCGTAAAAAAGCACCAACGGGTTAAAGATCGTTATATAGGGTAAGACTGGCAGTATCCGCACCTATCTACAGTTATGTGCTATGAAGTTATGTGATATGAGTTTATGTGTTGTGTTTAATTGTTGTATTCATGAATGCTTAATTATCTCTGTTGCTTAATAAACGTTAAATATGGAAAGTATCCCCACAAGTGTTCAAAGTACTCACCCCATGTGTATTCACACCATAGGAAATAATGAAAATGAGGAAGCGTAGAGGGATGTCGTATCAAGAAGTGTTTTTATTTCTTTTCATCCTAGTTTTATGGAAATGTTCGTTTATCCATTCTGTAAAGTTAAACAACTTTTCTTTCAATGGATCTTGTATGAAGTTTTTCGCTGCTTAGGTTTCAAACGTTTCTTCCAGCTTTGTGCCGATGGTTTTGATTATGTAATAGCACAAGTTTAAAATTCATGAAGTTTCTGTTATGGATGATATTTAAACTATTTTATCGCTTGTTTATCCTAGGGGTGAGCATGGATCTCGGAGATAACCGAACTGTGGAGAAATTCGAACCGAAACAATCCGAATCGATAAAGAACCGTTGACTATTTGACTTTATTCGAACTGAACCACTCCGATTAATTTTTGTGTCAAACCCGAATTGTACCGAATTAAGAACCGAATAGAACCGATTTCAAAGAAGTAACTATATATAAATTTGTAATTATCATTGAATTCATGTTTTTGTATTGTTATATTGGATTAGGTACAAATTTGATTGAAGTGTATTATTATTATTATTCATTATGTTTTTTAAGACTTCATAGAATAAAATAACAATTAAATAATAAAATAAAATAATTTTAATGAATAATTTTGGGAGCACTTAAAATCTATTAACTACAATGGGTATTAATCAAATAATTGGTTTTATTAATTTTACAAACTTAAATAATGTATTACTTTACATTTTATTAAGATAATTGATTTATTCTACATTTCTATCAATTGAAATATGGATCACAATTACTAAAATTAATCTATCAATTTTTTTTATTAAAATAATGATATTTACTCATTATTATAAATTGATATCTAGCAAATCTTAGTAAATGACCCATTATTTATTATAAGTGATCTGCCCACCGTTAGTGCCCTAACATTTTTCCCCTTTTTCAAAAAATCTTACTCCATTTTTTCCTCTATTTCTTCTCCTATTTTTCAAAGACACCCACTGTTAGTGACTCAATGCCCTAATTTTTTTTCTTTTCTCTTTCAAAAAATCTGTCATTCCTCCGTGTTGTTCGTCGGATACTGTGTGGGACATCGAATATGACTTCTAAATCTAGTAGAACAAACTCAATCAAAGATTCATCCTCTAGTAAAAGTGGTAAGAAATGTTATTATTTAATTTGTATGCATACTTGAAGTATTTTTCTTAATCTTTCATGTTATTTATGTATGTTATTTGAATGATTTTGTAGTGCCAAGTAAGAGAAAAGTATCGAGTTCTAAAAAAAGTCGATTACCACAGGTATCAAGTGCTCCTAGTGAGTCAAAGATGGCCGATCTGGATTCTATCCCAACAGAAGGTAATAATACTTCTTCTTTTGGTACCACAACTAAAAAGACTAGGTCTGGGGTATGGGAATATTTTCAAAAAATGAAAGATTCTAATGGGAATGACTTGGGGAGATCTACATGTATTTATTGTGGTAATAGTTACTAGAGTCATAGTGAGCAAGGTACTTCTGCTTTATGGAACATCTAAGAGTAAGTTGCAAAAAATGTCCACCTGAAGTTAGAAACAGTTTAGTTGAGACACAAATGAGTAAGGACAAAAAACAAAAAATGTTGAGTTTTCAGAGTGTAAGTAATACTGATGATGGGAAACTAACTTGTTGGGAGTTTGATCATGATCGTGTGCGAGCAGCAGTGGTTAAGATGGTTATTAAGTGTAAACTTCCTTTCAAGTTTGTTGAATTTGAAGGTTTTAAGGGTTTTATTGAAGAAAGTCTTACATGGTTTAAAATTCCTTCTAGATTTACCATTGCTAGAGATTGTTTTTCTTTGTTTGTCACAGAAAAAAATTGAATGTTTTACTCCAATCCTAGTGTCAACGTGTTTCTTTAACCACTGATACTTGGACAAGCATTCAAAATGTCAATTACTTGTGTTTGACAGCCCATTTCATTGATTCAAATTGGAATTTACAAAAAAGAATTCTGAATTTCTGTGTGATCAAAAGTCATAAAGGGGTAAATATTGTAAATGTTATTGATTCTTGCATGGAGGAGTGGGGATTAGGCAAAGTTATGTGCATAACTGTTGATAATGCATCGTCAAATGATACCACAGTTCAACAGTTAAAGAAAAGATTAATGAAAAAAATGCTTTTGTTTTGGGTGGGGAGGCTTTTCATATGAGATGTTTCGCACATATTTTGCAACTGATAGTAAAAGATGGTCTAGAAATTGCTCATCAGTCTATTAAAAAAATCAGAGGTATTGTTAGATATGTTAGGAGTAGCCCTCAGAGGTTAGCTTCATTCAAACAATGTTGTGAAACTGCAAACATTAAATTTAAGGCCTCTTTGCAATTGGATTGTCCAACTAGATGGAACTCGACATATTTGATGCTTGAAAGTGCTTTAAGTTTTCAAAAGGCTTTTGATAAGTTGGAGGATATGGATGATAAATAGGTGGTTGAATTTGGAGATGATTTGTCTAATGAGACTGATTGGGCTCATGCTACTCACTTTACTAAGGTTCTGAAACGATTTTTTGATGTCACTACCAAACTATCTGGTACTTCATATTGTACTGCAAACATTTGTTTCCCTGAAATAATTCGAATTTTGAGAGATTTGGAATCTTTTGTGAAAAGTGATGATCATTGGTTGAGGGAAATGGGAATACAAATGAGGCTTAAATTTGATAAGTATTGGGGTTTTGTGAATAAAATGAATGTGATGTTTTTCATTACTACGGTATTAGACCCTAGATACAAGATGGGATATTTGATGGCTAAATACAAAATGCATTATGGTGAAAACAATGCAAATGAAGTGGTGGAAAGGGTAACTATTTCTTTAAAAGTAATGATTGAAAATTATCAAAAAGTAAATGAAGAAAAGAGAGTGGGTGATGCCACCTTTTCTTTGAGTGGAAAACAATTTGATACTATAATGGAAGAAAGTGAAGATATTGATGAATATTTCTTAGATCATGAGAATGAACAAAAATCAACAGCCAAAGAAGAATTGGATGTGTATTTGGAAGAGTTCTCTGAGAAATATGTTCATGATTTTGATGTTTTGGGGTGGTGGAAAACACATTCTGTCCGATATGCGAGTTTGAGTTGTGTTGTTAGAGACGTTTTGGCTATTCAATCATCAACCGTGGCATCTGAATCAGCATTTAGTACTGGAGGTCGAACTTTGGATCGATTTAGGAGTTCTGTAACTCCTACAACAGCAGAAGTAATTATTTGCTGCCAAGATTGGATGAGAAACTCTAAACAACCCAGCGATATTGAAGAACTAATAGCTGATATGAAAGTGATTGAATTAGGTATGACTTTTTGTAAGTATAGATTTAATTGTTGTAAAGCTGATCTTATATTAATTGTTGTTTTATTTTTTATGTTTTTTACCCTCTCTTCAGGTGCAACTGAAGACCCTGAAATCAGAGAGAATATCTTTCCAAGGATGACTATAGATTGTTAGTTTCAGATCAAATTTACATTTGAAGGTTAGTTACGTTTATTATTGGTGTATATATTCTTACAATATGAAGAACTATTGTTCATGAGAAATCCATTATCATTTAGGCTATATATTATTTTCTGGTGGTCATGGAACTCAGCAGTCACTAGATGTCTGTAGGAGTGGAACTAGGTGTCTTAATTTTGTAGATATTCAATAAATTTTGAGTAAATATTGTGATAGTTTAAATATATTAATGACACCAATAGAATCAAATGCCCAATATGTTAATCCTTTAATTTTTTTGTGATAGAGCTTCTGAGCTTTCCAAATAATTAAGTTAAACTGCAGAATCAATATAGAGTCTATGAGCCTACCATGCACTAGCCACCAACTCATCTGACTAAGCACTTGTAATTAAGAATTTCCAATATATTAAAATTGCTCTTGTTCTTATAATCTTGAGTTTATAATGTGCGAATTCATTTACCATGTTCTCATGTTTGTTTTTTTTCATTTTGAGGGATTTCAAATACTCTCTGTATTAGTGCCATATGAATTCTCTCTCTCCAAATTCTTGCCCTAAATGATGAGATTTCTCATTCAAATGATCCTTGTGTATATTATGTTGTGCCATTCTTTCTTTCTCTGTCCTTTTTAGTTGGAGCTATTAGTTTTTCTGAAGTTTAGAGTAGTTTGGATCTTGGTTTTTCTTGAAATGATATGTTAGTTATAGTTATTCTTGAAGTTGATACATTACTTTTTTTGTCCAATAAGTTCTTGATTCTGATTTAGATCATTGCTTACCTTTTGTTACAGCAACAAGGGAGAAAGATTTCATCAAGGAAGAAAGATTTGTTGAGGCATATCAAAAGAAATAGGCAATACTGTCAAAAGATTTGCTAAATTTATGTTATTATGTTTTGAACAAACATCTACTGTAACTATTTTGCTTATGTTGGAATTGGTATTGATATTTAAATTAAATTATGTTGCACTATAATTTTTTCTATTTTATGTAATTTGTTTGATTCAAACAGTTATTTTATATCAGAGAACTCCGAATCCCCGAAACCGAACCGACTTTTCCTGTTAGACCCCGAATATCCGAATTGGACCGAACCGAAAACCAGTTCGGTTCGGTTCCAGAGAATTATTTTCACAGTTCGGTTCTGGAGATCCAAATTTGGAAATCTCTGAATTTCGGTTTGGTTCCGGAGATCCCCTAATCTCCGGATTGCTCCGGACCGTGCTCACCCCTAGTTTATCCTATATAAGTTTTGAAATGTATGTTCTTTTATCTCCTACTGCACGCCTGCTATGTAAACTGTGATATTTATAAGCTTTCAAAACGAGACGTGACATACTTATTGGCAAATTAAAGAAATATATTTAAATTAAGATATACTTGAAACGACGTTGTTTTGATGTAAATAAAGTATTTTTTAAGATTGTGTGGCTTGTGTGACATCTCACGTGAAAATTTATTTGGACACATGAACTTAGACACCAAAAAATAAATTCGAATTGCAACAATGAATGAAGGTTATGACTTTTTTTTGCTAATTATATAAAAATTTAGGATTAAATTGTAATTTTGGAAATGTGGTGATTTTATTTTGCAATTTGATCTTTAAGATTATTTTTGTTGGGAATGACGTGACATTTGACATGACATGTTTGCTGGACACTTGGACTCTGGTCGCCAGAAAATATAAATGTCGTCTAAATTGCAACAGTGAAGAAAGATCATGATTTTTTTACAATTATTGAAAAATAGAATAAATCTGCAATTTTTTTAAAAAAAAATTCAATTACGCCTAAATTATATTTGAACGTATGAACTTAAAAGATAGAGAAATACATGTTTAAAATATTTGCTCTTGTCACGATCTTACCAATTTTGTTTTACAAATTCCTTGTTTGACAATTTGTATTTGAAAAATTGCGATAAACTACAAATATGTATGAAAAGAAAATGCAAGAGTATACTATCTTAAGGCTTATGTTTATATTATAAGGCAACAATTAAAATAAGGTGCATTATATTTATCCTCCAGTCTTTTTAATAAGGGAGAGAAAGAATTCTCCATATCCATATTGTAGTCCCTAGTTGAGTGGGATGTAAATCAAGAGATATACCTAAATAACAAACATTTATATAAAAAAGCTGACATGATTCAGTTTCATGACAAACCTCCACAATATTTTAATGAAAATCTGTCACACATGAGACTTGAACCTACATTAACAGAGGATTTCTATCAGCTTGTCACCACAAATATTATCAACTCGATCACACATGAAACTTAAACCTACATTAATAGAGGATTTATGTCTGCTTGTCACCATAAATATTACCAACTCGGCTATGCCACTAAAGCTTATTCTCTTGTCTTTATGCCATTAAGTTGTTTCAACTTCAAATCTTCAAAAGATATATAACTTATTCACGAACTTGAGTTAGTCTTTCATTTACCTTAATCTATGATCAGTTATTTCCACCAAGTCATTCTAATTTTAGTGAGACATTTTTTTAGAGTTTATTTTCGTGAGACATTTTCATGATCACACAAAGTAACTGTAATTAATAATGTTATATTCAAAGGATGTTCCACGAAACTAATAACATGTCTTAAAAACTTAAATTTCACATACACCACGTGAATTATTTAACTACTAACGAGTCAAATGTTGGCTTAATTGTTGGAAAAATAAGTGGTTAGGCGTATTGAAAAGATGCACAGTTACGGGGTTAAGTCGAGGCAAGAGCTAGACTCTTTCTCCGTAAGACGATATTGCCCCGTATCCAAGTGCTCACGGTTAACGGCAATCGTCCCCAAGATACAACGACTTCGAGCTTAAGGATTACAGCACATCAATCCAAAAGCTATCGACGAACTTTACTCAATACTCGGGACTTTCTAGACAATGACTAATGTCGTTGATTTCTGAATGTATTTCGCAATAGGAATCAATGAAATGAAATGAGGGGGCCTCCTATTTATAGGAGTAAAGAGATGTGTTTCTTCCCACAATGGACACCACCCTTGGACCCAAGAGGTGTGATTACAGCACAACAATCCAAAAGCTATCGGCGAACTTTACTCAATACTCGGGACTTTCTAGACAATGAAATGAAATGAGGGGGCCTCCTATTTATAGGAGTAAAGAGATGTGTTTCTTCCCACAATGGACACCACCCTTGGACCCAAGAGGTGTGATTACAGCACAACAATCCAAAAGCTATCGGCGAACTTTACTCAATACTCGGGACTTTCTAGACAATGACTAATGTCGTTGATTTCTGAATGTATTTCGGAATAGGAATCAATGAAATGAAATGAGGGGGCCTCCTATTTATAGGAGTAAAGAGATGTGTCTCTTCCCACAATGGACACCACCCTTGGACCCAAGAGGTGTGTTCACACCTCTTCACAAGGGGCAAACCATATGGCTACACCCTTTCACACCCAAGGTCCACACTACTTGGTCACACCCAACCCGACCCGCGACCCGGTCCATGACCCGCGACCCGACTCGGTCCGGTCCAAACCCAACCCGGGTGCCACGTGCGGTTCAGATGGTGCGTGTGTGCTTAGCTAACTAGGTCCAAAAATTAGCACTAGGTTCCACCATAAAGGAGCACACATGATTATTTCTTATACATGTGCTCCTATTAATAAAGTGAACCTTTTCCTACCAATTTTCCAATGTGGGACAAGTTCATCTTCTTTCCATTTTCCTTCATAAGAAGGATTCAAGTTGCCAACTTTGTGTATTAATTTCTCATTCACCCGAAATTGGAAATTCAAAAGTAAATACACTACATTCATCTACACGGAACGTAGATTCCGATTTAGCAACTTATTTCCATTTATTTAAAATGGAATCAACATTAAAAATTGGTCAAAGTTTGGTCAAAACCAACATTCTCTTCCAATTTCCAACATTAATTACGAGGCTTTTCTCTCGATACTAGTACGTGGAAAATAGTGCCATGGTGGCTTCTTCAATTAGTGTAAAGATTTTAACTAATTCATGATAACATATGGTGTCTTATGCTGAATAAACATTGTATAAAATGGTACAAAGTAAATGAAAGATGTCAAGTCTTATACTTTACTTCCCTAATTCCAAATTATAATTTCTTTTTTATTTTATCTTATTTAGTAAATTCAAGGATAATTTATCGACTACTTCTTTATTAGAAAAAAACTCGCTATATGTAAAATTGTTTCTATTTTAGTATTTTATCAAATTACATATGAAATTCCAATGTGTTGGTGATATATTAATGATAACTTTCCTACACAACAAATATAAGTTGTCATACTTTATCTGATTTTAGTAATGGTGATGTGATACATATCCTCTTTTTTCACTTCGAAAATAAAAAAATTCGAATCATTTTCTACCCATATTTTCCATTCAAACATAGTGTTTCAATTTTTGTAATAGAAGAAAGGAAAAGAAGAAAAAACGATTGACTTGGTCATAAAATCTTGGAAAATAGAAGAGGTCCACCACTCCACCTTAAAGAAATAATAATGACAGTTTTGTCCTGTTCTCTGCAAGAAATCCACATTAGATCCAAGTGGCCGTTAATCAGGTATCCGCCCCGTTTAGGGGCCCCACAATGAACGTGACCCGTTTTGCGCGTTGGGTTGGCGTCATATATTATGTCCAATTGGTGGACGCCACGTCGGTAGTTGCTAGAACACCGCTGACCCATGTTATGCTAGCCAGCTAGCGGGGGTCGTATGAAAGATTCGGCTCGCGCGGCTCACTCTTGGCTCAAGCTCAAGCCGCTGACTTTCTAAAGTTTACTTGGACTAGAGATTAGTTTCTAATTAATTAACAATATTAAGTTGGTAGAGATAAATTTTACTATTTTAGAGTGTTTACTTGTTGCCTATCAAAGCTACCATTTTAGAAATAATTAAGTTTTAGCCTATCATGTACTCTCATGAGTCATGATGTCATTTAAACATGATTTTATAGATTAATTTTGTTACTAATTATTTATATTTTTTAGCTATAATTTTAATTTTCTTTCAAGTTTATCCTTAATATTCATTTACTTAAAAAAAAATTAGATTTTCAACCCACCGCATTTAATTTTTTCATAGTTTATTTAACACCATAAATTTATACATTCTTTCTGAATTTATATTTTTAACACTATAAGATTTCTTAAGAATATTTTTGTCTAGTATCAATATTTTTATGATAAAGACTTTAAAAGACATTTAAATTGCATCGACAGGAGAATATATATCTTAAATTTCATCATAGGATCGATATAAATAAGTGTTAGAATTTTACACATAACTTTGATAATTGTAAAGTGATTAGCTCGTCACATTATTTATTTAAAAAGTTTAGTTAGGAAAGTGAATATTGATGATTAATCATCCAAGAAGTTCACATTGAAAAAATAAATAAATTACAAAAATTTAAATTTCATTATCTTTTGGCTAATAGAATTGTTTTGGCTAACATTTATTTCTTGTATTTACACTAGATGATTGGGTATCATCAAAAGTTGGAAAGTTAGATCATTCCACTTATGCATCATTTGATTCTAGTGATTTGTAATTCAAAATTTTAAATGAATAGATTTTAAATCCACTCAAATCATAATAGATTTAAAATCCATCAATATTGTTCAAAAAATTGAGGAGGTCTCCTGTGCAATTGGTGCATGAATTTTAGATTCATGCACTCAAATCGGGTCGGGTCGGATCTGCGCATTTTCCTTTTTTTTTTTTTGCCCTAACCTTTATGTTATGTTGGTCATATATTTATATTATATTAGTCATACATTTATATTATATTAATCATACCTTTATGTCCAGATTTCACACCCTTAGTGCAATACTTTAACTTAAAAAAAAAAATTGCTGGTCTTCATACTATGTTAGCCATACCTTATTTTATATTAGTCATACATTTATATACAAATATCATATATTTATGTAATACTTTAACCCAAAAACCTAAATCCTAATTTCAGCACAAGTTGTACATGTTTACATTTATGTAATATTACTCATACATTTATGTGATATTAGTTATACCTTTATATCAACATAAACATACATTTATGTAATATATAAATGTACAACTAACATAACTAAAAGGTATGAAAGGTATTAATAGCTATTTGAAAATATGTTAAGGTACATGTAAAAATCTAAAAGGTTTGATTAACGTAACATAAATGTATGCTTAAAACTACATAAAGGTATAACATCTGTGATCGAATATGGGTGAATTTGTGAGCGATCTTGGGGTGTGTGCGGGTGTGTGGCTACGCGTGGGAGGCGAGTGCACAGATTCAGAACTGTGCAACGAGTGTATAAAAGTGTTTGTCTAAAAAATTAGTTTCAAATAATGATAGTGATGGATTTTGTATCTATTCAAACACCACCAATAAATTTTAGAAATTTCAAATCTCTTTTCAAATCTCTACATCCAAACGAAGACTTAAAAAAAACAAATTTGTAGGTATTTCTGTTACCTGATATACTCAAATCTTAATATGGTTCATGATTTCAGTTACTTTTAAATGGAATTGAAAAAAGTTAAATACTTATTAAGATTGTGTAAATATTATTAGGAGTGAAGCATATGTTCTTAACAAAATGTGGCTGGCGGTAAATATTCTTACAATTCGTAAAGGTTGGTGGTTGTACAATATAACTTCAAAGTTTAACTACCTCAATGCAAAAGTGATCATAATTTGGCTTGATTTTTGTAATTTACTCTAAATACAAATAACCATCAAAACAACACCCGTTTTTGCACTAAAGTAACTAAACTTTATCCAATTGCAACTAACTATCCTCACCTTTGTACGAGTTGTAATTTACCATCTGAGACCACCAGATGTTCATTTTCAACCAATTTTAACAACGTGTCTCGTACACTCTTCACTATTGAGGGTATATTTGTCTTTTTAACTTTTTCAAATTGTAACTAACCATCTAAACTTTACAAAAATTGCTATAAATCATCTCAACTCTGTGTGAGTTGCAATTTACCATCTAAGATCACCAGATATTCATAACCAATTTTAATCATCCGCGCATCTTGCATGCTTTTACTATTTAGGGTATATATATCTTTTAAAGTTTATTTTAGTGGGACATAAAGGGGGAGAAATAAAAATTCTGGTTGTGGATTTTTGAATCAAGAAAAACTTATCAATTGTGTTGTGGTGCAGTTGGATTTAAAACTAAACTCCAGAATATGGACAATCTTGTTATTCAAAGAGGGTGAGTTTTGATTAGTGGGTCAAATATTGCATTTGAACGTTAAGTCCGAGCTCGAATATGATTCATTTTCTTGTTTGATGAGAGCCGAAGTGCAACCCGCAGATTTACTTGCAAGTTCAGTTTCAGAAATTTTGTTGAGAGGAACTTGAAATTAAGGTGAAAACTATTGTTTTAAAAGGAATTTTTTGTCTTTAAATTATTGAACTGATTAAACTTGATTTTATTAAATACATTTTAGTTATTGATTTGGGACTTGTTTTGATATCATAATGTGATAGGGCTACTTAAATTGAATATTGAGTTCACGGTTATGAATTTATATGCTCAAATATTATTGGGAAAAGATCTTCTTTAAAAGAAAGCGATTACTAAATTTTGAATGATTTAGTAGTTGGTGAATAGAGAGAAAACTTAATTAATCCTATTTGGACATTTATTTCATCTCCAAATAAAATAAATCATAACCACAATAGTAAAGGACTTGCTAGACACATGACTAAAATTGACCGAAAATGAACATCCGGCGGTTTCAAATGGTAAATTGCAACTTGCACAAAGTTGAGATGGTAAACCGCAACTCGTGTAAAGTTGAGATGATTAGTTGCAACCTAAATACATTGAATTTTTTTTTACCCTCAATAGTAAAAGGCGTACGAGACACGTGACAAAAATTGATAAGGAAATGAACATTCGGTGGTTTCGGGTAGTAAATTGCAACTTGCACAAATGTGAGATTGTTAGTTGCAATAGGAAAAAATTTAATTACTTTAATTGCAAAAATGAATAAGTTTGGATGATTGTTTGTAATTAACTCTAAATAAAGAGTGAGTTTTATTTGAGACCGTTTCACGGATCATTTTATGTGAGACGGGTCAACTCCCAATCCACATACAAACTTGTGAAAATGAGTTTGATTTGTGGGTAAAAAAGATCTATCTCACGGAAACTATCCGTAAAACCATCTCACGCAAGTTTTTATGCCAAATAAATACTTATAGATACTTTCATGTGCATATATTATATATTTATAAATAATTAAAAAAAACAATGATATAAATAAATACTTATAGATACTTTCATGTGCATATATTATATATTTATTAATAATTAAAACAAAACAATGATATTAAAGTACCTGATGGTTTGAGTAGTTTTCGGATATCAAGTTTGTTTTAAATTATGCTTCAATCAGATATAGGTATTTATATGTTAATCGAATTTGATACCTTTATAATTGAGCGAGTATCCTATTAGTTGCTATCTCTAATTCAAACCTTAACCTAGCAACATAATTAATAGACCTCCATCTATATATATAGCAACTTATACTATATTATCCAATTTAATTTAATTTAGACAAATAATTTTATGCACCTGGTGCATGGATTATAGATCCATCACTCGATCCGACCTGGTCCAAATCCGTCCGAATGCGACACTCACGCGCCTGCACGCTTCTCCATATGTCTGGAATGATGCACTCAAACCCACCCAAATTCACTCTCAAGTGTTGTACATTTATGTTATATTAGTCATACTTTTATGTTATGTTAGTCTTGTCTTTATGTTGTGTTAAACATACCCTTTAGGGTTTTTCATTGTACCTTAACATATTATTAGACAACTCTTAATACATTTCATACCTTTTAATTATATTAGTCGTACATTTTAGTTATGTTTGTCACACCTCTTAATTATGCTAGTTGTACATTTATATATTACTTAAATGTATGATTATGTTGATATAAATGTATAAATAATATCACATAATTAAGGTAAACATTTACAAATTGTGTCAACATTAGGGTTTTTTTTGAGTTAAAATATTACATAAAAGTATGATATTTGTACATAAATGTATGACTAACATAGTAATGACTAACATAGTAAAAATGTATGACTAACATAGTGTAAAAGTCAGATTTTTTTTTAAAATTAAAGTATTGCACTAAAATTATGATATCTAGACATGAATGTATAACTAACATAACATAACATAAATATATGACTAATATAACATAAAAGTTAGGGTAAAAAAAAAATACGCGAATCTTGATTGATCTGAACCCGAACCTTATCCGCTGGTTGCATGTGCATCAAGTGTACAGGAGACTTACTCTTTAATTTATTCCAATTATTACTGGCCTCCAAACCTAAAATTATATATTCGAAAACCTAGATACATAATTGAGAAAAACAATGAAATTTAAGTTGTAGTCTAGGGGGAAAAATCTTTGAAAAGTACTTATAAGTTTATCTTTTTGTTGAAAGTATCTTAATTTACTGCTTGTACTTTTGTTATATATATATATATTTATGTATATTAAATTTCGTTAACAATAGTGAGCTGCAAAATTAGTTCTTCAAGATGAGAAAATGCGTTTTTAGACTACTGCATGTGTATGAATTAGTATAACCAAAATGTAATGATTGCAAATAACGTGTTTTTTTTTTCCTTTTGAAAGCGTGTTGCAATTTTCGGTTTGTGGGAATGAGAAATAAAAGTGTTATATATGATTATATATAAATATATATATATATATATATATATATATATATATATATATATATTGATGTGAAATGTCTCCTTATATTGAATTTCCAGAATGATAAAAAAATCGAATAAGAATATATATATGAAGACCAAATAAACCCTGTTTGTGTCATTTAAATGATAATGCTACATTAGGTGTTCATTATTGTACAATTAGCTAGTTGTAATACTTGAGCTCACAAAGTCCACCTAATATTAGTAAGACTAGTACTATTTCCCCGTGGAAATACTTAAGTTTTAGAAAATTGTGTCGGTTAAATAATTTTAAATATTCTAACACATTTTATATAGAAAATTGTACAAAAGAAACTCTAGCTAGCTGTATGCATTTACATATATAGCTAGGACAAAAACATTTAATTGCCATCAAAATTATATAATATATATATATATATATATATATATATATATATATTTATGTGAGTAAGTTTGGTGTGGACCTAGTATACTGTGCAATCCCGGTTGGCGCGGGTCGACTCGGATCTGCGGGTCCTTTTTTTTTTTTTCGCTTCACATGTTGATTTTTATATTGTATGAGTGTGACATTTTTGTTATATTAGTATGACCTTTATGTACAAGAATGTTGACTTTTATATATTGGAACTTAAAAAAAGAAAGGCTGAGTTTCAGCACAATTTGTACATATATACTTTTATGTGATATTGTTTATACTTTTATGTAATATATAAATGTGCAACTAACATAACTAAAATATATGAGTAATATATATCACATTAAGGTATGTTGATAAAAAAAAAAACGCTGAAATTCTTCCTTTTTTTTCTAAGTTACAGTACATAAAGATGATAACATTTGCACATAAAGATCATACTAATATAATATAAATGTCACACATTTATAACATAAAGGTCAACACATATAAACCGAAAAAAAAAATCAAAATTCACGAATTCGGGTCCAGTTGACCCAAATTGCACGGATCTTAGATCAGTACATCAGGTGCACAAGAGAATTTGCTTGTGTGTGTGTATATATAAACTTTGAACTATTCAATTATATTATATGAAAATTTAATTTGATACATTTTACCGTATATCAGACAAATTATGTACACGTATGAGAAATCAATTGATAGGACTTATATAACATGATAAATGTATCAAATTTAAAGTTTATACGTCAATGTGAAACAATTTAAATAAAAATTATATAAAAAAAGTCAGATTGATTATAGCTCAAATGAGAAATTGTTATTATCCCTCCAAGCAATAAAGTCACAAATGGGTATCCCCCCCAAATATTGTATTAATATCATTTTTTTATTCTTTTTCCAGTTCTATGGAATATAGGTAATTTTCTAAAAGTAAAATCATATGTATACTTACGTAAAATCTTAAATATACTTCTAGTCAATATACAAAATTAAAAAAATTAAATTAACATTAGTAAAATTAGAAATATATAAATATTATTTATATAAGAAAAAATATATTTATGGTTTTGTGCAATACACACGGTCTAATTTAGCATTAAATACAACCAAATATGAATAATATATTATTGAATTATTGAATTTTAAGTTGCATTTGTAAAGAAATATAAATTAATTTTATTGTTTATTTAGAAAAAAAATATTGTTATGTTTATTATATTATTAAATATTCCCACCATTTTTTTAGTTTGAAGTTATTGTTCAAGTTTAGAATAACCCTCAAATTTTATTTTCATTTAAATGATTAAAAGATAGAAAATAAAATTCTCAAATAAATTTCATAGTTTATTTTCAAACATATAATTGCAAAAACTACTCAATTTCTTTATTTAATAAGTTTGAAATTAAAGTTTGAATAGTCCTTGGTTAATCAGCCTACCTTTATTTTAGTCATCATCCTCTTATTTATTTATGTTTATGTCCAAATTTTTTAAATTAAAAAAATTACAAATTTGTAAATTATTTCTATAGTTGAAGTCATTAATTTAACAAATTTAGTTAAAATTAATTATTATTTATTAATCTTTATTATCAAAATGAAATTTGTTATGATTAAATAGACATTTATTTAATTAACTTCAAAATTCTATTTATTATAGATTTAATTTGTATAAACAAATGAAATTAATATGAAAAATTGTATGTTAATTGACATATGGTACATGTTGCTAAATTTTGGGATTTGTCGGAATGTTTGCCTTGCACACATAGTTTTTATTAATAAAAAAAACATGTGCAAGGTTTAAAATTTGATTCCAAAATTGATTTAGTTTGTTTTCTGATAGATAAAAATTTGGTGTAGATCTCTTATTATAAGAATCGTGAGACTCATATTTTATAAAAATTTGGTGTCAACCTACAACTCATATTTTATAAATCAAAATTGGTTTGTGGGTTATAGGTCTCCGTTCCATAATGGTGCGACTACTAATTCATCTGATTTTTTTTGCGTTTGCAAATGAAATTGTTAGAAAACATATTTCACGTGCATTTGTGTCTTGTACCAAATATTTCACTTTGTTGTAAGTTAAAAAAAAAAAAAAACTTGAAATTCGTGGATAAAATTAGTATTTTAAAAAATTGAGTAAAAGTTCTTAATTTATTTTTAGCTAGATCGTAATTTGAACAATTTCTTGTTATATGTAGAGTAAAGAAACAAAAACACATTCAAAATAGAGTTGATTTATCATTTTCCAACATCATTTATCATTTATAAATGATTTCATTTCATTAAATCAACCACAATCTTTATATGACATCACGTGTGAGACGAAAATTGCATTGTAAGTTGATCACACATCTTTCATGTAATGAACTAAAAGATGTAATAGTCATTGCGCTTAAAATTTTATTTTTCATTTTAAAAAAGTTTTCACTTCACTATATTGATTATACAATTTTTTTCATTTTACTATATCAACTATATGATTTTTATACGACACCACATTTAGGATGGAAATTACTCACGTGACTTACATATGATGAATTGATGGGCATAATTGTGATTTCTCTTCTAATATTAAGGGCAAAATCTATTCATTCATTTTTCATTTTTAATTGAACAAAATCTATACTCTTTGAACGATTGATTTTTTGATTCGTGTTTGAATTGAACAAAGAACATAAAATTGACTTGGGTTATCAGTTGAATTTGAAAGATGATCAATTTACGTACCCAACAATGATGTATTTTGTTGGGATACTAGGATAGTTGCATATTGGAGATTAAGGTGATAGAAATTATGGAATCGAACATTCGAGAGATGTACATGTTTGGTGATTTTGAGCATTTTCTTTAGTTTTCTTTCACTTATTTGAAGATGTTTAAATATTTTACTAAGCTTGTTGTGGAAAGAGAGGGGTGTTGTGATGCTAGGGAATTTTTCGATGATTGCAAAAGTCAACATTCGGCATTGCAAGAGAAAGATGAAGAAGAAGCAGAATGTTTTTTTTGCTGCAATTCCTTTTGAAAATAAATGATAATTACGCCCCTCGATTCATCATGTGAGTAACTTCTAGTACAATTAAAATGTCGTGTAAAAATCATATAGTTGATATTATAAAGTTAATTTTGAGTTATTTATTATATAATTGAAATGAAAATTTAAAGATCTCATTAAACTGTAATATTTAAATTTTATTAAACAAAAACAAATCATACTAAAAAAAGGAGAAAATTGGGGGAACACTGAATAATATGAGACATCATTTTTTATTTATATTCCGTGATAAATGCAGCATATATAATTAAATAATATATTAATCAAATTAGACTATGATTGATACTATACTTGATGATATGTAGAACACAAAATCATGAATATTTTTTTCCATATAAATGATATTTATAATTTTTTAATTTAATTATAGTTTTTAAACCTATATATTATATTGCCCCCATACTTATATATATATCCTTAGAAAGGGTCCAAATATTTGAGTAAGGCTATTTTATCCCATTTGTATTACTATCATAATCATAATATTGAGAGAAAAATAAGAAATTACGAACAATAATAATAAAGAAAGAAAGAAAAGGCTAAAAGAAAAGGAAACAGAATCGTCGGCGTAACGGCGTTAGCTGTAAGAGAAGCGGCTTTGAAAATGGTGGGAACGCGTAGAAAATACAACCTGGCAAACTATTATTACACCCATTTATTAATTTGTAGCTCCTTCTTCCTTCTCATCATCAACTTTACTTCATTCATTTATTTACTATGTTTTCTACCAATCTATCTACTCTCTCATACACAATATAATAATAATAATAATAATAATAATAATAATATTTCTTTCTCCAAAAATAAAAACTCACAAAAACTAACAAAACACAGAAATTAATAAACTACGACGCACCACAAAACTCCACCCTTAAAAAGCCTTGGCAGAACGTGCAACTTCAGTTTAACACCTCTCTCTCTCTCTCTCTCTCTCTCTCTCCTCGTCCTTCTTCCCGCGGCGCCTGCAGAAATTGAGAGGGTGCTAAATCATTGACAATATCTCTGCTTCACATTTTCCGAGAGAACTACGTGGAGAAGACGAAATTCACCTACTTCAGTGACTAAGTCTCCGGCGAGAGTCGCCGCCGGCAATGTGGAAGCTCCGGTCAGTTTTCAGCTTCTTGTCGTTTCTGCTGCTCTGCTCCTCCGCGGCTGCTCAAAGATCTAGGGCTCCACCTCCTAGTAAATGGCAAACACTTAGCGGTATAAGATCTCTCCTTTTCTGGTTTTGCTAGCATCTTGATTTGCTCTTCTGTAGACTGTGTTAAGGTTTTGTGTTAATTGATGAGTTTGTTGAGAATGATACTTTTTTCGGAGATTTTGATTTGCATTATTGATTTAGCTCGTATTTGTTTTGCGAGGATTTCTGGTATTTACAAGTTACCTGTGGATTTGAAATTACCCTTTTCGAGTTACTTTCTAATTTTTGAGCTTTCTTCTTCTGCTCGTTTACTTGGTCTTGGCTAATTGGGGAAGCAAAATCTGGGGGATTTTATTTTAGGAAAACCAGATAAATGATTTAATTTTAAATTAATTGGTTTTCTTTTTTTGTGCTTCACTTTTGAGTTACATTGATTGTTGGAGAACGTTGTGTAAAGTAAAGAAAGTTAAGATTTTTGATCCTTGTGTATTTAAGTTAATTCATGGTTCTTGATTTATCGTGTAGCATATTGCATAGAGTAAAAATCCTCTAAAAAAAGTCGAAGAACTTACCTTCCAGTAATATCTTTTTGCAGGAAATGAGCCATTGGTGATTGCAAGAGGTGGATTCTCAGGGATATTTCCTGATTCCAGTTTGTTTGCATATTCACTGGCAGTACAAACTGGATTGCCTAATGTGCACCTCTGGTGTGACGTTCAACTTACGAAAGATGGAGCTGGAATTTGCTTTCCTGATGTTAAGCTAGAAAATGCTTCCAACATTGATACAACCCCTGCATATAGAAACAGGCAAAGCACCTATGTCGTCAATGGTGTCTCCACGAAAGGATGGTTTTCTGTGGATTTCACCCTTAGGGAACTAGGGATATTGATTTGTAAGTTTGCTTCTTCTCTAATCTGCTTACTTTACATTTCCATTTTAGTCATCTTTGATACTTTCAATGTGGCCTTAAATCCATCATCTATGTTGGCTTCTTCAATGAATCGTTCAATAGTTATGTTAGATATGTTTTAATGCGTAGTTGCTACATCTGTGCTGACTGTATATTGTATTTGAAACAGTGAAACAGAGGATTTTTTCTCGGGCACCCAATTTTGATAATAATATTCAAAATCGAATTTTGACTGTTGAAACTCTAGCTAGCTCAGTAAATCCGCTACCTGGATTGTGGTTAAACATACCGGTATGAATCAAGTCCTGTTGACTCTATATTGAAATTCTTTAATCTATGGCATTTCCTAACCAGCCTTTTCTTCATTCATCCAATTTTGCAGCACGATGCGTTCTTCAGTCAACATAATCTGAGTATGAGGAGCTATGTCCTCTCAGTATCCAGACGAGTGATTGTTAACTATGTTTCATCACCAGAGGTGGGCTTCTTGAGGAGTATTGCATCACGATTCAGAACAGGCCCAACAAAGCTTGTGTTCCAGTTTCTGAAACCTGATGATACAGAGCCCACAACTAACCAAACATATGGCTCACTTTTGAGTAATCTTACATTAATCAAAACCTTCGCCTCGGGAATTCTTGTTCCCAAGAGTTACATATGGCCGGCAGAAAACCAATATTTAACGGACTCCACCTCTGTTGTACTTGATGCTCATGCAGCGGGTCTAGAGGTTTTTGCATCTAATTTTGCAAATGATGCAGCTTTACCATATAATTTCAGCTACGACCCTGTGACCGAGTATCTCTCCTACATAGACAATGGCAAATTTTCTGTTGATGGTGTGCTCTCCGACTTTCCAATCACTCCATCTGAAACCATTGGTAAGCAATGTTTTTTTATGCCTTTTGTCTTTAATATTGCCAAGCAATGTTCCCCTTTTATTTATGTTCAATGTTTTCTTCTTGCAGATTGCTTTGCCCACGCGAGCAAAAATGATACTGTGAATGGTAAGCAACAATACTTGCACAAATACGGTTTGATACTTGTTTTTCTCTTCAATGCTGACATGATCCTATTGGTCCCTTTAATGCAGCAAACGTTTTGGTTATCTCAAACGAGGGAGCAAGTGGAGACTATCCCGGTTGTACTGATAAGGCATATGACAAAGCTGTATCAGATGGTGCTGATATACTCGACTGCCCTGTTCAAATGACAAATGATGGAATACCTTTTTGCTTGGGAACAATCAATCTCAGGGATCGAACAAATGTTGCTGAAACAGAGTTCAGCAATCGGGCAACGGATAATGCGGATCTTGGCATACAAGATGGAGTTTTCGCATATAATCTCACTTGGTCTGACATTCAGAGCTTGAAACGTAAGTGAAAGTCTAAGCCATCTACTTTGTATTATGATTCTTCTAAACTTCATATCTTAGACAATCCCTCTTTTTTTTTTTTTCTTAACAATATTATAACATATCTTCTTTCATTGACTAGCAATGCTTTCTAGCATATTCTTCATTGATTGTTGAAGAATAGTTTTAAATTTTGCAGTAACATATTATTTTTGATCCATTGCAGCTGCCATTTCCAATCTATATGCAAATTATTCACTGTTTCGAAATCCGAAATCCAAAAATGAGGGAAGCTTAATGCAGTTGTCTGATTTTTTGGCGTATGCAAAAAACGCATCTTCTGTTAGTGGAGTCTTAATCAGCATTGAGGTGAGTCTACTCATGCAAAACATATACATATATATGACTATGTATTGCTGATCTGCTTGATAGGTTCTAATCTCTTAAGTTCCTACCTATTTTCTTCCTCATATTTTTGTGGCATGGAATTAAACACTATATAGTATTCTTCAGCTTATGTTAGATAATATAGTCGAAAACGCTCTGATGAATATGTCTCCGTTGCAGAATGCTGCCTATCTAGCTGAGAAACAAGGTTTAGGTGTAACCGATGCAGTGTTTGATGCTCTAAGCAAAGCTGGTTATAATGGAACGGCCAAGAAGATTATGATCAAGTCTAGTGACAGTGCAGTACTGTCAAAGTTTAAGAGCAGCAGCAACTATGAGCTCGTTTACGTGGTTGATGAGGACGTCAGTGGTATTTTGAACTCAACCATTTCGGCCATTAAAAAATTTGCGAGCTCTGTGGTCATCTCCAAGGAATCCGTCTTTCCAACTGATCAGTTTTTTATAACCAGTGAAACAAGTATTGTTCCAACACTTCAGGCCTTTAATCTCTCAGTCTATGTGCAGTATTTCCGTAATGAGTTTCCTTCTCAACCATGGGACTTCTTCTCCGATCCATATGTCGAGATTAACACGTACGTCTCATATATGGAGATTAATGGTGTCATCACAGACTACCCTGCAACAGCTTCCAAATACAGAAGTGAGTTTGTCGATTCTTATAATTGAAGGGGTTTCTCAATGTGCTCAGGGGTGTGATCGAGTCGAGCTACTCGGAATCGGCTTGGAAAAAAGCTCGAACTTGATTCGAAATGAACCGAGTAGCATCCAAGCTCAACAATGCTCGACTTGATAGACCCCGAGCCTCATTGAGCCTATAGAATTTTACTGTTTTACCCTTAACATATTTAGTTTTTATATATTTATTTTTAGTGAAAATAGGTCAAAGAAGCCTAATAAGGATAATAATTTTTTTTTTAGCCATTTAATAAACAAAAATGTTTTAATTGCCAAAAAATTGGGTTTTTGACAAAGTACCTTTTCCTCTCTCTTCCATTACTTGCTTTTCCTTGGGAGGTGATCTCATTTCATTAAAGGGTAAAAATGTCACTTTTGGCTATATTTAATCTTTGTTATCCTTTGGCTATTTTAAGTTTTTTCTTATGCTATTAGGCTACTACTTTTATCGAGCTCTTTTAATTGAACTACAACACATTTTAAAATAGTTATATAGCTAATCGAGTCAAGCTTGAGTTTTAACTAGTTTTCTACTAAGTTGACCTCGAGCTCAGAAAAAAAAAAAAGAAGCTTAATCGAGTTCGAGTCAGGTGCCTTTCAACATGACCTAACTCGATCACCCCTTGCTTGTACATTCCACTAATAGCTGCATTGATTGGTTTACAGGAAATCGGTGTTTAGGGTATAAAGAGGTACCGATATACATGTCTCCAGTACAACCAGCTGGTCTGTTGTCGATTATGACAGCTCCAGATTTGCCTCCAGCAGAAGCTCCCAACCCCGTTCTGACAGAGAACGGTGTCGTTGAACCTCCTTTACCGGCTGTAATAGAGAGGCCTCCGTCTGAGAATACTGGCAACGGCTCAACGGCACAGGGTCCAACCCCACCAAATGGGCAACCTAGGCTCGGGGGCTGCACCATTTTCAGTGGCATTGCTATTCTTCTTGCAGCTTTTGTGGTGTAATTACAAATATGATAATAACCAACCATTTTGTATTATTTATATCCTCATGATCTTTTACCACGTTTGTATGTTTTGAGGATTGGTTTTGCTTATCTTGTAGGTATTTCATTCTTTTTGGGATTCTTGTTTTCATGAGATATATCTGTATGCAGGTGGAAGGGATGTAATTTATTCTTTGAAATTTAACTGCTCCTCTCTCTCTCATGTAAATTTTGTTTACATTATTATCCTTTCATGTGTGTTTGGACATTTTTTTAACTCGTTATTTTACTCATGTGGTGTAAATATTGTTTACATTATTACCCAATCATATAATACACCTAGTCCATTAGGAATCTGTTTGCTTGTCTTTATTAAACTTGATAATATACCAAATCAACAAGATTAACTTATTTGTTTGAAAAATGTGAGCCCATAATATATAAAGAGCTCGTTATTGTATTTCTTAATCTTGTGATATGACTACCCATCGAGATGGGTGGATGACTTAATATTCAAGTCAATTCATTATCTTTTGGATATAATCAATAATTGAAGCAGATGCATCCTAGAAGTATATCTAATTGTTGGTGAGATAAGGAGATTCTACCCTTTCAACTATGGATGTAATCGAATTGAGTTGAACCGAACTATTGAGTGTTTGAATTTGATTTCTTTAGTTATCAAACGACCTCAAACTTAATTTACTGAATACATTTATGGTTCACAAACTCAATCGAACTCTAATAAATTTAATAAATATTAATAATAAATTATATTATTTATCACTTTATGAACAAAATAAATTATATATTCTTAAAAAAATCATAAATTATCTAAAATTTATAATTTATTTATATAAAATATATATATTAAATATTTATATATTTATCATAAGTAAAAATATATATAAATTATATATGTTTTTTTAAAATGAGTTAGAAGGAGTGGAAAAGAGGGAATAAAGACCAAACTACTTGGGTAATTCGAACCATGGTCATTGCAATCTACATCTTTATAAAGGTGGGGGTACCACTTGAACTACAAAATTCGTGGTTATATAAATTATATATCAAAATGTCAAACACTAGTACATCTTACAAACTAACTCACAAACCTTTTAATGAACTTGTTTACAAACTAACAAGCCGAATATATCGTCAAATTTGAAATTGTTTGTTTACTAATTAACGAATTACAACAAACGAATTCAAATGAATTTTTATCGAATCAAGCTCTAAATAGTTCACGAACGGCTTAGTTCATTTTACATCTCTACTTTTAACATAACAAACTATGTTTTTTTTTAATCATTTAACATAACAAACTATTCTTTTTATCAATTTTCCTTTAATAGAACAAAAATACTTTTGTATCATAGGATACATGACTCGAATTGGGTCGGGTCGGGTCACTCAAAAAACACGTGGATCCTAGGCTGTGCAGATGCTCTTCTCTCTTGTACAACATGTAATACTTTTGTGTATATTAGATAATACTTTTCTATATATTATGTAATATTTTTGTATTATATACATATAATACATAATATAATGCAAAAACCTGATATAAAGAAAAATATTATCTAATACACACTAAAATATTACCTAATTTATTAGGTCTGACCTGACCAACATGGAGTGGGCATAGTGAAAAACATTAAGCTTTTGTGCAGCTACTAGAGGTAACCAAGGTATCTAACAGATAGATTACCAACTAGAAACTCAAGAGCATCAAGAATATCATCTAGTTCTTCCCCGAAGATTCCAGCTGTGAATACACAAGATTTTCAAATTCTGGAAAAGAGCATTTCAGTTTTTTGCATAAAACAAATTGGAAAGTGCCCCAAAAACACTGTAGATACGGCAAGAGAGAATTTATGACCTCGCGGATAGAGAGGGATTCAAACCCCAGGTATTACTTCTTCTAATAAGAGATTTTCTCTCTCTCTCTCTCTCTCTCTCTCCCAACTCAGACAGGAAATGTTGAGAAGCGGCCTAAGGATATTAAACCTAACCAATCGAGTTAGGAAGTCTTAGTCGGTTCAGGCAAGTCATAGTCAATGTCATGCAACAACCGAATACAAACAATAAACCAAAGAGGCAAAGAATCATTTTTTGAGACACTTTGCATATAACAAGACAATGCAAAATCTGTGGGGAGGTGTAAAGGACTCAAATATCAACAGAACATGGATTCCAAATTAGTACGAAACGACCATTTCTACAAGTATTAGTATTATGAGCAAAGGACCACAGGGAACATATGACTCATATAAAATTACATTTAGAAGATAAGGAGCAATAATCAGCCTCCAATTTTGTCTCAAGAAGGCAAGCAACATCAATTTTTTGACATTTAATAATGGTGTCATGATTTCAACTCCGTTGAGTGCTTTTCTGGTGAAGGAGGCTAAGGGAGATGAGAGTAAAGGCTGCATCGATGATGGAACTTTTGAGAAGGCAAGTGGTGAAAAGGGTTGTGTCAGAAAAGAACTGAAATTATGTCCGAAAATGACTTATGAAGCATTTGGAGTGGGTGGGCCTAAGCTGGGAAGTTGCAAGGAGGAACATGGGCTGATTAATTAATTAGTTGGGCCTAGTACCTTAGCCCAAGTCATTTTCATTATTCAGCATAATTTATCATTTTCATTTCAGTACTTTAATTACTAAAAATTACCTTAATGACCCAAGTGGTCCCAGGTTGTTACAATTGCCAATTCTGGCAGAGAAAAGATCATCAGAAAAATTAACTCAAATTCTCTCTCTCTCTCTCTCTCTATCCCTCTTTAATGCTCTTATCATCTTCATCAATTACCATACAATTATTTTAGAAAAATCACCAAAAATAATGTTATGATATATTATTTAGATCAGATCGCAACATTTGGTATCCAGAGCCATCTTCTAGGCTATGGCGGATGTCACGTGTTTCAACGACCTGCAGGAATCACAGAAAAAATTAGAATAATTAATGCAAACGGAAACCATGAAGTGGGAAGCAACTGAAGCTAAAATCAATGATCAATTTGGTGGTGTCACAGATAAATTGGAGCATCTTACTCGCACTCTAGCAGCGATGCAGTTACAAATATTAAACATAGAGAAAGGCAAAGGTCAAGGCAGCAACGAATCGATTTTGGGGAGTCCGAGTGTTGGATTGTCGGGTGCTGTTCCCCTCAATCAACTCCATGAAACTTCGAAACTTAAGCAAATCACCAATGGAACAAAATTTCGCAGCCCTGTTCCTAAGGTTGATTTTCCCAGATTCGATGGAACGAAATCGAGATCGTGGATCCTCAAATGCAATGGTTACTTCAACCTCATTCCGAATATGACGGATCAACAGAAGGTAACTCTTGCATCCATTCACTTTGATGGAAAAGCTGCCCTGTGGTTTCAAAATTTCAATCAAAAGAAAATTGATATTCCTTGGTCACAATTTCAATCCATCCACTCTTCCAAACACTCCCCCTTCTTCTGATCCCTCTAATCCTGTCCTCACCAAGGATGTCCCAATCAATCCAAGTAAACCCACTTGGGCCCGTATTTATGTGCCCCGGCCCGAAACCAATGTCACTCGTAAAACCAAACTGCCCCTCATAGTTTACTTTCATTCTGCGGGCTTTGTCTCGGGCAGTGCAGCTTCAACGTTGTTCCATAAATTCTGCACCGATATTGTCCACTAAACTCCGGCGGTGATGGTCCACATTAATTACGCATTTGAAACTAACAAATTTCAATTTCAAATCCATTAAAATTATTAAATATATAGTTTAAAATAAAAATAATAATAGGTTTTAAATTCATATCAATTGATGTCAAATTCATCTCCAACTTCTTCAATCGCAACACATGTGATAAGTTGGCTATTTTTTGATGCAGATCACAAGAAAAGATTCAGGAAAATGATTGGATCGATTCTTGTGTTCATATGCATGTGGGTTTCTTGGAAATGGATGGCTAAAAAAAGATGTACCGTAATACTTTCCAAACTGTTAATCCGTAAATTATGTAATACTCATATTAATACATGCATCCTTAACTAATTAGCATATATATGTCAATTAGCCAAAAAGAGGAGCATTGAGCTTCGAAAAACAGTTGCATGAGATTCAGTGGATTCAGGTCTTCAAGGAGCATTGAGTAGATTAATTCTGTACCGCCTAGCACCGGAGCACCGCCTCCCTGCCTCCTACGAGGATGGCTTAGAAGCTTTGTATTGGATCAAAACCAGCAATGACGAGTGGCTGACAAAGTATGCTGATTTGTAAAAAAATGGTATATAATGTGGGTGTGCGTGCTGTGACAAGCGTTGATCAATTGATGCCTTTGAAGATCCAAGGGTTGATATTGCACATACCCTTCTTTGGTGGGGTTGAGAGGACTCAATCGGAGATAAGATTGGCCAATAATACTGTGCTTCCTTTGCTCTTTAATGATTTGTTTACTGAGTTGGCGTTGCCGATTGGGGCTAACCGTGACATCGAGTATTTTAATCCCATGAAAAATCCGAACGTAAAGATTTTGCGAAAAATGAAGAAAGAAGGATGGAGGTTTTTGGTGACAGGTGTGGAAGGTGACCCTTTGATTGATGCAGATATGGCATTTGCAAAAATGTTGAAAGAGATTGGGCTAACATCTTTTATGGTGTTGTCAAGAATTTTGTACTTGCTTGATTTGTGATAACTTGTATTCGTGTGTTTCATGACTTATCATGTAAGTTCTATGTAGCGTATGTACGCTTTATGCGATACACTTATTATATATCTAATTCAATATAAATTATATTATAAAAATATAGAATATATACTGATATATATTATCAGTTTTTTTATAATTTCTTTTAATATAATATCGTAGTAAAACTGTCAATATATATATTTCTATTCCAATATATATAAGTATGATGTTTCGTCCATTTTTCATAATGCAAATTTTAACCTTCTTACAGTCTATACAAATCACAATGTCTTTCTTAAAGTCCATACAAATCACAATTTTTCATATACATTAAATTCTATGAATGCATAGTGTGATAAAATTTAAGAAAAAATGAAAGGATTGATGGCACGTCATGAGTCGGCTATGCAGACCGACTTAGCATTGAAGAGTAATAGAGTTTTTCCTTAATTAATGCTTCCTTTCAATTTGACATTTCTAAAATAATTTTTTTTTTCGTGTGATTATAATCATATTACTTGCTACACAAAACTTTTTGTACGAATGCATAGTGTGATAATATTAAAAAAATAAATAAAAGGATTGTCAGCATGTTGTGAATCGGCTACGCAGACCGACTCAACATTGAAGAGTAATAGAGTTTTTCCCTAATTAATGCTCCCTTTCAAATTTGGTCTTTCTGAAATAATTCTAATCTTTTTCGTGTGATTATAATCATATTACTTGCTACACTAAACTTTTCTCTTTGTAGCAAGGATTTGTGTTAATTTGTTTTTGTTGTCCATTGAGATTTGAAGAAGTTTTAACTTGTCCCGTACTCCATTATCAGATAATTCTCTTAATTTTTTTAAGTGCAATGTCATGTATCTGTTAATTTATCTATTTACATTGTAAAAACTCATTGGATGAAAAATGAAAAAGGGTTGCATAATGACATTTGTTAATTTGATTTGTATAGTTGTATCTTTTCGCACAAAATATAATGGTGGTGCAGACCATCACTATAGACTATAGTTGCAGTTATTTATCATATCATTTTAACAATTGTATTTAAATGAAGGGTTAATTACATAAAAAAATCACAAATTTAGGGTCTAGTTTCAATTGCAACATGAATTTTTTGAATATAACGCCAAAAACATTCAATTTAACACATGTTTCAATTTGGACAAGTTTTGACTTTTCGGGCTAATGTTGAGCCTGAAATATAAAATTGAAACACAATCATCATCCTAGTCATAACCCATATAGAATTAAAAAAATTAAAAATGAAAATTGAAAAAAAAAAAAAAGAAATAGAAGAAAAAAGTAATTTTTTTTTACAACTCGCTAACTTTCCCCTTCTCCATCTTCTTCTTCTCCCTCCTCACTCTTGCCACCGCCGGCCATCCTCCTCTCATCGTTGTTTTTATTCTCTCGTCTCGTTGTCGCCGCCCTTTCTCCCCTCTCACGGTCGTCATCTTTCAAAATTAAAATTAAAATTTCGAAAGTTGACATGAAAATTGAAGAGTTCAAAACAAATGAAAATTACAAATAAAAATATATTTTGAAAGCTTATATAATGGAAAGCAAAATTTCTAAATCAATTTGTGAGACCATATGCAAAACCGAGCTAGAATCAAGAAATGAGTTTTGTTTTGGACTCCCGAACGTATTTTGATCGATTTAACTAAAACAATTAACAGTTTTATGTAAATTGACATGTGTATGTGTTTATTCTTGAGTAAAGGATCGTTTTGGTACCAATTTTGTGTATTTTGGTTGAAAAATGAAAAAAAAAAAAATCAAATTTTGAAAGTTAATTTGATGACCAACAATGGAGTTTTCCAGCGAGATAGATGAGGGTAAAAAGATGTTTTGGTGGATTTAATGGCTATTTTTCTGAAAACTTTAAAGGTGAAATGATTTGGGTTTTATTGAAATTCATTTTGTAAAGTTTGGTAAAAGATTTAAAAAATTTGGAATTTTCCGACGGTGGTCCGATGGCGGCGAAGAGGCAGCGCGGGCTGGTTGGATGAAAGAGATGCAGCAATTAAATTTCAAATTTCAATTTGTTTTTATTTTTTGCTTTTCAATTTTCTTTTTCAAATTTTTTTTCTTTTCTAATTCCACGTGGGCCGATGATTAGATGATGATTGGACTTCAATTTTACATCTCGGGCTCCACATCAGTAATTGAAGCTTGAAAAACCCAAACATGTCCCGAATTGAAACAATAGTTAAATTAAACGTTTTTTATATTACAATCAAAAGTTCATGTTGTAATTGAAATTATATCATAAGTTCGTGTTTTTTTTTTTAATGTAATTAACCCTTAATTGAATCATATATCGATGCATCATTTATCACGATTATTTGTAATCTTTCGATGATATCTACTAATTTAATATTCATGTTCAATATTCTTAAAATTATTAAAAAGAAGTTATTTTTATATCCAACAAAACATATCATTTATAATAAACACTAAAAGTATATAATATGATAACTTACAAATGATTGCGCATCACACGTGTTGGATTTATAATTATAATAATAACTAGTTAATGGTACAAAATTACATACATGATACATCCACATGATGTCTATCAATGGGGTGTAGAAATTAAGTATGAATCTACACATCCGATGTAGATGTAGATTAACGATTAACCTAATTAATGGAAAATTAATTAAGCAAGTATAAAATTCTTCAAAACAGCATAAAAGATGCTAGCCCAAGACTCATTAACTATCTCAGCTCCATGATATCCTCCATTGTTGAACCTCTCCATAACATCCACACTATTCTCTATCAACATATTTGCAAACGCAACTTGTGCATCAATCAAGGGATCACCATCATCACCATACACCAAAAATCTCCACTCTTCTTTCTTCACCTTCTCAAGAAGCTCTATATTGGGAACTCTCACCGGATTAAAATACTCATGGTCACGGTTAACCCCAATCGGCAACGCCAACCTAGTAAATAAATCATTGAAATACAGAGGAAACGTACCATTGGCAAATCTTATTTCCGATTGGGTCCTCTGCACCCCACCAAAGAAGGGTTGGTGCAATATCAGCCCTTGGATCTTCAGAGGCATAAGCCGATCAACGGTTGTTATTGCACGCAACCCTACATTGTACACCATATTTCCTCCAGAGCTACTTCCCAAGAGAAAACACCTCGAGAAATCAGCATACTTTGTTAGCCACTCTTCATTGGTGGTTTTGATCCAATACAAAGCTTCCAGGCCGTCCTCGTAGGCGGCCGGGAGGCGGTGCTCCGGGCCAAGACGGTACGCCACTGACACCATTATGGCCGGAATTTGAAGGACGATATCGCTGCAGAATCTTTGGTACGTCGTTGAAGCTGGGCTGCCGACGACGAAGCCTGAACCGATGAAGTATACAATGAGGGGCAGTTTGGTGATGGGAATGGCGTTGGGTTCGGGCCGGGGAAGATAAACACGGGCCCATGTTTGGTGTATAGGATTGATGGGAATATCCTTGGTCAGAACTGGATTAGAAGGATGTGAAGAAGGGGGAGTTGTCTGATCAGAATCCGGTGTACGTGTGATCGAGCCGTCGGGGTTTACGACTAATCCGATATGAGCAAATGGATCTGAAGGAGAAGACATTGTTGTTGTTGGATTTTTAATGATAATAATGAACAAGAACAAGAAGAAAGTATTTGGAGTAATTTCCATTCTCTCTTTTATGTACAGAATTCTTTGAAGGAGAAGAAATTGTTGTTTTATATATAGTCTTCATTGTCAAACCAAGTTACCATATTTATAACTGCATTGTATCTCTGTTGGTATTTGTCATGACGTGATGAAATAATATGATTCAAACATTTCACCAAACTTGTTCCAAAAAAAAAAAAAAAAAATTTAAATTAAATCTGTATATCCAAAATTTTCACTAACGAGAAGATACATTAAAAAATATATATAATCTATACAATTGATTAGATCAATCCTGCTACCTTACCCACCATATGTACATTAATATGTGTCTGACGTTGATGTATCAAATATCCAACATACCTATTAATTTTACTTTTAATATAATCATGGAATGAGATCATTACACGTCATCAGTTGACATATTAAAAATTGCCCACAATAGATATTTTATCATTTTCCTTGATTAGATATAGTGTACTAAATTTTAAATTGATTAAATATTGTATAAAGTACTAAATTTTGTAAAGAATAAAAAATAATGAAAGAAAAAACAATGAATTTGAAATAGTATTATATTCAAATCAGAAACAAATCTCCTCTAATTTTGGCACCTTATATATTCCCTCCAAAAGTCTTATGTTAGTTAAATTCCGAATTGGATCCTCTATTTCAATTTGATGTTTCATCTGATATTTTATTATTTTTAATTCATATAATGTGTAACATCAATATAGAATAGAGGATCTTGTCTAGTTAAATCCTATCAATTTGAATGATTTCCTAATGATGAAACCAAACATAAGACGAAAAAGTCACATTGC